>CM041018.1:0-600000 GCA_022984855.1 Dimocarpus longan
CGACGATTTACAGACACAATTTCTTTACTGTAAGTTTGTTTTACTGTTTTCTCGCAGTTCTATATTTATTGCTTGCTAGGGTTTAGTAGGTTTAGATACTGCTCTTTTCAATTGTGTTTTTGATTTTAGGGTTTGAGTTAGGGTTTAGTAGGTTTTAATACTATTGTTTTCAATTGTGTTATTGATTTTAGGATTCAATGGCACATCTGGGTGGTGGTGCGGAGGCGCACGCCCGTTATAAACAGTACGAGTATAGAGCTAACTCAAGTCTGGTTCTGACGACGGACTCTCGACCACGTGACACACATGAGCCTACTGGTGAGCCTGAGTCTCTCTGGGGAAAGATTGATCCTAAAAGCTTTGGTGACCGTGCTTATAGGGGTAGGCCACCTGAATTGGATGAGAAGCTTAAGAAATCTAAGAGTAAGAAGAAGGAGCGGGATGCCCTTGGTGAGCCTCTCCCTGCTCGTCCTGCCAAGAAGCGTCGTCTTCGTGAGGAGAGTGTACTTACTTCCACTGAGGAGGGCCTTTACCAGCCCAAGACTAAGGAAACTAGGGCTGCCTATGAAGCTATGCTCAGTGTCATTCAACACCAGTTGGGTGGACAGCCTTTGAATATTGTTAGTGCTGCTGCTGATGAGATTTTGGCTGTTTTGAAGAATGATGCACTTAAGAACCCTGATAAGAAGAAAGAGATTGAGAAGTTGTTGAATCCTATTCCCAACAATGTTTTTGATCAGCTTGTTGCCATGGGCAAGCTTATTACTGATTTCCAAGATGCCACAGAGGATGGGCCTACCACCGCTAATGGTGATGAGGCCCTCGATGATGACATGGGTGTGGCTGTTGAGTTTGAGGAAAATGAAGAAGATGATGAGGAGAGTGATCTGGATATGGTGCAGGAGGATGAAGAGGAGGACGATGATGTGGTCGAACCCAGTGGTGGTGGGGCTATGCAAATGGGTGGTGGGATTGATGACGATGACTTGCAGGATGCAAATGAGGGTATGGGTCTTAATGTTCAGGATATAGATGCTTATTGGCTCCAGAGGAAAATCTCTCAAGCTTATGAGCAACAAATTGATCCACAACAGTGTCAGAAGCTTGCAGAAGAGGTTCTTAAGATACTTGCAGAGGGGGATGACAGGGAAGTTGAGTCCAAGTTGCTTGTCCACTTCGATTATCAAAAGTTCAGTCTTATTAAGTTTTTGTTACGTAACCAGCTGAAGATTGTTTGGTGTACTCGTTTGGCTAGGGCCCAAGACCAAGAGGAGAGGAAGAAGATCGAGGAGGAAATGCTAGGATTGGGTCCAAATTTGGTTGCAATTTTGGAGCAATTGCATGCCACTAGGGCTACTGCTAAGGAGAGGCAAAAAAATCTCGAGAAGAGTATTAGAGAAGAGGCTCGACGGTTGAAAGATGAGAGTGTTGGTGATGGTGATAGGGAAAGGAGGGGTCTCATTGATAGAGATGGAGATGGTGGTTGGTTGCAGAGCCAACGGCAGTTGCTTGATTTGGACAGCCTTGCATTTGAACAGGGTGGTCTTTTGATGGCAAATAAGAAGTGTGATCTTCCCACAGGGTCCTATAGACATCTTAGCAAGGGGTATGAGGAAGTTCATGTGCCAGCATTGAAGGCAAAACCATTAGATCCTGATGAGAAGTTGATAAAGATTTCTGAGATGCCAGATTGGGCACATCCAGCCTTCAAAGGAATGACACAGTTGAACAGGGTGCAGAGTAAGGTCTATGAGACTGCATTATACTCTCCAGATAACATCCTCCTGTGTGCTCCTACTGGAGCAGGGAAAACTAATGTTGCAGTGCTTACCATACTTCAGCAGTTGGCATTGAATAGGAATCAGGATGGCACATTCAACCATGGCAATTATAAGATAGTCTATGTGGCACCCATGAAAGCCCTTGTTGCTGAAGTTGTTGGTAATTTGTCTAATCGTTTACAGGTGTATGATGTCAAGGTGCGGGAGCTGAGTGGTGACCAGACGCTCACTCGTCAGCAAATTGAAGAAACTCAAATAATTGTGACAACTCCTGAGAAGTGGGATATTATTACAAGAAAATCCGGGGATCGCACCTACACCCAACTTGTGAAGCTTCTTATTATTGATGAAATTCATTTGCTCCATGATAATCGAGGGCCTGTGCTTGAAAGTATTGTTGCTAGAACTGTTAGGCAAATTGAAACCACAAAGGAGCATATTCGATTGGTTGGGTTGTCAGCTACGCTTCCTAATTTCGAAGACGTAGCATTGTTTTTACGGGTGAATATAGAAAAAGGGTTGTTCCATTTTGACAACAGTTATAGACCTGTCCCTCTTTCACAACAATACATTGGAATCACTGTGAAGAAGCCACTGCAAAGGTTCCAGTTGATGAATGATTTGTGTTATGAGAAAGTCATGGCTGTTGCTGGAAAGCATCAAGTTCTTATATTTGTCCACTCAAGGAAGGAAACTGCAAAAACAGCTCGTGCAATACGAGATACTGCGCTCGAGAAGGATACACTTGGTAGATTTTTGAAGGAGGACAGTGTGAGCCGTGAGATTCTCCAGAGTCACACAGATATGGTGAAAAGCAACGATCTAAAAGATCTTCTACCATATGGCTTTGCAATTCATCATGCTGGGATGACTAGGGGTGACCGTCAACTTGTTGAGGATCTCTTTGCTGATGGGCATGTCCAGGTGTTGGTGTCTACTGCAACCCTTGCTTGGGGGGTTAATTTGCCTGCTCACACTGTGATCATCAAAGGAACACAGATTTATAATCCAGAAAAAGGGACTTGGACTGAGCTTAGTCCTCTGGATATTATGCAGATGCTTGGTCGTGCTGGAAGACCTCAGTATGATTCTTATGGGGAAGGGATTATTATCACTGGTCATAGTGAACTTCAGTACTATCTTTCTTTAATGAATCACCAACTGCCTATTGAAAGTCAGTTTGTGTCCAAACTGGCTGATCAGTTGAATGCAGAAATTGTCCTCGGAACTGTTCAAAATGCCAAAGAAGCCTGCAATTGGATTGGATACACTTACTTGTATGTCCGCATGTTACGAAATCCTTCTCTATATGGTTTATCACCGGAGGTTCTCAAGGATGATCTGACATTGGAGGAGAGGAGAGCTGATTTGGTATGTATCGAATTCTTTATTATAGCTTCTTTCTTATATCTTTCAGTTAATTGGCTAGATTTGGTTATTATTCACTTTATTTTGATTTGTTTACCCCTTCAGTTAATTGAAGTTGTATTTGAAAATCTTATCTTGTTATTCTCGTTATTTTCGTTTCATTTATGTGAATGAAAGATGTAGTCTTGCGAAGGTTTGGTTAATTTCCTGTTAGGTACATGACTATAACAAAGCAGTTAGATTATGTGCCTGTTGTTTTTCCTTTTCTATTGGGCCTCAATGTCTGGAAATAGGTGAATATTGAAGTGTGCTTTGATCAAAATTGTCCATAAATGGGGAAGAATAAGACAAATTATTAGCAGTTTTTTCTGTGTAGAGTTGAGTTATCCAAATGTGATATCATTCTTGTTCACCTTGTTGTTCTTGTGGAAGTTTTGAGTTTATTACACATCTTATTTGACTTTCTACTGCTAGTTGAAGACAATTGTATTCCTTTCTTTCTGTTCGCTTCTATTTATGTTTTATAGCTGTTGTTTGTTCTTTTTTCAGATCCATTCTGCTGCAACCGTCTTGGACAGAAACAATTTGATCAAGTATGATAGGAAAAGTGGATATTTCCAGGTTACAGATTTGGGTCGAATTGCAAGCTATTACTATATAACTCATGGGACAATAGCCACATATAATGAACATCTGAAGCCAACAATGGGGGATATAGAACTCTGTCGGTTGTTCTCTCTAAGTGAAGAATTCAAATATGTGACAGTGAGACAAGACGAGAAGATGGAGCTGGCTAAGCTTTTGGACCGTGTCCCAATTCCCATCAAGGAAAGCCTGGAAGAGCCCAGTGCCAAGATAAATGTTTTACTGCAAGCGTATATTTCACAGCTGAAGCTTGAAGGGCTTTCTTTGACTTCTGATATGGTGTATATAACTCAGGTTAGTATTTTTCTTGTTATCATGTTCTTTCTTACCTTTTCCTTCATTATCCTTTTTTTTTTTTTTAATTTTATATTTAAAGTTTTGTTATTGCTGTGAAACACATGATTTGTATATGTGTGCTTATTTGTTTTTGGTGTTGATTAGAGTGCGGGACGTCTTATGAGAGCTCTGTTTGAGATTGTCTTGAAACGAGGCTGGGCGCAATTGGCAGAGAAGGCTTTGAACTTGAGCAAAATGGTTACAAAGAGAATGTGGAGTGTCCAAACCCCTCTTCGCCAGTTCAATGGAATCCCAAATGAAATTTTAATGAAGTTGGAGAAGAAAGATTTTGCTTGGGACAGGTATTATGATCTATCATCACAGGAACTTGGAGAGCTTATCCGTTACCCAAAGATGGGCAGAACACTTCACAAGTTTGTTCACCAATTCCCAAAGCTAAACCTTGCAGCTCATGTTCAGCCAATTACTCGCACTGTTTTGAGGGTTGAACTTGCAATAACTCCAGACTTCCAGTGGGAGGATAAAGTCCATGGATATGTGGAGCCATTTTGGGTTATTGTAGAGGATAATGATGGTGAATATATTCTTCATCATGAATATTTTATGTTGAAGAAGCAATATATAGATGAGGATCATACATTGAATTTCACTGTGCCAATCTATGAGCCATTGCCACCTCAGTATTTCATCCGTGTTGTCTCAGATAAGTGGATTGGTTCACAAACTGTTTTACCTGTCTCTTTCAGGCATTTAATTTTGCCTGAAAAGTATCCTCCTCCAACAGAACTCTTGGACTTGCAACCACTTCCTGTGACAGCATTGCGGAATCCATCATATGAAGCTCTTTATCAGGATTTTAAGCATTTTAATCCTGTGCAGACTCAAGTCTTTACTGTGTTGTATAATACAGATGATAATGTCTTAGTTGCTGCACCAACTGGGAGTGGAAAGACAATCTGTGCAGAGTTTGCCATATTGAGGAATCATCAAAAGGCATCTGATAGTGGTTTACGTGTTGTATATATAGCACCTATTGAAGCTCTTGCCAAAGAACGTTACCGTGATTGGGATTTGAAGTTTAACAAGGGTCTTGGATTGCGGGTGGTCGAGTTAACTGGGGAAACAGCTATGGACCTGAAACTACTTGAGAAAGGTCAAATAATTATTAGCACTCCAGAAAAATGGGATGCTTTATCCCGGCGCTGGAAGCAGCGGAAGTATGTTCAGCAGGTTAGTCTTTTCGTCATTGATGAACTCCACTTGATTGGGGGTCAAGGTGGTCCTGTCCTGGAGGTGATTGTTTCTAGGATGAGATATATTGCCAGTCAGGTTGAGAACAAAATTCGTTTGGTGGCTCTGTCAACTTCTCTTGCAAATGCCAAGGATCTTGGGGAATGGATAGGCGCTACTTCTCACGGCCTTTTCAATTTTCCTCCTGGTGTACGTCCTGTGCCTTTGGAAATACACATTCAAGGAGTGGACATTGCAAATTTTGAAGCAAGGATGCAAGCAATGACAAAACCAACGTACACTGCAGTCGTCCAACATGCCAAGAATGAAAAACCTGCTATTGTTTTTGTCCCTTCAAGAAAGTATGTGCGACTCACTGCTGTGGATCTGATGACATATTCAAGTCCGGAGAGCGATAAGCAACCACCTTTTCTGTTGCATTCTGCTCAAGAGCTGGAGCCATATGTTAGCCAAATCCGAGAAGAGACGTTGAAGGAAACTCTATGTCATGGAGTGGGCTACTTGCATGAGGGGTTGAGCAGTTTGGATCAGGAAGTTGTAACACGACTGTTTGAAGTTGGCTGGATTAAAGTTTGTGTTATGAGTAGTTCAATGTGTTGGGGATTGCCATTGACAGCGCATTTGGTGGTTGTTATGGGAACCCAATATTATGATGGGCAGGAAAATGTTCACACTGACTATCCTGTTACAGATCTGCTGCAGATGATGGGTCATGCCAGTCGACCTTTGCTTGATAATTCTGGGAAATGTGTCATCCTCTGCCATGCTCCCCGCAAAGAATACTACAAGAAGTTCTTGTATGAAGCTTTTCCTGTGGAAAGTCATTTGCATCATTTCCTACATGATAACTTCAATGCAGAAATTGTTGCTGGAGTTATTGAGAACAAGCAAGATGCTGTTGACTATCTTACATGGACATTCATGTACAGGAGGCTCACTCAAAATCCAAACTACTACAATCTCCAGGGTGTCAGCCACAGGCATCTATCAGATCACCTCTCAGAGCTTGTTGAAAACACATTGTCTGATCTGGAAGCAAGCAAGTGTATCACTATAGAAGAAGATATGGACCTTTCTCCTTTGAATCTTGGCATGATAGCTTCTTATTATTACATCAGCTATACGACTATTGAACGCTTCAGTTCTTCTCTGACTCCCAAGACGAAGATGAAAGGCCTCCTGGAGATTCTTGCTTCAGCTTCTGAGTATGCACAGCTACCTGTACGACCTGGGGAAGAAGATGTGGTTCGGAGGTTAATCAATCATCAGAGGTTTTCATTTGAGAATCCCAGATGCACTGACCCACATATCAAGGCGAATGCTCTTCTTCAAGCTCACTTCTCAAGACAACATGTGGGTGGGAACCTAGCATTAGACCAGCGTGAGGTGCTTCTTTCTGCCAGTAGATTGCTTCAAGCGATGGTTGATGTTATTTCAAGTAATGGTTGGTTGAACCTTGCACTTCTTGCAATGGAAGTTAGTCAAATGGTGACACAGGGCATGTGGGAGCGTGATTCCATGCTTCTGCAGCTTCCACACTTCACAAAAGAGTTGGCCAAGAGATGTCAAGAGAACCCAAAGAGTATAGAGACAGTGTTTGATCTGGTGGAGATGGAGGATGATGAGAGGCGGGAGCTGCTGCAAATGTCAGATATGCAGTTACTTGATATTGCGAAATTTTGCAATCGTTTCCCCAACATTGATATGTCATATGAGGTTCAGGATGGTGAGAATATAAGTGCTGGTGAAGATATCACATTGCTAGTCACTCTTGAAAGGGATCTAGAGGGGAAGACAGAGGTTGGCCCCGTGGATGGTCCCAGGTACCCCAAGGCCAAAGAGGAAGGCTGGTGGCTTGTTGTTGGTGACACAAAGAGTAACCAGTTGCTTGCCATCAAGAGGGTGTCCCTTCAAAGGAAGTCCAGGGTAAGGCTCGAGTTTGCCGCTCCTGCAGAACCTGGGAAGAAATCATATACACTCTATTTCATGTGTGATTCGTATCTGGGCTGCGACCAGGAGTATAATTTCAATGTCGATGTCAAAGATTCCACCGGCCCTTATGAAGACAGCATGAGGGAGTAATCGAAGAACTTTCCTACCAACTCTTGTAGGTCCTCCCATCGCTCCCAATTCATGAAGGATAGCACCTCTTTTGCATATCGGTTTATACTATTTTGATTACTCTTTGTCTGTTTGAAAACAAGCATGTACTGGGCCTGATGCTTTGCTCACAATAGTATTAGCCATTCTAATATAAGCTGGAAGTTTCCTGTATTTTATCAGAGAAGTTGGTTTATGGCTAGCAAGAAATGCTTGCATGTTAGTTTAATCTGACTTTTTGAGTAATGTATTTCTTCCTTACATTGACGGGACCTGACCACATTTTGTATTTCTTTCCTGAGATGTCGGAGATTCGGATTCAGATATGATTATATTAGGTAATTCTAGTTAATTCTCACAGATTTAGTGCTCAATTCGCCAATGGATCGGTACCTTAACGTTGTGTCTAACAGTTGCTTGATATGTTTATGAGATGATTATCTTTGGAGTGTGCTTGACAAATGATTGTTTGATATGCGGTTGTGATTCAGAGTTGAACATTAAACTATTTGATCTCCAGTTATGCACCGAACTGCTAGTAAATACAGCAATGTTTTGCTTGCATTACTATTGAAAATTTATCATAATAAAAAACATATATTAGTGACACTAATCACACATGAACCACAGACATAGTAAACACAACTAGTTAATTATACAAGTTGGCTGGTTCAATCTTCATAAATACGACACTCATCGGTCTCGGGATTATCCTGGCAGAAGAACTCGAGGGGATCCTCTTTTTCAAGCCTGCGCCTGAAATCAGCCTTGGCTTGGCTGACTTCTTCGACCTCGTCCCACGCAACCTTGCACTCGTCAGAGCTCTCGTCTCCTTCACAAACCTGCTTGGCTTCAATCACTTTCTGCTCAATCATCTCACTCAGTTGCTTCTCCCTCATATGAGTCCCCTTGAACTTGGCCTTGGCCACCCCTGTTGCCTGCACCGTCACCGTCAGATTTCTTCTTGTCACCGCCCTTTTGCCATCAACGGCTACCGTCACTCTTTTCCCACAAAGGGAAGATCGAGATGGATATGGATCTCCTCTTATTGTCGAAGGGAGACTCAGTGCTGCCTTACAAGCAGAAGCCATCAAATGCACTGCCTTTCTCTCGGAGAAACAAGAAGACTATGTTTTCGATCAACAGGAGACTTTATGTTAGGTACATTCGATGATTTTACGAAAATGCCCATGTGTAATTGAAATGAAAATGCCCTTTGTGGTAATAATGGGGGCGATTGACAGGTGTTCATTGTTTCATTGAAGTTTTTTGTCATCCTTGAAAAGCATTGTCTACGTCAACCACCAACTTTGCAAAGTTGGATAAGCTCTAGCAATGTCGACAAACACTGTATGTCCTCGCTATTATCACCCTTCTGTCATCTGATTCTCATTTTTCCTTCACAAATAATATGTCAACTTTGGAAACTTTGTTTTGGGCTGGACTTAGGCCTAATAATAAAAAGCCCAAAACTAAGGATTTCGGCCCAGCCGCATGTAAATATACAAGGGGAACGGCTGCGTGATCCGGAGCCTTGCGTGATATTCAAAATTTGAAACGTTGTTAGTTTCGAAGCAGTGAAATGATGAGCGGAGGGATGGAGCATATAGATGCAGAGACGGCGTTTCTAGCCTCCAAACAAGAGACCGGCTTCGAGTGGGAACTTTCCAAAGAGAACGTCAGGCCTTTGAAGAGAGGCCGCAACGTTCGTCTTCTAAACGACGCTCTTACTTCGCACAACAACAATCGTCTCAAGAAATCTCTTCTTGACAAACGAAGGTTTCCTCTTCTTCTTCTTCTTCTTCTTCTTCTTTTTTATGGTTACAGTTCAAGAAATGATCGCTTCTTTAATTTGGTATTTCAGGAGACTAATCGAGGCCATCGATGACTACAAAGGAGAAGATCCTCTCCAACCATGGATCGAGTGAGTCATATTTTGATTACACGCTCCTCCGTTTCTTTGTTTGATATACTACTTATCAATCTAGAAAGTTTGGGTTTTTGTAGCCTACTTGTTTGAAAAATCTTCCTTTTGGTTTGTTTTTTCCATTGTAGATGAGAACTGTTGAATAAATATGTAGTAAAGAAATGATTTTTATTTATATTTAATGTTTTGTATTGAAGATGTATTAAATGGGTTCAAGAGGCATTTCCGGCTGGTGGAGACAGCTCCGGACTGATTGTGATATACGAACAATGTGTTCGCACCTTCTGGCATTCAGAACGCTACAAGGATGATCTCCGCTACCTTAAAGTTTGGTTGGAATATGTGGGTTGATTTCCTTTATGTTTCCTTTTCGTGCTTCTTATTTTGAATTAATGAGCTGCAGTTGTAGTTGTTCTTACTAGTAAAAAATGGTGGTGCAGGCTGAAAATTGTGTAGATGCAGAAGTCATTTTCAGTTTCCTTGATGCGAATGATATTGGCAAGACTCATTCAATCTTCTATATAGCATATGCTTTGCACTTGGAATCCAAGTCTAAGATGAAAGCTGCAAATGACATGTTTAGTCTTGGTATAGCGAGGTAAGCAGTGATGTATTGGGCATTTTTGAAATATGCTTAGATTAATTTATATATGTCACCTACGACAATATCTCCCCTTTCCTCTTGGCCTACTCTAAACAGTTGCCAAGCACAGCAACGGTAACAGGGAGTCATAGAAATTAAATGTGTTACGGCCATTGAAAATTCCGAAGACAGATTAGTTTTATTATATAAGCCCTGATTGAATTGGATGCCTAAACAGTTTGGAATATCTAAGTTATTGACAGATCTGTAAAGACAAATTCCTGTATTTTCTCATTTTTTGCTTACAAAAATTCTGATCCTAATGAGAACCCAGTAAGACCTATGGCATTGTTCAACTTCCAAATGAGATATGACATATTAATGGGAATATGCTCTGATCTACAATAATCTAATTCATCTTGCACACATATATACTTCCAGAAAGGAGAACAAGGAATTACAACCTGGAAGTCCAAAAGGCTGTAATCATTTCCCAGATCATCTTGAGTCCAAGGCAAGTCAGGGGCGTATTTCCACTGCCCATCAACAATGAACCTATACTGATAAACAACTGATGGCAGTACTTTCATAATAGTAAAGTCTTTCCCTGATCTCTGTGAGGGAATTCTTATAAAAGAAAGGCGTAAAACAGGTTATATATAAGACATTTTGGTAGCTCGTAAAGCCTTAAAAGAAAGATTTGAATATCATTTCTTTGGGGCAAAAATAAGCGACTAAAATTCCATCTAACCTCGTCTTCCAATTTTCCCATGATCCCTCTAGTGCCACTTCCTTAGCATTATAGCTCCATGTTATCATAGTTGGAATTCCAATCTCATTGCTCATCTCTTCATAACCTAAACTGTTTTGCATCCATGAATGACTCGGAATGTGCATCTCATCAGGTCTCTGCAAAGGAACCGCTGGTTTAACATCTAAACTGTTTTGCATCTCATCTAAACACGTATGAATCATTTTAATTAAAATGAGGTATTGTCGTGGGTGACACGTATCAAATGTTTGTTAAATTGATGAACTGGTTTTAGAAAGATTGTATATTGCATAACAGTAGGTTGAAGTGTATTCTTATTCACATATGTAGCACCTGAGTGTTTTGAGTACCTGGCATTTTGATGTTAAAATGGTTGAAAGGAGTATGCTTTGGAGACTAGTTTGGATTACACTACGAGTAGTGATGACTGATGAGAAATAGCGTTAGTAGGGGCTTGGAGTAACAAGATGAAACAAGATGGATGCTACAAAATTGTAACAGTGAGACTATAGTCAGTCATGAAAACAAATTTTTCCAATTTGGAAAACAATTGATGCAGTGCTTTTCATCATTCAAGAAGATTGAATAAAGCATTCACTTGATCTTTTTACTTATTACAGGGATGCTCAACCAATAGAAAAATTGAAGGATGTCTACAAGAAATTTCTTGCACGCTCAATGACAAAGCCAAAAGTTATTGATGTACGTGATAGTAACTACATTGTCTTGAATTAATTCTTCTGTGGATGTCAGCATTTATGTATTAATTAATCTTCACAAACTTACAGGAGGACTCAGAGGGAAATCATTTGCCCGTCAGAAGCTTTGGAACTGTCCTGGTCAGGGATGATAATCGTTAGTATTTCTGTATCAGTTCAGTTTGAGCTATCTTAAAATTTTGCATGATGTTAAAAATCTTTATGCTGATGCAGGAAGGCAAACCACACAGAATCCTGATTCTCAGAGGAAAAAGTTGAAGCCAGATGGGTAAGATTATTATTGCTGATTTCCTCTCATTAGCAACCATTTGTTAGGAATGTTGCTGAAAAACAAAATCATGGTTTCAGTGTTCCTTTTCTTGGGATATATTTCTTTTATCCTGTGAAACTGTACTGTTTATTATTGATTGAAACTTTTTAATGCAATAAGTTTGATTGATTCTGAATACTAAATTAAATCATATTTTTATTATAGGTATAGCAATGTGTAGTTTTTGCTATGTTCAACTCTGGTAACACTAATTTAAAGATCTATTTGATGATGAATCTTTTCTTAATGAGAAGATTGTCATTTGATGGCTGCAATTTGTATAATTTTCTGTATGAGAGTTTAACAATGATGGCATATTATCAATTTTATATTTATGCATTTGTGCATGTATGTATTTAGCTTAGTCTTTGCTCTTGTAGGACTCAAAGGACTCCATTAGCTGTTTATAATGATACAAATGTTGATGTCCTATCAAGTCATCAACCAGACAAGACAAAGGCAGAATTTAGTTCCTGGGACAGTCTTGGAACCCAAGCTGAGAGAAACAAAGAAAACAATGCAATACCTTCCAAGTGGGCATCATACAAGGTTCTTACCATCTCCAAAACAATCTTTTCCTACAACTAGTTTCAGGTTATGGTTTCCTTGCATCTTTGAACACAGCATCTAACCCTTGATGTTATTACCTCTTTCAGATCCCTCAGAAGCCTGTTCCTAGAGTTGGACGGCCAACTCCAAATGCCCGTATTGAAGTATTTGTTGACGAGGAATGTGCAGAGTGAGTAATACTGACACTCATCCCTCTTTTTGATGGCTGATGAATAGAAAAGCTTCTATAATATTATCCAAACCTTCAAAAAATGGACTTGAAAATATTTGTCGTGGAAAATAGAAGTCTTTTGGGAATTTAGAGACAAACTAGAAAATTTGAACTCTGAAACATGTATGATGCATACTCATGCATTTGCAGATAGATAAACAATCACTTGATGTTTTTGCTGAGAGTGGTTTCTTTATATTCAAATCAAGATTATCTTTATAAAATTTTCACCGATAACATTCTTGTACGTTAGTATAAATTAGACGGGGCAATGTTTCTTGCTGTTAAATACTCCAATCTGAAGCTGTTGCTAACTTATCTAAATTCTACCAGCCCACAAAAAGCACGTGGTGAAGGTGGTAACTCTTCAACTTCTCTGGTGAGACGTGGGGATGGTCAAGATATCAAAAGGTACTCTTATATCCACTCCACACCACTGCAATATCAATTGTTTTTGTTAAAACCCTCGTGATACAATGATTATTAACCTTTTTGGTGGTCTACCTTGTGCAGGGAAACAGAGTTACTGAGGAAGAACCCATTACGCAATTTCCCTCTGAACGGCCTTCCTAGATGATTAAATTTCATCAATAGCCTTGCTTTTGTATTGTATAATTTCATGCAGGGTTCGGCTTTTATCTATAAAGCCTGATCTATATGTGTTTATTCAGTTGTACCTCAGAAACTCTGGGTGGTTTAGATTTTTCATTTGTAAAACAATTGACAACTCTTCTTGTGTTTGCTTTTGCACCATACTTTGTGTGAGTTTTTTAAATGCTGTCTTAAATTTTGAATCTTTTGTATGGTAATAATATGTTTGTTCTATGTGTGTTTATTCAGTTGTATCTTAGAAACCCTTGGTGGCTTAGAATTTCGTTTTTTAAAACAATTAACAACTCTCTTTGTGTTTGCTTTTGCACCATATGTTGTGTGAGTTTTTTAAATGCTTTCTTAAATTTTGAATCTTTTGTATGGTAATAATATGTTTGTTCTGGCAAGAGGAGATTTGATGCTTATGTTAGAAAAGGGCTTTAAGTTTAATTTTACTATAAAAGTTAGCTTATAAATGAAGATTTAACTTTATCTTATAAATTAATGTAAATTTACTTATTCAACTAATATGAGACTGTTTAGTATCATCTCTGACATGCAAGGTGCATAAGTTTGAGCTATGCAATTTAGATATAAAGCTCAATTCATATTTTGATATCATGTCAAAAAAAAATTTTTGATTATATTTCATCGTAAAAGTTAACTTACGAGTGGGAGATTTATCCTCATCTTATAAATTAATATAAATTCATTTCTTCAATTAATATAAGATTATCTAATAGTTTTCACTCATGAGTGAAGATTTATCATTCCCTTAAAAATCAATACAAATTCATTTTTTTAATCAATGTAAAACTATTCAACAACTTCTACTTTTATTTCTTTAAAGTTAAATCTTTTAACTTCTGTCCTTGACTGTTGTTTATCAAGACAAGAAGTAAATATCAACATATTTTTGAATTTCTGATGATACTGATATACAAAATATTGCTGAAATATCATAATTTGACAGTATATTCAACATTATTTTGGTAATTACATATAAAAATTTAAATTTTCAAAAAATACATCAAAATTAATAGTTAGTACCATTCGACGTCGTGACTAACATTTGGATATGGACCAGGTCTATGTACTAGTGGGCAGTCTTTTCTATGAAAGTAAGGAGGCCCGATAACCTTGCTAACTCAACTGGAGTCAACATTAGACGATGTTCTAAAAGTCAATAAATGGATGGTACTGATGTAACACACGCTCACTTCTGCCCGGAATCTGATCCGCTGAATATATATGATCGATCAAATTACGGTGTCTGTCCATTGATTAAACGGCAACGTTTGGAAGAAACTAGAACCTTCCAGTATCCATTTCCCTCTCTCACTCTCTCTCTCGTTGTCCGACGAAACCCTAGCGATGGCGGAGCACTTGGCGTCCATCTTCGGTACAGAGAAGGACCGCGTCAACTGCCCGTTCTACTTCAAGATCGGCGCCTGCCGACACGGCGACCGCTGCTCTCGCCTCCACAACCGCCCCACAATCTCGCCGACTCTCCTCCTCTCCAACATGTACCAGCGCCCCGACATGATAACTCCCGGCGTCGACGCCCAAGGCCAGCCCATCGACCCTCGCAAGATCCAGGACCACTTCGAGGACTTCTACGAGGACATCTTCGAGGAGCTCACCAAGTTCGGCGAGATCGAGAGCCTCAACGTCTGCGACAACCTCGCCGACCACATGATCGGCAATGTCTACGTTCAGTTCAAGGAGGAAGACCAGGCCGCTGCCGCCGTACAAGCCCTGCAAGGTAGGTTCTACTCCGGCCGCCCTATCATCGCCGATTTCTCCCCAGTCACCGACTTCCGTGAAGCCACGTGTCGCCAATTCGAAGAAAATAACTGTAACCGAGGCGGTTATTGCAATTTCATGCACGTGAAACTGATCGGGAGGGATTTGAGGAGGAAGCTGTTTGGTAGGTACCGTGGTTATCGTGGTAGTCGAAGCAGGAGCAGGAGTTTGAGTCCTCGACACCACCGGAGAGACAGAGACAGGGATAGAGATCACCATGATAGGCGCGATAGAGATAGAGACAGAGATTATAGGGAGCGTTCGAGGCACAAGCATGACAGCAGAGACAGGGACGATAGAAAACGAAGACAGTCTACTCCGAGGAGGAGCAGGAGTCCTGTTAGGGAAGGCAGCGAGGAGCGTAGAGCTAGAATCGAGCAATGGAACCGAGAAAGGGAGGAGAATGTGTGATGTGATGATCCCCAATCTCATTAGCTTGCTTATATTGGTAATCCTAGGCTCAGATGTTTGTTTTACTTGTTATGTGCTTTCAATTGAAGATTTTTTATTCATAGTGTCAGTTTATGTGGTAGTAGTTTGACTTGACGTTGGAGAGCTTTGAATTTGCTTCATTCCTGCTGGATTTAATAGCTTTTCATTGTTATGATGATGATGATGATGATGATATTATTGGTTTAGTTAACTACGTTGCTGGCTCTGTTGTATGTCTTCACTAAATGCCTGCGCTTTGCTAATCTTAATGTCTTGTTTATCTTTACTAAAGCAAGCAATTAACGAAAAGGAGCAAGTGTAGATCCTATGTTTAGCTTACAAAGTAAGTCACTCAATTGCCTGTTCTGTGTTAGTTTTATGAACCCTATAGATGGCACATTACATGCTTTTCTTTGCATCTGTTTCCATGTATGTTTATTTTGATTGACTTGAATTTTAGAGTATTCCTATCAAGTCTTTTTGCCCCATGGTATGATATATGTTTTATCCATTTCACAATCAAAGTTGATGTAATATAAGAAATTCTTCACTTTGGAATTGTGTCCATGTAAATTGTCTGGTGGATTCTGTTATTTTGTACTGTTAAATGATTTCTACTCTCACCGTAGAAAAGTATTAACAAGCCAACTGGGTCTTCTATTGGATACTGTTATATTAATAGCATGGATAGTGTCATTTCTGGTTGATGTAGTGCATTCTGTATACTCCAGGGACTTTAGGCTTGATAGCTGTTGGTAATTTCATAATTTTATGCATTGATGATGTAGTATCTTGGCATTGAATCCATGGTCATAGAGGCCTTGTCCAATAATGAGTTTTTGACACCCTGAGCATGGTATTGTCATGGGTTTGGGAGTAGAGTTGATATTATGCTTTAATTGAACCTGCAATTACAAGTTCCACAGCAGTTTGTAGGTAGCTGTTTGGGTTGCTTCTGCAATGTGAATGCAGAGTGATTTGTGGGTGTTGCCCAGCACTAAGCCAAAGACAGATAAGAGTATTGTCATATTTGGGTCTTGATTTACGTTTCCTGTAGAACTGTATACCTTTTCTTTTTCTAATGGTTTTTTTTTTTTCCTTTTTTTTTAAGACATGCTTTTAGGGCCAATTGTGGGATTCCTGAATTGCACGAGCTGAACAGAGAGAATTTCAGAACACACAGCAAGTTGCCCATATAGTTTATTGTGCTTGTAATAATGTTTTGTTTTCTAAGCTAAGAGAAAATGTACTTTGCAGGGAAAGTGAACTAATTATTTTTTACTATACATGCCCATGTTTTTTACTATAAAATGAGGAATTAAGTGTTGTCTTCAATTTCCTTTTACGATTCAGTTTTGTTAGAGTGGGAATATGTAGCATCTTCCAACTTCTACAAACTAGCTATGATGAAGTCACTTGTCTTATTAGCAGCGTATCCTTCAGTAGAAATTAGGTCAATCCCTACCCGATTGAAATAGGTACCCCCTTTTTTCTTTTTTCTTTTTTCTTTTTAAACTTTATTATTGATACTTTTGAAATTCATCTCTTTAGTCTATGCCTCCGCACTGGTTGAGCAAAATTAGGTTCCATCTCGACAGACTGACTGAGACTCTTTTCTTTCTGTAACCTTTTGTATCTCATTGAATTTGAAGAGAAACTTGTGTTAGGCAGGAAAGTTATTATCTTGATACTGTTATAGATCTCCCTAGGTTTTGATGCACGGCTAGGCACATATGCAGTTGCTGAATGTTATGTTCTATTAATCGAAGTCTTTGATGGATCTCATTTAATCTGGATCATAGAAAAGATTATAATATCGGTAGCTATATCTGTTAATCATAGTAATGCTAGCTTGAGGGTGTATTTGATTGTTGTTAAATGTTCCTCCTTTTGGATTTTGCATCATTTTGCCAATTCTCAGTGGTTTATACTTGATACATTTACCACATTGGCTGTTGCTTTAGTGGATGAATTTTGAGTATATAACAGGATCAGAAGAAACTGTTATTTTTGTTGTTTAAACGTTTGATGTTCGATTCTTTGCCAATAACAACAAAAGGGTGCGTCGATGTGAATTGAAGATCTGACTGGGCAGTTTTGGTAAATTTGTTTTTCTTGCATAAAGTTGCATATTACAATTTCAAAAAGGCTATAAACGAAAACTCGAACAATGGAAAGCTAAATTGCAGGGAAAAAAAGTTATATGGTTGCATATTTATCTAGTAGGATTTGGGACATCTGAACAAAATTTACAATCGCCGGAGAAATTTCTTCTATCAAGACTACCTAGTAATTCCTGATCTTGAGAGAGCGCTAGTTGAACCCAAGAACACGCAGCAACATTAACGCCACTTCAATCTCAGAGGAGTAGAGTTGGAATTGAGTAGATTAATAGCCACTAGGCATCCGATTGAAGGCCAAATTTTTTAGAAATATGAGATGTGATGAAGTTTTTCGATACATTTTTGCAATCCATGTAAATTTATTTTAGCATAATTAATAATAAAATGTTAAAATCGAAACTTAACTAGCGAGCTATGACGTTAATAAGTCAGAATATCACCATGATAAATTGACGGAGTCAGTATTTACATGGTTAGACTAAACGGATTGCATTTAAATTTCTATAACTTAATCAAGTTAATCTGGTCAAAGAAAGTTGATTCAAAATCAAACGAAAAAATGATAAATTAGTGGAAGAACGGTAGTATAATATGGACAGCCAATCGGTTTCAAGCTTTTCACCAACGGATTAGATAACCCCAAGTGTACACGCCTGATCCTTTCTCATCTTCCACTCGGTGTCTTCCTATTGGTCGAGTGAGCGCAACACTCTGGAATGGATCGCCTGTTTCGGAAACATGACAGGCACCGTGCTACCAAAACTCTAATCTCCTCCAAGCGGTGGGACCCGCACATCTGGAAAATTTGACGGTCAGAAGAAGCCTTTTACGTACTCACGAAGGAAGTTTGCGCGTTTTTCAATTTCCACGTTATTAAAAACCTCCCTCTTCACCCTGACCTCTTTGACATGTAAGTTGCCTTTTTTTTTTTTTTT
Source organism: Dimocarpus longan (assembly GCA_022984855.1). Classification (NCBI taxonomy): domain Eukaryota; kingdom Viridiplantae; phylum Streptophyta; class Magnoliopsida; order Sapindales; family Sapindaceae; genus Dimocarpus; species Dimocarpus longan. Next base: position 18,422 of record CM041018.1, read on the forward strand.
TTTCTCTTTCGTTTTACGATACCATGGAAAATGAGGAATTTCTGGAAAACGGAATAGAGTGGAACGATCTTTTCACCGATAAGTTTGATTCATCGGAGACGTTTTCGAATCGTTCTCCGGACGACTCGGTTTCGAATTGGGTGGCGGAGATCGAGGGCATGTTATTCAAGGAGGACGATGGCGTGAATTTGGAACCGAGTCAGGCGATGTTGGACACCTTCTTTTCGGACATACTGGTTGATCCGCCGATGGTTAGTGATGATCTGGAGTCGAGTGAGCATTTGTTGGAGAATTTCTTCTCTGACGCATCACCTGTTGGCGTGGCGCCAACTGACACCAAGACCCCCAATGTTTCCGATGAATCTGCTCCTGTTAGCTCGTCGGAGGAGGAAAAAGTGCCAGATGAACCGGTGGTCAACAACGCCAACGAAGATGCCGACGGTCCCGTCTCCAAGAAACGGAGAAGGTATCTGTATTAACAGATTTACCGTGTATAATATTGATAGTAGCCTTTTAATTGCTTGGTTGATGGAGATGAAACTTAATAATTTCATGCATATGTTTGCTACAGTATCATTTTATCTAGCATTTGTGAAGTTTTGCTCATGTGAATATGTCTAGTTTTGATGTTGTTATTGTATAGTTATTGTATTATGATATTTGATTAGAATGTGTATTATGTGTGGGTTTTGAATAGAAAATAATAGAGGAGTTTGTGATTGTAATGTAAAATTGCAGGCAGTTGAGAAATAGGGATGCGGCGGTGAGATCGAGGGAGAGGAAGAAGATGTATATGAAGGATCTAGAGATGAAAAGTAGGTATTTGGAAGGAGAATGCAGGAGACTGGGGCGCTTGCTTCAGTGTGTTCTTGCTGAGAATCAAGCTCTTCATTTTACCATACAAAAGGGCAATGCACTTGGTGCATCCTCGGCCAAGCAGGAGTCTGCTGTGCTCTTCTTGGGTATGCTTCATCTAACATGCTTGTCTTTTATTGTCTCTTCTTCCCCTTGGAAGACCAATGTAATTTCAATATTAGAATAGGAGCCTCTCTGCCCTCTCCAATGACTTTTTATTAAATTGGCCAGATAGTGGATTAAGATTGACCATATTAGTCTAGTCAAAGTGCAAGCTAATTACAATTACAATGGGTAAATGGATTGTAATGGTGCCTAGACCAATGGAATATATTTGTAACCAGTGAAATGTTTTTGAGTATTTTTGTATTAGCTGCTGGAGGTTTTCATCAGGGATTTCAATTAGTTTGTGATGTACCTTTGTTTGAATATAACTAGCTAACAATTTCTCTTGTTACCAGAGTGTTTTTCTTTTGTGAAGAGGTTTACTATGTCATAAATTAGGCATTCTGTAAGGTTGGGGCAGGGGGCCAAATTCAGGCAGTTCCAAGGCCTCCATATTGATAACACATACAGGAATTTAAGAAATAATGACGATAAGATATTTGTACCATATTATGCTCACTGAGTTTTAAGCTGAATCAGTCGTCACGAATGCATATATATTTATTTTCTCTGTATTGCCATCGATATTGGTAAGTTTAGATGTCGGGCTTGTGCAACATTTTTGAGATTTGCTATTATTATTGAACCGAGGTAATAGTCTGATGATTACTTGAATTGTCTGTATTGGATTGTCATATTATTGCAAAAGATTGCACATCTTAGATGATATGGATCCTGGTTATTTGTTCACTGGGTTTGGTTAATGTACTAATGAACTTCCTGTTATGGTAATGATACAAATTACTCGGTGGTCTTTGATTGAATGGCTTGTATTGTAGTTTGCTGATTACTGTCTCGATCTTTGTGGCTACGCAGAATCCCTGCTGTTGGGTTCCCTGCTTTGGTTCCTGGGCATCATGTGCCTGTTTACTCTGCCCCAACTAACCCCGTCAAATCTGGACTCAGTTCCACGGGTTCATGTGGAAGAAAAGGCACCAGGAAATCTGGCTCAAAGAGGAGCAGGAAGTAACCATTTTACCTTGTCAGGGTTAAATTCGCGGAGATGCAAAGCTTCAAGACCAAAGATGAAATTGATTTCTCATGTTCTTAGAGCTTAGTGACTTTTTCCTCTAGAGCTCATTTCCATCTTCGGTATTTTATTTCACCTCTGTAAGAGGACAGTGTATGCTTTACCATGTAAGGCCAGTGGATAGCGTTCTAATGCTGTCATGTTTCCTTAATATTTCTTCACTATGCTTTTGTTTTGATATCTCTCTCTGTAAGATATAATTAGGCTTGTATGGACTTCGGTGTTTAGTTATATGTATTATGCTATTACCCTTAACGTTCTCTATATGTTCTGTGCCGTTCAATTTATTTCAATCCATTAAGAGCATTACATCATAAACATAGCTAAATGATCTATGTTGTTTGATGTCATGTCCTTAGTCATCAGTGTTGAAACTTCATTTTATGGAACGGGGGCATATGAAATGAATGAGAATGAGACGCTTGAAATCTAGTAAAAGTCCATAGATTTGAAGGATGAAACCGATGGTAGGCGATTAGAACCCACGACGCAGCCGAAGCTGATAGAAGGACCACATCATCAAAAAGACTGGAAAGGTTAAATTAAATCTGAAAGTGGTTGAGTGGGTTGTGAGTGAAAGAGTTAGGTGGGGGATCCAACCAGTGTTCTGTTGTAGTTGGTTTTTGTTTGGTAACGAGCAAGTCAGTGGGCTTATATGTCAAATTACATAATTATCCATACAAGCATATTCGCAGGGAAGGCGCATGATCCTATAGTATCATTTTCAACTTCCAGTCAAGTTTTTAGCTTTGGCGGTGATGTGTCTGTCAACATTTTATCCTTCAACTTTACATTATCTACGGTACTTGTTCTCTACGTTTTCTTAATCTCTTAGACACCCTCATTCTCTTTAATTTTAGGTGGCAACATAATATTTGTTTTCCTTTATTGATTCTTGAGATTATATAATGGTCGATTCTATTATGATAACAATGGTAACCTAACCATTCTCCCATTCTCTTTTTCCCTTAAAAAAATGATGCTATTATTGTTATAATAATAATTATTATTTTCATTTTTGAAAATACTATTATTATTAAGATTTAACTATTTTATCCCTCAATTGAAATCCTTGAATTGACATAAATAACTATCATTGAAATTAGAATTCTTAGATTGGTTTTAATTGCCATCTTTATAACTGATTCAAGGGCTCCAATTAAAAGGTAATGTTAGTAATAGGGTAAGATAGTCAAACCTTTTATTATTATTCACATTACAATAGTGATGTATGATACTTTTACACAAAATTGTTAACTCTACTACTTGGAGGAATAAAAAGATTCTTAAAGTTTATTAAGATTAATTATTAATTCAGTTTATATATCTATTTTAACAACGTGAAGGAAAATAATTTAATAGATTTTAATATCATCTCATAATATTACACTCGTCAGATTTGTCTTTACAAACAAAACAATTAAAAGTAAATAAAAAAAGGCGTAAGTGTTGCCCTCTTTGGAAGGAATTATTTTACTTACAATATTCATGAATGAATTGCCAAAAAAAAAAATAGAATTAAAAATTATGCACGTGAAAGGGCAGAAAATAAAAATAAAAATTCATAAATATCCATTAAAACGGAATAGCGAGGGCAAAAAAGTAAAAACAAGAAAAAGAGAAGAGCCAGTGGCTTCATGGTAAAAACATAGAGAGAATAGGTGTGCCTTGGTTGGTATTATCGCCCATCGTTTACCTTGCCACTATAAAAGCGGTCTTTTAAAGCCTAAAAACACGAAAATAGAAAGCTCTCTCTACTCTCTCAACCACAACAAGAAGAAGCGACGACGACAATGGACTCTGATTTCGGCATTCCCAGGGAACTCTCCGACCTCCAGAAGCTCCGATCTCTCTACCAGCCTGAGCTCCCTCCTTGCCTCCAGGTCTCTTTTACACCTCTCCTTTTTTATTTTTTTTTTAAAAGAAAAATTTCTCTTCAAATTTTTGTCTTTTGCTTTCGTGTTTTGTTGTTATTTTTATTGAAATCGAAGTTTAAGATCGAATCTCTGCGATGGAACCGTTGTTGTTTGTTTATATAGTATGTGGCTAGTCGCGCCTAGATCTGCGTACATGCACACTGCCTGGTTGATTGACATGATTCGATCTTCTATCTATTAATTGTTTTGTGTCTGCCTCTCTCGATTTCACTGTTTGAGTATTTGAGTTTGCCATGTAAATGATGGCCGGCTGTTGTTGTGTTGGACCGTTTTTACATGCACTTACTATGTCACTGGTGACAGTTAAATAGTGTTTTTTTATGAACTAATGGGAAAAGTGGATTCATGTAGGGAATTTATAGTAAAGTTGCAAGCTTTACTCATGTTACTTGGAAAATGTGATTGTGCAGGGAACTACTGTGAGGGTTGAATTCGGTGATGCTGCGGAAGCTGCTGACCCTACTGATGCCCACACAATAAGTCGATCCTTTCCCCACACTTATGGTCAGCCTTTGGCTCACTTTCTGAGGGCAACTGCTAAGGTGCCCGATGCCCAAATCATAACTGAGCATCCTGCTATTAGGTATGCGTTTGATTATTACTTGCACATTGCTTTTGTGAAACTGGTTGACTTATCAAAGGAACTGACTTCTTTTTTTTTTTTGCTTTGAAAAGCACGGTTTGAGTATACATGATGGTATATAGAATTGAAAAAAGTTGAAATTTTGTTGTTGGCTAATGTACTTTCTTTCAACAGGGTGGGTATTGTGTTTTGTGGGAGACAATCTCCTGGTGGACATAATGTCGTATGGGGCCTTCAGAATGCACTCAAGATTCACAACCCTAACAGTAAATTAATCGGATTTTTGGGTAAGTAGTGTTTCCCTTTTCAAAGTTGTGTCTTGGTTTATAAACTGCTACCCCAGCTTGTGCATCACGGGGAATGACCAAATTTTCTATCTTTTCAACAAATTTTCTTGCATAGAACTTGCAATTGAGCCCCTCTTTTTGTGGTTGGCGACTTAAAATTGTGATTTAATATATTTGCTTTTGTAAACTGTATTTTCATTGTGTTTTTATAAAATATATTGTCTTTCATCTGCCTCGATCTCTTAGAACAGTGCACTTAGGTTGCTTATGAAGTGAATCTTTTATAATCTTCTAGGATGACATCTGATATACGTTCATGCTAACTGACTGTTGTAAAGTGTAATCACCAAACTGTTTCACGGAACACAATATCATTTACTTAACGGTAATGCTTTATGTCTGAGATCAGGTGGTTCAGAAGGTTTATTTGCACAACAGACTCTCAAGATTACTGATGACACTCTTTCGAGCTACAAAAATCAAGGTAGGTAGCTTTGAGGCCATTGTTAGGTTGGATATATGAGTTGCGCATGATTTTGAAATCTATTGAGTATTGAAATATGATTGTCCTTGTCAAGGTGGTTATGATTTGCTGGGACGAACAAAAGATCAAATCAGGACAACTGAGCAAGTTAATGCTGCACTTACAGCGTGCAAAGATTTGAAATTGGATGGCCTTGTTATTATTGGAGGTGAACCTAATGCATTAGGATTTCCGCATGTGCTACCATACATATTATTTTTTATGTTTATTAAATGTGGGAACCTGGTACTTTTGAAGGGGTTACTTCAAACACTGATGCAGCTCAGCTAGCTGAAACTTTTGCTGAAGCAAAATGCCCAACAAAGGTATTTTTAATGGCCATTCTCTTCTTTTTTTGACTGGAAAGAGTAATCGATATTATTGCTTCTAGCAAAGTTAATTCACTATATGCTAAGCGTTCAATACGTTGATTTCTACTTCACCATGATATATGGAATGGACGATTGAAACTTTGCAGGTGGTTGGCGTTCCAGTTACTTTGAATGGAGATCTCAAGAATCAATTTGTGGAAACTAATGTTGGTTTTGATACTATATGTAAGGTACTATTAAAAAATTATCAAATTCTTTAGTTTTATATGGTTTCTTCACTCCTTTGTATTTTTTTCCTTTCTAACTATTAAAATGTAAAATTCTGGGAAACACTATGATCTGCTGGTTTTTAACCCATCAAATTTTAAGTTTTGGCAACCATAAGCCTTTTAGTGATATTATTTGTAGTAAGTATCACAATATGAGCTTATTTACTCTTTAGAGCTGATATACTAACTAATGTGCTTCCCCATATATAGGTCAATTCCCAGCTAATCAGCAATATGTGCACTGATGCTCTCTCTGCAGAGAAGGTAATAGCTTGTCTTTCTTCTTTTAGGTTTGTTGAAGTGCTTTTGTTAGGGGAACAAGGAGTAGAAAGCCAGCATGTAGCGTTGTTGAATTTGTGTGACATTTTTTCTTTAGAAACTTTTGTGTGAAGAATCTGCCCCTGATTGTGTTGCTGGTTGCAACATTTTGCACTGTTTTTACTTATCTAGGCAAAGCTTCTAACTTCTTTTATATTTCAGTATTATTATTTTATCCGTCTCATGGGTCGGAAGCATTCACATGTTGCTTTGGAGTGCACTCTCCAGTCTCATCCTAACATGGTCAGTATGCCTTACTGATTACAATTTCTAGTTGCTGCTATTATTTGCCTTCTGTGTTTTTTCTTAAACCCTTTTTAACTAACTCCATATGTATTTGCAGGTAATACTTGGAGAGGAGGTAGCTGCCTCTAAGCTTACCCTTTTTGACTTGACAAAACAGATCTGCGATGCAGTTCAAGCCAGAGCTGAAATAGGTTTTTGATCATTTTCATTTCTTCTGTTTATTGTTGCCAATGATTGTCATTATTGTTATCTTACCCTTGTTTTGGGACCAGACAAGAACCATGGGGTCATCCTGCTGCCAGAAGGGCTTATAGAAAGCATTCCTGAAGTGTACGCTTTGTTGAAGGTAACTCATGTGTCAAGCTGTTAATCCATTTGTGTTGTTTCCTTCTAACTCCTGTTCTTCTCTCTCTTGTTAAGTGATATGTATCTTATGTTTGTCTTGTTGATTGTTGTTTCCTCTTTTCCTTCAACAGAGTAAATTTCAACATTGTTTCTCGTGACATTTGTTTAATTTGTTAATATAACTCCATTATTTGATATTGTTTTTCTGTACCTCAGGAAATTCATAGTTTGCTTAGGCAAGGCATTTCTGCCGATAAGATTTCTTCACAGCTTTCACCTTGGGCATTCGCTTTGTTCGAGTTTTTGCCACCTTTTATCAAGAAACAGGTTCATTCTGGTTTCCCTTAAGCTATATTCACTTCAAAACATCTGTTACCCTAAGCATAATGATTGATGATTTTGAGATTAATATGTTCTGTATTGCAGCTTCTCCTTCATCCCGAATCTGATGATTCTGCACAGTTATCCCAGGTAACAAGTTTTAGATAATTATGAAGAAAAAATATTGAACTTTGAATTCAAGGTCTAGGTATCTCATTTGCTTTCTTTTCCAGATTGAGACGGAGAAACTTCTAGCACATCTTGTGGAAACTGAAATGAACAAGCGCCAGGTATGACATAGGAGTCATGTCCCTGTTTGCCTTTTACACCTTCCCTTCTTCCCCTCAAAAATATACCTTGAGCAAAGCTGAATTTTTAAATATATATTTTCTATTGACCGATGCATATTCTTTTCTGTGCTTTCTTGTTGGACCTAGAGTTGGTTGCTTTAAATGTTGTTGTATGGTTGTAGGACAGTGACTTGGTAGTGAGAAAAACTGATTAGGGATTAGTTCCATTTAAATAGTTCTCAAAAATACCATCAATGCTTTGTTATGTTAAGAATGTTAGTTTAAAAAAAGAAAAAAAAAAAAAGTTCTGTTAAGAATGTTGGGCAGCCCCTGCTTATAATTAAGAAGGGAATATGGTTTCCCAGTTTTAACTTTTTATTATGATGAAAATTCTATTAACTGATGTCCTTGTTTTGAACAGAAAGCAGGCACTTACAAGGGTAAAAAATTCAATGCTATCTGCCACTTCTTTGGTTACCAAGCTCGGGGATCATTGCCATCGAAATTTGACTGTGACTATGCCTATGTAGGTTATATTTCCAGAGTAATCTTTGTTATTTTCTCCTTTTTTTTTTGGGTTATATGTCTCTTTTCCTGCACCTTTCTTGATTAAATATCAATACAATACATTTTCAGGTTCTTGGACATATCTGCTACCACATTCTTGCAGCAGGTTTGAATGGTTACATGGCAACTGTGACTAATCTGAAGAATCCTGTGAACAAGTGGAAATGTGGTGCCACACCTATTACGGTTGGGTTTTCATTCTTTTGACTCTTTTGCTAGTCTGTCTCCTTATGGAACTTAAAATGTGGTACTTAGGATTTCGGCTCTCCACACTTGAACGGAAAGATTGTTGACTCCTTTTTTGGTCTGATAAACCTTAGGCACTGATGACTGTTGAACGTTGGTCTCAAAATCCAGGCGCTTCTTCAATCGGAAAGCCTGCTATTCACCCAGCGACCGTGGATCTGCGAGGCAAAGCTTATGAGTAAGTCTCCTTTCACAAGTCACAACTCGCATGTTTTGTGTCTGTATTTTGTACGCACATCTTCCAATGTTTGATCATATCTCTGCCTGGTGTTTATATGTTGTATAAAATTAGAGGAAGCAATGGTTGCAGAAGCTCTCTGCTAACTATAATTCTTGTCCTACTTAATGCTCTTTCTGCAGGCTACTAAGACAAAATGCTACAAGATTCTTGTTGGATGATCTCTACAGAAATCCTGGACCCCTTCAGTTTGAAGGTCCTGGTGCTGATGCTAAAGCTGTATCTCTCTGTGTTGAAGATCAGGATTACATGGGTCGCATTAAGAAACTGCAAGAATATCTAGATAAGGTGGGAAAATTTGTGCATTTTCCATCTGTTTAAAAATATAATATATGTTACAGATCTCAAAATGAAATTGAGAGAAAAAGCTAAATTAGTTTGTCTCGTCATATAAGCAAACCAATATTGGCAAATGCTGATGCTCAAATAATAGATTGTCTATAATCACTTGCCTTTGATGGTCGTTACTTTCCTCTAGACATTTTAATTGCACTACATCATTTCCTGCTGCAATGATAAAAGTCTTTTATGCTATATATACAAATGTGTTGGGTATCTTATTTACTTTATTCTAATGTAACATATATATATTTCTCATCTTTTTACTAGGTCCGAGCTATCGTAAAACCAGGTTGCTCACAGGATGTTCTGAAAGCAGCTTTGAGTGTGATGTCTTCCGTGACGGATGTTCTCACTGTAATGTCTTCATCTGGAAACCAGAAATGAAACTAGAATTGGAAACCAACTCTCTGTACTTCTGTCCCTGTTATTGGTGGTCCAAAATCATGTGGTACCTGTTCGCATTGTTCTTAAATTACCTCTCGAACTGTAGTTTCAGAAACTGTAAGTACATGAACTGAGTTTTTCGTTGCCTCTGATATAACAATTTTGTGTGAGATAATAACATAAGGCGTGTATTGCAAGTTTTGCGAATAGCAGCATTTCGTTTCTTGTTGGATGGTCATAGTTGTATTTTTACTTGGCCTTTGAACCTCAGTTACATGGATTCTGGTATTTAATCAGACCAGACGATATATTTATGTATCAGCATAAACAATGAAAATAATTCATGTTGACTCTCAGAAAAAAAATTCATGTTGAGCAATGTAAACTTGTGATTGATAAATGTGATATTGCAATGAAAATTTAGCTACCCAACTGAGTTTTGCAAGTACAAGCCGGCTGAGTTTGCATGTACAAGCTGGTAAAAAACATATTTAATGAATGTGCTAAATACTTTTAGGATTAATCGATAGTGATAAATTAAATATCATACGAACGTTTTGGTAATGTCCATAATATTTTGACATTATATATATTTATTTTATTATTTTACTAACAGTAAGGTTAGGATGAACAAATTCGTCTATTTCACTCTTTTTCTTAAAATAAATTCTTTCATAATAGATAAATTTAATTGATTCATCCTAACTTTTTAAAATTAAGAAGTATTGATGGTAAAAATATTATATATATATATATCAAAGTATTAATTTACTCAATCTAATTTCATGAAAATAATCCAATTTAAACTCGCGTGCCAAAATCTATGGTGCCTTTATTTTACTTAAAGGAGTCGGAATGATCTGAAATCGGAATGACTTGGAATCGAAATGAAGTATCGGAATCAGAATAAGTTGCTTACTTTAACTGTAAAAATCGGAATTGGAATCAATAGTATTTTCATTGAGTTGTTTACTTTACTTTAAAGTCAGAATGAATTATAAATTACAAAATAACCTTAATTAAATATATTAATTATAATAATGTGTAGTTTTTTATTATAATTTATATATAATTTTTTTAATATCAAACAAAATTTTTTTTAAAAAAAGTACGTATTATTTTAATTATCTACTATAATAATTAAGAAATTGATGATGAAAAACAAATAGTGTACAATTTTTATTATAATATGTAATTTTTTTTTAATATCAAATAAAATTGATTTTTCTTTATTTTTTAAATAAGGGTATAAGAGACTTTTCGTTTTGACAAAGGGAATGAGAATGAGATTCTCAAATAGGTTGGGAGGAATGAGATTTCTATTCTATAATCTCAAATTGATACGAGATCCATACTTTTATTTCCATTACGGGCAAATAAACACTATCAATCAATTCTTTTTTTCATTCTCATTTTTCAATTCATGAAGTAAACACACCCTTAATATTATGGAAATAATCCAATCTTGTGAGTTAAACAAGAGCTTAGGGCATGTTTGGTTCACGGGTGCTTGGAAAAAAAAAAAATCCCAATCCCGCGCTTGGTGTGGGAGGGGAAGGGAAATGACCAATCCCGGGCACGCCACCCATTTTTGCGTTGGCAGGAATCAAAATCTCGACTAAAATGGTGTGTGATTTCATTTCCGGCCTTGGCAGGAATGGGTCTCCCTCCCTCTCTCTCACGCCACACCATCACCACCAGTCACCATCTCTCTCTCTCTCCCACCACCAGTCATTGTCTCTTTCTCCGACCACCACCGCAAACCACCCTAAACAACCAACATCATCTGGGTTCCATAATCAAACCTTATGTCAACTCCCACTTAATTTCTACATATTTCGAGCGTCCAACCAGAACCCAAAAATTAAATAGGCAATAAACGAATATATGTATATATTTATATAGAAAACCTATGATAAACAAGAGTGGCGGCGACGCCATTTTGGAGGCAGATCTCAGCAATCTGGAAAGATTCACATGGAGAGAGTTGACATAGTCAAGCTAACCAGAGTGAGAGAGGCGCAGTCAAGCAAACCGACAATGGAGAGAGTTGACACGGTGGCGATGGAGAGAGAGTGAGACGATGATGTAAATAGAAAAGAAAACGGTGAGGTCGGCGATGAAGACAGCGGCGGTGGTTGCTTGGTTACAGAGGAGAGAGAGAGAGAGTCATCTGCTTTGATCAGGAGAGGGAATAAGAGAAAGATATATTTATTTTTATTTTAATATTTTGATTTTAATATTAATATAATTTAATCCAAAAAATTAATTTTATATAATAAAAATTTAAATTAATTTTATTCAAACCTACGAGGTCAAATAAAATATGATATAATTTTTATCAAATCTAATTCTATGAAATATAAGATAAATAATTTTTTAAACTAATTCAATCTAATATGACATGTCAAACATGAGTTAACTTTTTTAAAATAAAAGTTCATATATGGAATATTATCCAATATTTTTTACTTCGGTTTATTTTTGACTTTAATTTATATATAGTATTGTTAAATGTTTTATTGTGTTTATTATATTATTACAATTTTATTTTTGATGTAAAATTACTTTATAAAGCTATAATGTATCCTTCTAATTGCATATTATATTGTAGTGTATAATATTTACTAATTGAGTGGACGATTCATTCCTTATTTCTACTATTTTTTTATAAATTATTGAGTGGACGATTCATCCCTTATTTCTACTATTTTTTTTTATAAATTAATAAGTTTTATTTATCCTGAGAATGACTTCTAGTTATTAGTGTTACTTAATGAAAGATTTCAGTTTTAATATTGTGGTTATTTCTCTTGCTATTATTTAAGAAGTATTTATATTTGTTTCGTTAGTTAGCACTTAAATATAAGGATTGATTCTAAATGATCATGAATTTAAATTATTTAAGATTTTTATTGATTGACGAAACGTATCTAAGTTATTGAATTAAACATTTAGTAAAATTATTCTTTAATTATGTTTTGAGTTTTGACTGACTATAAACATTTCATTCAATTCGATTATCATGTCAAATTGGGATGTTAAAAGCAGAGCGGGAGTCATTATCGAAGAGCCGCTGATTTCGAGTTGAGACAGTTCCACATGGAAGCTGAGCGTCATTGTCATGCTGTCGATGGCAGGTTGATCTGTTTCTCTCTGCAAGACACACGTCATGTTTGATAAAATCAGTTTTTGGTCTACTTGCAATCTCTATAAAGTGAGGTTTTCTATGTATGCTCTCTCACTCCGTAACTTGTGAGGGCCAAAGCTGTGATTCAAACCAACACATATATCACTATTAGGTAAGCAATTCTCTCAATTATTTATCTATTTTACTTGTTTTCTTGGCTACCATTCTATAAATACTATTTATAGCATTTGCTTTCTATTTCACGTTCATGTTAGAGATCTCCATGAATGCAATCCAATCCAAATAACGCTAGAAAGCAAATGCTATAAATAGTATAACTTGTTGCATGAAATTATAAGTATTCACGGCAGGGAGGAGAAGTGGAGAAAGGGAGAGGCTATAAAGCTCATGTTGTGGTGGTTGTATCTCTTGGACAAGGCCACGTAAATCCTATCCTTCAATTTTCCAAAAGATTGGCCTCAAAAGGGATCAAAGTCACTATGGCCACCACCCTCTCCAACACCAAGACCATCCAAACCGGAACAACTAGCTCAGTTTCACTAGAATCCATATATGATGATTACACTGAAGGTGGCTTGCTTGGAGTTGGAGGATACAAAGGTTTCCGTGAGAGGTTTCAAGCTGCTGAGTCGAGAAACTCGGTTGAATTTATCAAGAAATCAGAGAATTCTTTGTACCCAGTGGTGTGTGTAGTGTATCATGCTAAAGTGACGTGGGCTCTCGACGTGGCCAAGCAACTTGGTGTAACTGCTACTGTGTTTTACACTCAATCATGTGCTGCTGCTGCCAAATACTATTCCATGCATTTGGAGGAACAGGATCCATCAATGCCTTGTTGTCTGATTGGATTGCCAGAGCTTGCTCTTCCCAATATGCCTTCGCTTCATTCTGGTAATGGGGATTATTTTCCTGTAATGGAAAGCATATTAAATCAAGTAAGTAGCTTTGAGAAAGCCGATTGGGTCCTTTTCAACTCATTTGATCAGTTGGAAGAAGAGGTAAGTCCTTAAACTTTGACAAATGTAAATGTTTGGAACGGCATGTAATGCTTTACAACATGTTTTTGTGGCCAAAATGTAGGTGTTAAAATGGATAGCAAATGCCTGGCCTACTCTGAGGACAGTTGGACCTCTTGTGCCATCTGTTTAGAGTTGAAGATGAAACAGATTTATGGTTTCAATCTCTACACTGCAAATATCAATACCTGCATGGAGTGGCTGAGCACAAAGGGAACTGGATAAGTAGTTTACGTATCATTTGGGAGCCATGCAAATATGAAAGCAGAGCAGATGGCAGAAATGGCTTGTGCCCTGAAGCGAACTAGCAACAACTTCTTGTGAGTGGTGAAACCAAGTGAAGAAAACGATCTGCCTGGCAATTTTGTGGGGCAGACAACAGCATCACAAAAGGGGTTGATCATGACATGGTGCCCTCAGTTGGAGGTGCTGGACAGTCCTGCAGTGGGTTGTTTCGCTGATCAAATTGTGGATGGAATTCAACTGTGGAGGCCTTAAGCTTTGGAGTGCCAATGGTGGGGATCCCACAGTTTTTGGACAAATGGTCAATGCATATTTTATGGAGCAAGGTTGGGGAGTTGGAGTTAGAACTGCTGGGGATGCAAGAGGTCCTGCTACTGGGGACGAAATCGACAGATGCATTAATGAAGTCATACATGGGGAGAGAGGGCTGGAGATCAAGAAGAAGACTAGGCAGTGGAAGGAGTTTGCCAACAGGGCAGTGGATGAGGGTAGAAGTTCAGATAAACATACTGATGAATTCGTCTCTAAACTTGTTGCCTAGTTTTATCTATGTTCAAGTTCAAGTTCAAGTAGTCCCAACATGGGTTTTGTTTTGTGACATCAGTTTAAATCGGTTGGTTATCATTTTGTTTAATGAGTACCCAATTTGAAATACTTGTTTGGCATTTATATTACTTCTAGTCAAGCAAGTCTTCATTACAATTAAATGATTTTTTTTATACTTTTAATCTATTAAAAGCAAATCCTCAATGCAATCAACTATGTCTAATATGGACTCATTAATAATTCCAGTACTTGATGTAACAAAACAACAACTACTTTCTATAAACTTTTTTCCTTTAAAAAAAATAAAAAATCTTGGGAAAAATAATAAGATTTATTATAAACCTTTTTTTCTTCATAAAATCACTTTAAATTCTATTCAAATCCGCTATTTAAATAAAATCGATAAAGTCAATGATTTTTTTAAAACACTTAAATTTTATTGGATTCTATATAAATCTGAATTAGCTACATTTAGATTTTATTAAATTTCATACAAATCTAAATGGAATATATTTTAATTTTAATGAATTTTATATAAATTTGAATTGAATATATTTTAAATTTTACATACTTTAAATTCTATTGAAATCTTAAGCTTAAAATTCGTAAGTATATATTTTTTATTAGATGAAAGTAATTATCTAGATCATACCTATCATAATTAATTTTGTCAATTTAACCGATGTTAGATTGATAATTAATCTCATTAGCTTCCCAGACAACCTGATTGAACTAGTCCGAGGTTACCATGCTTAGCAACTCATTTTGTCTAGCTTCCACAGTCACTTTGACTAAACCGTTGCAAGCTCTTAACCAAAAAAGAAAAAAAAACACAGACAGATGAGACGTGCAGATGATGATTTGAAGTGACAATACATGGCAAAGTATTTAGATAACGTATGATTTTTAATTAAAAAAAAAAAAATTGCATACGTATGAGTGATAGAAAAAAGGATCCAGATGTCGAGAAGAGAGGGAGACGAGCCCAATCAAAAGGCCATTCAGCGATAAACATACAACAAACACTCATTTCTCATTCACACCCTAAAATCCCCATTCCCTCCTCTTTCGCATTTCAAGATCACGTCAACGCTCTTCATCTCCGGTCAGTTACGCCCCTCTCTCTCTCTCTCTCTCTACATATATTTATATATATGTATGTATGTATATTTGAGTGACTAGTGTCAGCAGTTATGTGATTGATGTTTTTGATTGCAAATCAGTGATGGAATTTGAACCACGTGATGTTGGACATGATGTGATTGAATATGATGAGATGGGTGGTAATTCTAATTCTGCTGGAGAAGACGATTTAGACAACAACCCAGATGGGTATGCATATCGTTTGCTTGATGATGATGATGATAACACGAGTCATGATTTTTTTACTTCAAATGGTGAGAATAATCTTGAACCCTATGAGGGTATGGAGTTTGATTCTGAACAGGCTGCTCGTATTTTCTATAATTCGTATGCTCGTCGTATAGGTTTTAGTACTCGGGTTAGTGTTTATCAGAGGTCTAGGCGCGATGGTTCCATCATATGCCGCCAAATTGTGTGTTCCCGTGAGGGGTTTCGTCGTGAGGGGAGTGAGAATAGGTCCAAGAGGCAGCGTACTATTACTAGAGTTGGGTGTAAGGCCCAAATGACGGTGAAGAAACAGAGTTCTGGCAAGTGGGCTGTGTCCAAACTTGTTAAAGGACATAATCATGAGCTTGTGCCGCCTGATAAGGTGCACTGTCTTAGATCGCATAGGCATGTGTCTGGTCCTGCTCGAAGTCTCATTGATACACTTCAGGCAGCTGGTATGGGACCGAGTGGAGTTATGTCTGTGTTGATAAAGGAATCCGGAGGGGTTAACAACGTTGGTTTTACCAAAGTTGATTGTCAGAACTATATGAGTAGTAGTAGGCAAAGGACACTTGGGAGTGGTGGTCAAGTTGTTATTGATTATTTGAAGCAAATGGAAGCTGATGATCCCAGTTTCTTTTGTGCCTTCCAAGGTAATTTTGAGAACTCAACAGGAAATATATTCTGGGCTGATGCAAATTCAAGGATGAATTATAATTACTTTGGAGACACCGTTACATTTGATACAATGTATCGAACAAATCGTTACCGGGTCCCATTTGCTCCATTTACTGGGTGGAACCATCACGGACAGCCTGTATTGTTTGGATGTGCATTGCTCCTTAATGAGTCAGAGGCTTCGTTTGTTTGGCTCTTTGAGACTTGGCTTGCTGCAATGTCTGGACGCTATCCCACATCAATCGCAACTGACCAGGATAGAATTATACGGTCTGCTGTTGCACAAGTGTTTCCGAGAGCACGTCATCGGTTTTGTAAATGGAATGTGTTTAGGGAAGCCCAGGAGAAACTATCCGATGTCCATCACTCATACCCCAATTTTGAAGCAGAGTTTCACAGGTGCATCAATGTAATAGAATCAGTGGACGAATTTGAGTCGTGCTGGGACTCGCTTCTGCGAAGATATAATCTTGGGAATAATGAATGGCTCCAATCAATGTACAATGTTCGCCAACAATGGGTGCCGGTTTATCTGCGGGATACATTCTTTGGGGAGATGTCCGTAACTCAGGGCAGTGATAGTATAAATTCATATTTTGATGGGTATATAAATGCATCAACGAATATTCATGTCTTGATTAAGCAGTACGAAAAGGCAATTGCTACTCGGTATGAAAAGGAAGTAAAGGCTGATTATGATACAGTGAATACAAAACCAACTTTAAAAACTCCGTCTCCTATGGAAAAGCAGGCAGCAAATGTGTATACTAGGACGATATTTATGAAATTTCAAGAGGAACTAGTTGAAACTCTTGCTTATTTAGCGACTATTGCTGATGATACAGGATCGGAAGTAATATATCGGGTGGCAAAATTTGGGGAAGGACACAAGGCAAACATGGTTAAGTTCAATGTTTTTGAAAGGAAAGCTAGTTGTAGCTGTAAAATGTTTGAATTTTCAGGCATCATTTGTAGGCACATGTCAGCCGTTTTTAGAGTAACAAATGTTCTCACACTTCCACCTCATTATATCTTGAAAAGGTGGACAAGAAATGCCAAAAGTGGGGTTTTATTGAATGATCACATTCTTGGATTGTCAAGTAATTCTCAAGAGTCATCTGCTGCCCGCTATGACAGTCTACGCCAGGAAGTCATCAAATATGTTGAAGAAGGGGCAGAATCAACCAACATTTATAATGTAGCAATGCATGCACTTCGTGAGGCTGCAAAAAAAGTTGCTGCTGCGAAGAAGCATGGTCCTGGACCCCCTCCAAATACTTTATCTAGTGAGAGCCAACAGCTTGCTACTTGCTCTGTGGTCAGTTCTCAACTCACAACTTATTCTGTCTTGGCTTTGAATTGTATATTTGTTCATTATATTTACTGGAACAATGTTTCATTGGTTGGGACTGTATTTATTAGTGGACTGAAATGTGCTGATGTGCAATATGAGCTTTTAAATCATACATGCATTCATCTGTTTTCTTAAGGCTTAGTTATGGATTAATCTCTGTCAGTGTTTTATAACCATGCAATCTTTTTTTTTTTTTTTTTTTGTGTGTAGCGTGCTTTATATCTTTCCTTTTCATCTTTCAGGTCCTCCTATTCTGTCTCTTTCTCCTATCAAAAGAATCATTTTTCATTTTGTTCCTAGCAACTTTCTATCTTTTGTGATATATATCTTATAGAAGCTTCTGTTTAGTTGTAAAACTTTATATTTTGTGTCTTTAGTTATCTATGTATGCAGATTATTTTAGTTCATTGATAAAAGCATAGGTACCTTTGTTCTATATAATATATAAATTGTTGGTGCATACATACTAAGGATTCTAAAGGTTTAGGCATAATTAAGCCAAGTGCATGCATATTGCCCATTATAAGTCATCAAACAAAACTAGCTACATAAATCCATATCGCCAAACCATTCTAGGATAGAAGAATTCTTTTTATGTGGTATAATATGGCCAATCCTCTGGTTGACTAGAAAAGGAACTATGGTGATTTAAAACTAATATTTAGGGAGATGTGAACTTTTTCACCCTGGCTGTTATGTACATATATACTTGTCAAATCATTGGGCAGGTATGTCTGAGATATATGCTGTCAGCTAGGAAGGAGAGTTATTTTGAATGTCTTAGTTCAGACAAAAAATAGGTAGTTTTATAAATGCTATGGTCTGGCTGTCCATGGTAGTTTACAAAAATTTTGTAAAAATGTTTGGGAGCACACAGGTATCGGAGTTGATATATGGTGATATGATATGAAGTAGGAACTTAATTGACAAGGGTATGTACAAGTTCTCTGCTTTTTTCTTTTTTCTATATAAAAAGAAGTACTTAGAGGTAAGTCATCACTTGTATGGCTATCTGACTTTTAGGAGTCTGTTGGTCTGCAGAAAATTGCATTCATTTCTTTTGCTTCAATATGTGTTTCCTTTTGGCCATTTGATTTTGAGACTTGTGTTTCTTATTTGTGCACTTACATCTCTGTCTTTGACTAAGCCAATGTCTGTACACATTCCTTTTTATAGGACCAGGACAAGAAAATTCAGGAATTGACCGTTGAGCTGGAATCTGCAAGTCAGCGATGCGAAGCATATAGGGTGAAGCTGCTTGCTGTATTAAAAGATATGGAAGAACAGAAGTTAAAGACATTGGTGAAGGTTCAGAATGTGAGGCTCAATCTTAAAAGTTGAATTGGACCATTGAGGTTCTTGTTGTATGCATCATCGTATCATGTAAACTGCTGATAGCAGACAAGCCTGAAGAGGCTGAGGCGAGTCAATTGCTAAACATATATGTGTTTGCTCTTTCATTCTGTGTCTCGCCATCGGTAAATATGTGTTTATTAGTTACTGGAAGAGAGGATAGAATTTAGTCTTTATTGTAGGACGGTTTTGATGTAAATTATGCTGAGTTTGTAGTTGAATTTAACCATAGAATAGTTGTATGAAGTAGATAGATTGGTTGTCATAAGTTATTTGAGTTACATGTCATGTTTTCGTGATAAATAATCAAAGTCCTGCTTGGGACTGCCCGATGACATGGTAAGAGGCACCGTATTTCTTCCATATCAAGAAGAATTTATGTCTGATTTTTTTTCCAATTCCGAGACAATAGGTATTTGGTAATTTGAAACTCGTATCAGAGCAGGATTTGCCATTCCATTTTGTGTGTGTACATTGTTGGAAATTATGCTGAATGCCATGTATGGGCTGGCAGGAAAATAATTCAGTTGTTTGTGATCTTGAATATCGATTCTTGGCTTTGTGTTAGAAAATAGCAAATCCTAAAAATAGACATTACCACGGTTCGGTTCGAACCGAACCGTCATTGTAGAACCGGAACTGTCACTGTAGCGGTTTCGGTTTCGGTTCCGGTTCCGGTTTTGACCCAAAAGGAATTGGAACCGGAACCGTCGGTTCAAAGAACCGCTGGAACTGGAACTGCCTTGAACCGACGGTTTCGATTCTTAAATAAAAATAAAAAAAAATAAAAAATAAAAAAATCAAACAGAGACATTAATCCAGCATCAAACAGACCCAAAATATCAATACCATCTACAATAAGCACAATCATCAACACTATCATAAACATAATCATCATCAATAATAATCAGTAAAAATCAATCATCCAAACGGAAACCCAGTTTTTCAGATGGAAACCCAGATCAAACTGGGTTTCGTATCCGGAACCCAGATCGGCTGGTGAAGAAAACAAAAAAAACAAAGAGAAGAAGGAGAAGAGAGAGAGAGAGAAGAAAACAGAGAAATAGAAAAGAAGAGGGAGAAGAAAAAGACGAGAGAGAGAGAGAGACAGAGAGAGAAGAGTGAGGGTAATGGATTTTATAAATTAAGGGTATTTTCGTCTTTTTACTTTATTTTGTCATTTTTCAATTATATTAAACGGTCCAACGTGATTAAAGAGGAGGTCATTATTATAAAATATAAAAGTAGTTTTCGATTGTAATAATGTTAGTTGTGAGTAATTTTTTATTTTGTTTGTGTATAGATTTATTTCTTTAATTTTAAAATATAGTTTAATATTTATGTTTAAATTTTAAATTGTCATTTTAAAAAAAGGTTCCAGAACCGGAACCGTTACAGAACCGAACCGGAACCATTTTATTTCGGTTAAGGTTCCGGTTATAACTTTTTTAGAACTGGAACCGTCAGTTTAGAACCGAAATCTGAACCGAACCGAACCGTGGTCATGTCTACTTAAAAATTTGGTTTGTTTTCACTTGTGCCCTGACTTGAGGATGATACATATTAAGAATCTGAGATAACACATTTATTTATTTACTTTTGAAAAAAAATCATTTTAATCCCTAAATTTTGAAAAATGGTCAAATTTTTAACGATGTTTTTTAAAAAGACAAAATGAACATTAATTTTTCAAAAAAATGTCAAATTAATACCTTCAAGCAGTCAATTAATAGTTAAACTTAATGAAAAATTTGAAAAGACTAATTTAACTTTGGACATAGTTAAAACAGATAAAGAGACCATTTTATCCTTGACTAAAATTTAATATTACAATATAATATATATAATTACCAAAATATCTTTGATGAGTTTTTATGTAATTTTTATAAAATTACGCTTTTACCCTTAGATAATTTTTGTGTGCACATAGCTTTGTCTAAAAATCTTAGTTATATGGAAATGATCGTTTTATCCTTACAATAAGTATTTTTCTTAAATCTATATCAATTTTATTTGTTAATGGGTATGATTTTTGGAAGATTGTTTTTTTTTTTTTCTTTTTAGTTTCTAGCTTTTGTTTGTTTTTTTTTTTTTGGTAGTTTTTGCTCCAGCTTATAATTTTTGCTTCATCTGTTTAATATTTTTACAATTTTTGCTCTTTCTCCATCTACTATTTGTTGCTCCATCCGTTTAAAACTTTTGCTGCATCAATTAAAAATTTTTTCTCTAGCTTATAACGAAGGTTTGGTTGACAGCGGGTGAACAAATGGGGCGCGGTGTGGATTGTTGAACGAGTCGGACGACTGCAAGTGGGTCTATGGGTGGCCGTCGGACGATGACGGTGGTGGTTGAGGGTCCATCGTGGGTGAACGGGTCGCTGAACTGGGTGGTTGACAGCAGGTTCACGAAGGTTTGGTTGCGCGGTGTGGGTTGTTGAACGAGCCGGACGACTGCAAGTGGGTCTGTGGGTGGCCGTCGGACGGTGACGGTGGTGGTCGAGGGTCTGTCGTGGGTGAACGGGTCGCTGAACGAGGTGGTTGACAGAGGTTAACAAATGTTTGGTTGACAACGGGTGAACAAATGGGGCGGTGTGAGTTGTTGAACAAGCCGGACGACTACAAGTGGGTCTGTGGGTGGCTGTCGGACGATGACGGTGGTGATCGATGGTCTGTCGTAGGTGAATGGGTCGCTGAACGGGGTTGGAAACGGGTCCTTGAAACTGGCTAACAGTGTTGTTGAGGTAGTTTAGACACTCGTCTGGTAACAATTTGAAATTGTGACTTTCTTTTTTATTTTTTTCTCGTTTTATCTCCACTTTACATGTGCCATCATTCTGCATTATGATTTGAAATGACAATTTTACCGTATTTACTATGTTATCAGTTAAATTTGATCATTAGTTGACGGGAGGGACTAATTTGACACTCTTTTTAAAAGTTAAAGTTCATTTTATCTTTATGGGAATCACAGTTAAAAATTTAACCATTTTCTAAAATTTAGAGATTAAAATGATTTTTTCCCTTTATTTTTAAATTGATATCCAAAATAAGTCAGATTTGATATGATTTTTCATGATCATCTTCTAAAAGATTCAAAATAAATGTTAAATATATACAAAATTTGTGTAAGTTATCTTTTAAAAGTTCCAAAAGTTTACACATGAATGTGAATACAGACAAAGGCTTGCATGAAGAAGGGGATGTCCAAATATTTTAGAGAAATAATTTGCAGGTTTTCATTTGAATTTGACCATTAGGGAAAAGGCTATTCCTGTCCAGAGCGGACCAAAACCGGATTTAACTAGACATATGATATTCCAATCGCAAGCGAAAGGGAAATTTACAGGTTTGGTAAGGGGCATTTATACAGAAAATTTGAATTTGAAAAGAACAAGTATCCGTTGGGCCCAACCCAACGGTTATATATTTGCACTCTTTAAAAAGGGCAAGTCGGCTCCTCTGAAAGGTAGAGATTTGATTAGCATAGAAAGGCAGAGAAGAGAAAGAAAGAAAGAAAGGACAAAAATGTTGATGGACTTGTTCGAGAAGCTGGAGAAGGTGGGAGAAGGAACGTATGGAAAAGTGTACAGAGCGAGAGAGAAAGCCACCGGCAAGATCGTCGCCCTGAAGAAGACTCGTCTTCACGAGGACGAAGAAGGCGTCCCACCAACCACTCTCCGTGAGGTCTCCATCTTGCGCATGCTCTCTCGCGACCCCCATGTCGTCAGGTAACGCATCTTTTGTTTCTTTTCTTGATTTTATTATCGTTTGAGGAATTTTCTTTTAGTGTATCTCCATATCACAGTTTTATGTTTGTTTCTTGGATCTCACTCTATTTTGTGGGTTTGAATTTGACATTTGGGTATTGGTATCTTGACATGTGTTGGGTGGTTAGGTTGATGGATGTCAAACAAGGCCAGAACAAAGAAGGAAGGACAGTGCTCTACTTGGTTTTCGAGTACATGGACACAGATCTCAAGAAATTTATCCGTAGTTTCCGCCAATCTGGCGAGAACATTCCTGCTAAAACTGTCAAGGTATGAATCAAATGAATGTATTCATTTGCTTGACAAAATCACCATTTTAATGATTGGGTTTTTGCAACTCTACAGAGTTTGATGTACCAACTTTGCAAGGGTATTGCTTTCTGCCATGGTCATGGTATCTTGCATAGGTACTAACGTCTCCTTTATTTTTCTTCCCACGTTAGCCTAAAATTGAAAAAATTGTTTAGTTAACCTTTCAGTTTCATTCAGGGACCTTAAGCCTCACAATCTGTTGATGGATCGAAAGACGCAGATGCTAAAGATAGCAGATCTTGGACTAGCTCGAGCATTTACTCTTCCAATCAAGAAGTACACTCATGAGGTATTCAATGTTTATGCTTGATAACGGATTCTTTTAGCACATAATCAATTGCTAATAAAAATTGGGTAAATCTTTGTTCTAGATATTGACTCTCTGGTACAGAGCTCCAGAAGTCCTACTGGGGTGTACTCATTACTCTACTGCTGTGGATATGTGGTCTGTTGGCTGTATATTTGGTAAATCTCTTGCTTGCTTCTTAAATTTAGTTTAGTCTTTTTATCCAAGTGATTCTAAATGGTAATTTTTGTTCTATCTCAATTGTAGCTGAACTTGTCACAAAGCAAGCACTTTTCCCAGGAGATTCTGAGCTGCAACAGCTCCTGCATATTTTCAGGTTGGACAATGATGCCTCTTGAGTTTTCTGCTATGGTGGTTTTAGAAATAGGAACATGTTCTCATGCACCTTAGTATCTTCTGGCCCTTGATTCAGGTTATTAGGTACTCCAAATGATCAAGTGTGGCCAGGAGTGAGCAGCCTGATGAACTGGCATGAGTACCCACAATGGAAGCCTCTCAGTCTGTCTACAGCTGTTCCTAATCTGGACAAGGATGGACTAGATCTGCTTGCTGTAAGTTACAACTTTTATAGATTTTTTAAAATTCTCAACTCTTTGTCCATTACTTCTTCAAACTAATGGTTAAAATTATTTGTGTTTGCAGCAAATGTTGCAATATGAACCTGCAAAGCGGATCTCAGCAAAGAAAGCTATGGAGCATCCTTACTTTGATGATCTAAACAAGACCTATCTGTGAGGAATGCAATGCAAGGGGGATTTGATATGTTATCTTGCAATTCAGCGAACAGAAACTCTATATAGCAGTCTATTTGCTTCTCTCAAGCATATCTCAGTGGTGTTTGTTTGTGTATTTGATGTGTTATCCGGATGGACAACCTTGACCTCTTTTTTATTAATGACTATGATTTGCATTCAATGACTATGATTTGGCATCACACAATTTGCTTTATATAAATATATGTTTTCAATGACTAATCCAACCCCGCATGTGATATTTGTTAGAACGAAAAAGTGTCATTAAAATTCGTTTTAACATGGAATTTGAACAAGCACCGATTATTTTCAATGGATCAAAATTTTTTGTGTTAACACGATTACTGGTGAAGAAAAATATATATCCAACACAAATGCGTTTTAGGATGGAATTTTTGAAACACTTTTCTGGCTTCCATCATATATCGCTTACGGTATTTGTGTGTAATTTAAAACAACGTTTTGCATCAAACGCCATGAATTTCTGTGTAAGTTCGTTGTAAATCAATAGAAAATGGGTTTCAACACAAAATTTAGAAAAGAATTCTTTGTCAATCTCAATTCTTGAGGTCGAAGTTTAAAATAACAGGAATTGCAGCATGAAATTTATAACAAATTTTTTTGTGTTAATCTGAATAAAATGGGCGATTCCATCTATGAATAAAATTTTTGCAAACTGAGGATTTTGAAAAGAATGACCATTTTCTGCATACATATCAACCCTAGTTACTATTTTGTTGAGAGCGAAAATATCAACAAAAAATGTGTTTTAGCCTGAAATTTGAAGCGCATTTTAAGAATTTTTTGAAAAAATTATCATTTTTTTTATACTAATCCACTTATGGTATTTGTGAATTTGTGAGGAAGAAAATGTCACCATCAAACACCTGGAACTGATCTATGCAATCCATGAATAAATTTTGGGACATTTTTAAAAGTTTGTTGTAACTTTTAAAAAATATCAATACATGAGGGAAAAAATATCAACATAAAATATGTTTTAACATGAAACTGAAAAATGTTTCATATTAATCATCTTAATTGATCTATTCTGTTCATAAATAAAATTTGAAGCACTTTTAAGAATTTTTTTAAAAATAATTATTTTATTTGGGTTCTTTTTAAACTTTCAAAGAATGACCATTTTCATTATCAATGTTTCTAATAATTCTGAATCTCTTATTGATGGGCCTTACTACCTTATTAGTTGGATAAACTTACCCAAAAATTACATTTGTTGGATTGGTTATAAAGATAGGTAGTTATTGAAACCAATTCAATAGTTATAATTGTTTGGTAAAGTTACCCGACTAATAAAATAGCCAAATCCCTAATTGAATACAAAATCATCTGAAGTTAGACAACCAAAACTATTGACCACATCTAAATCTAATGCTCCTGGATGGACAAGGTGCCTTTTGTTTCGTTTCTGCAATGGAAGTACACGAATGCAGTCAGCTTGAAATCTGCTATGTATTCTCTTTCCTATTACAGAATATGATGGCTTCGGTTTGTAGTCAATTAAGCCACAAGCCACATGAAGAATGTTGACCAAAGAGTAAGCGAAATAGAAGCCATGGCATATGTCCATAGCATGATAACAGAACACTCACTTTCACCTGCTCCAAATAATTGAGTGATAGTACCTGCACAAATGTATTATAAATTTGTGAGCTTTCGTATGTACAAGCTTAATACATTGAGCCCACAACCTGCAAATCGTTCACCAATTGGAAATGTTAGTTACCTATATTCATTGCAGGTGGCATCGCGAATTGAAGCAGAAGAATGAACTGGTACAAAGGATCGTACTGAATTAAACCTAAATGAAGTGCTGCTTTAACGACGAATATGCCAATCAAAGGCAAGAAAACATAACGAGCAACTACGATACCAAAAATAATACTTTTCCTCATTCCTGAGTGTCGCAGACCTGAAAAACAAACTAATATCAATAACCACTTCTAATTACTGAAGTTCTTTTCTCTAGACTAGAAATATATAATCTTTATCATTTACCTTTGAGAAGGTTTCCACCTACAATGAGAGTGAGAGCTGGAATAGCTCCATCTCTGCGGTCATAGATATAATAATAAATTAGAAGCTCAACCAGAGAAAGAAGATAATCACGCACTGATAGAACATAAAATATTGTTAAGAGCCGGTTATAGAGGAGAAATCATAGCTATCATTTTATATCATCAACATCAATTCATTCGAGCTCTGCACCAGTCAATCATAAGTGAAAAATGTATACACCGGTCAATTACTGTTACATGAGTATTATACCATTTAAAGCTAAGTACTAGTTTGGCCAAGCTTTTTAAATACAAGAACCTGACCAGTTCATTTGAGTTATGTTGGTTTCATACCCCACTAAAGAAGCTGAATCTTGAATCACACGAAGAGGCGCACCATCACCAATTATTGACCTTCTGATCTCAGGGATGAGTCCAATTATAAACCCAGCAAACTACATAGCACAAGAGTCAGCAGTTTAGTCAATGTTTCCAATGCATCATCAGGAGCTTACACCAAGACAACGACATTAAACCAAGCTTCAAGGTGTACTTCAGGCGGAATTCAAAATACCACTGTTTGACTATTTTGTCAAGGTGGTGGATTCTATATCTTATAAACAAACATGCTCAACATCAGTTTAGACATGGCATACCATATATAATAATCACCACAAGAATGCAAATGGCCTACTATATGCTATTCCCCAATAATTGAGCTGGACTAACATCTCTTTGTACTAAAGCCTTTGCAATATAAGAAATAACTTCCAATCGAGATAAAAATTTGATGAGGGTCTGTCCATTTTTAATGAAGTATATTCAACTAATAAATAGAACTTAAACCAGAAATTAAAACAAGTAAGACTCACTGCACCAATAGTCGAAGGGGCCAACAGAGACTTCAAATTAAGCATCTGTAACACAGACTTAACTCGTTGCTTCATTGTACGAGAAACTTCCACCTATCATAGAATTCCAAAGATCAAATTTGAGCTTTAAAAGTATTCTTCTACACACAATTACAAATTGCCGTCTCAAAAGTAAGTATGAAGAAATTGATGAGAACAATATTCTTTGGAAAATAGCTCAGTTAAGGATAAGGTGTATGTAATAAGAAACAAACGTTGCTAACGAAATCCAGAGGTTCTACACTACAGATACAATGCCTAAAAGTAGATTACATAAATCAACCCTCACCTCAGTTACAGTGCAGGGCAATGCTAATTCATCCTTGGAAGAAAGGAGGGGTTCTGTGCAGCCTCCATGGCTTGATTCAGAGGCATCTTTAATAGAACCACTTGTTGAAGAGTCAGTTATTCTGCTACCAGTTGAAGATATCCTTACAATATTGTACACATAAGACCACAAATAAATGGCTCCAATCTGAAATGTCAAAACAAGCTATTGATGAACATGAAAGAGATCCCTCGGTGTCAAAATGTTAGGGTGCAAGGGTGCCAAAATCTGAAGTAGCATGAAATATTCACTTATTCAGATGTAATCCTTACTGCCATTGACAGTGAAATGTAAGCCAATCCATAGGTGTGACAGACATCAGGGGATCCAAATGGACTTCCTTTTTCTTTACAAACTGCTGGGATTATAATCAAAAGCATGTTCCCCAAATTTCCTGCTTAAACAAGTAGAAATCACATTGAAATACATAACAAACAAGTAATTAATCAAAATCCTAAAGCAATGCATTTTGAACAACTGAAGAACAGAATGCGTTTTGAGCGGAATCCCATCTCCAACATCAAAATGAAAAATAAAACTGATAAACAGGATCTGCATCTACAGTTGCAAGTTTACCTGCAGCACAGCAGCCCACAATAAGGCCTCGGAGATGTGGAGGAGCTCTTGTGAATTGGACAACCATCCATCCAAGTACCGAACCAACTAAAAAAGTTATGAGAATATTGATGGGCATGAACCACCTAAAGCAATTCAACAAAATACCACTTCAAACAACCCATCCAAAAATCATGACCACAAGTCAGAATATACTAAAGATTTTGACTCACAACTTAACCATGCTTTCGTATGTAATAGTTCGCGCAAGATTGGAGGACACAAGAGCAGGATTGAACACATAGAATACAAGCTGTTCACATGCAAACGTAAAATGATAAGAACATCGAAATGTACATAACAAAAACCAAGCAGAAAAATACCTACATTGTTAACATGTTTCCTGGCATCTTCCCCCAATATATTGACACGATCTAGAGCTAAATATGATCCCAATGCAGTTATCAGAAGCACTTTGGCCACAGGAATAGAAGCAGCAACGAAAAGCTCCAAAAGTCCCATCTTTCACAGATCCAATACCCAAATAAAAGAAGAAAAACCTGCAAAAGAGCACCTATTTCCAGGAATCACTTTCTTTACTATAAAAACAATCCAAATCCACCGCCAAAAGGCCAAATAGAAACTGAATGTATTATAATATATAACCGAGCGAGATAAGATTTGCATTTTTGAACACCTCTTTTTCTCTTTAAAAGAATATATAGAAAGTGAAAAACTTGAAATTCAAATGAAGATTAAGATTTAAAAAAAAAAATGAAATGAGAACGTACCTGAAGAAGAAGAAAGGCGTTAGTCAGAGTGCTTTTGTTTTTTGAAACTGAGTCAGAGTGTTATTATTGTCGATCTGTTTGGATTGAATTTGAATTTACTTGTATAAATGCAGCTTCATGTTTATCAAATATCAGATGGAAAAATGAAAATGAATTGCATTTTATTCGCACAAATTGTGAGGAAAGAGGCACTTATGAGGATGTGGTGATGATGGTCATGAGTCATGAATGGTTATCTATTGCCCCTATTATATTCGCACCGTTTCAGTGTCCAACGGCTCCCGCGCTACGTCTGGGAGTCCACTACGCCACCTAATTTTCAAACATACATTGGTAACGTAATTCCGTTTTATTACGTCTTGTCTCTCTTCCCATTTTTAGATTGGATCAATTTTGTATGTTCCTTTAACTACTAAATTTATACTTCGGATGGTTAATATATATTTTCACTCGTATACAAAGTTTAATTTTCTATCATTGATTTTTATTAATACATGCAAAAGACTTATTTTGACGTTTATTGTTTAATAGACATGTTTTCGTATCCTCAATGCAGGATAGATTTTCGGATAAACCACTTATACAAATTACATTATAATATATATATATATATATATATATATTAAAACATAGGTTTGAATCATGTTCTCAATTTAAAAATAAAATAAACTATTGTCAAAAAAATATTTTTTCAGAATTGAAAATGTCGTTTTCAAACTTTTAACAAAAAGAATGTTAATGTACACCATTTTCAACCAAACTACTAATTTTTCTATTAAAATTATGATTTCATTCATTTTCATAAACAATATCCAACCAAAACCAAAAAATAAAAAGAATGTTTTCTTACACTATTCTATTAAAATTATAATTTCATTCATTTTCATAAACAATATCCAACCTAAATATGCGGGATTTAATTTTGAAAGATTACTTTTCACTTTAACAAATACTACTAATACATTTGCGTTTCTAAAGGAAATATTTGTAATACTATTTTTACAGTACCAAACGTTTTAATTATTTAAATTCTCGAGCATAATCATGCACATTTATGGATTCTTTGAAATTAAGGCGTCTGTTCCCATCCAAATTGGACAAATTCAAAGACTTAAGACTGCTGAGCACGTTTACAAGAAATTTCCGCTATGAATTTGTGACATATCCATCACGTGTGACACACACCGATTTCCAGGTTCATCTGCACCTCTAACAGTTTCGCTTTGACTTGCCCTCTTCGGTCTTCACCAACAAGTCGAATTAACCGTATTGGACTTCCTAGTCAACAGCTCCGTGCACGAAGCAAATATCTGTAACGTCCCATATTTTTCACATTCTGGGTAAATATTTAGAAATCAACCTCGATATATTCCTGTTGTTTTGAAAATATTTTTAATAGTTTTATAAATTTGGACATCAATATTTACTCCTCCAGCGTATTGATGCATTTAAAGCAGGTTATTAAAATATTGCCATATACAAGTAAAGACATTTTTCATTGTGTGCAGCATTTCAATAATTGACAAAGCTTAGCTGGAAAACGCAGGCAGAAATCATCATGAATACGTTATACTGATTATATTTAATGGAATTATTTCCATCAGATCGATGGGAGAAAATCCAGCAACAAAAGCACAAAGCAACCTCAGCAGAATAGGCAAAAACTCATAAGCATCCTATCCTGGTCAAGCTCAGTACTCATGTTGTTGAGAGCTGAACCATAACAAAGCTTGAGCCAATGCAACCAGAGAGCTTCTAGAGGTTTTTCCGACCAGACCTGCAAAAACATATTGATAACGATATCATATACCATAACTGACACAATGATGAAAGACAAGGAAGAAATTCTATAACCATTTCACTACAGTAGTGACAAGGTACATCATCGCACCAGCTTGCCGCCATCTCTTTGACAGCCACGATAGCTTAAGGTAATGGAGGGGACTATATTGAGCATGCGAGCATGGGCTTAAACCATCCCTCGAGCCATGGAAAAGGATAAACAATAGCAAAGAGAGGGAAAAAAAAAAAAAAAAAAAAAAATTAAAAGGGGCAAAGAGCATTGAAAATTGATAACAAATTTAATACACATTGTAAGCTATCTTGAAAGGCTACAAGAGATATGAGCGACGAAAGGGTTTTCAACAGATAACAACATTAAAATATCAGCTTTTGACTCACAAGGCAGACAAAAAACAGATATTTCATTCTCTTTCTCTGTCCCAACTCACCCAATCACCCTAATCATATCAATATTTTCGCATCAAGCTTAATGCATGTTTTTAAACAATGATATGGCATCTTAACACATTAAAGGCCCTAGAAAATACAGGAGACAGACAATAACATCCAAAGCATATAATTATAAACCAGTTCAAAAATTAACTCAAGTCCAACATAAATGATCAATGGCATGGTTATCATGTGAGTTGAAATTCACCTTGTACTTATACAACCGAGTATCTTCCTGGCTGAGCTCCACCTGGAAGTGACAATGCCTGATTTGTGAAATCTTCCAAAACACGTTTCAGTTCTGCTTTAGCTCTCTTAACAGACTGTTCAGTAGGGCCTTCAATGAACAAATAAAGCTTGCGTTCTCCTGGTCCTGCAACTCGACTTGGTGGAAAATACTGGCCTCTGGTGGTAATGGCAGCTCCAGTCCATTCTGAAATCGGTCCCAAAGTTTCCTTGTGAGTAACCTTCCACCGAGCATTCTGGGGAAAATCATTAATCTCCAACTCTGCTTCATAATGTTCAGGCATCGCATCAGCTTGAATCTTGGCTAAATTATGCTGCAAGTTGATGGCAGCTGCCAATGCTGCTGCCCGAGCTGCACCATCATTCGGTGCCACAGGTAGCCCGGCAGCAGAAACCACTGGTGTTGCTCCAGGTATAGATAGGCCAAGAACACCTGGCAGAGAAATAGGCATTCCAGCATTGGGAAGCAATGGTGTAGATGAGATAGCAGTTGGAACAGAAGATGTGGCTTTGGAGGCAGCAGCTATAGCAGCAATCTTAGCAAGGGCATCTTGCTGAGAAATGTCACCACCAGCCTTCCTGACCCCTTCATCTTCATCCTCTGAATCTGATTTGTCTTCCTCAAATCCATATTCTTTTGCTTGTGCTTTCTTGGCTGCTCTCCTCTTCTCATCTTCCTCTTCATTGAATTTAAAACCACTTCCACCATAACCAGTTCCATGGGCTTGCTCAAGTCCCTGATTCACTTTTGCCATAAAACTATCAGCAAGACCCTTGAGGTCGTCAGGAACAACTTGCTCAGACAGTTCCAATGCCTTCACAAGGTCTGGAGCATATTTAGCATCCTCCTCAGAGATAAATGTGATAGCACAGCCTTTCCTACCAGCTCGACCTGTCCGACCAACACGGTGAACATAATCTTCGTAGTGATTTGGAGCATCAAAGTTGATAACCAGTTCAAGCTCCTTCACATCCAAACCTCTGGCCGCAACACTGGTCGCAATCAACAAATTGCAGACATTGCTCTTAAAATCAGAAATGGTGGACTCACGATCTGTCTGATCCTTGGCCCCATGAAGTGAAAGGCAGGGATAACCATGCTTAAGTAAATCCCTAAACAAAGCATCACATTTTTCCTGTGAGTGGACGAATATCAAAATTTTTCCCTTCTCATACCATTCACCTAGTAGTTCTAAGAGTCTTAGGAACCTCTCACTTTCCAGCCTCACCTCAACCAACTGAGTTATGTCTTTGTTCACAACACTTCTCCCCCCAACCTGTATCTCCACAGGTTTGTTCAACACTTTACGTGCCAAAATTTCAACCTGACGAGGGAAAGTAGCAGAGAATAGTACAGTTTGACGATCTGGCCTAATATTTTGAACAATTCGAGTAATCTGAGGTTCAAAACCCATGTCAAACATTCGATCAGCTTCATCCATGACCAAATAAGTGACTCTTCTCAAATTTGTAATTTTCCCTCCACTTGTACAAAGTATATCAATCATTCGACCTGGAGTACAGACAACAATCTCAGTGCCCCGCTTTAATTCACTAATTTGTTGGGCAACACCAGAACCACCATACACAGGCACACATCTGATACCCATTACCTTGGCAAACTTCCTGATATCACTCTGGATCTGCTGGACAAGCTCCCTCGTAGGTGCCATTATAAGCCCGATTGGCCCATCCCCAGCTATTACAGGCGGCTGGTCCTTGATATGCCTCAACATTGGCAGCACAAATGCAAGGGTTTTGCCTGAGCCAGTTTTTGCAATGCCTATGCAGTCTCGACCACTCATAATTATTGGAAGTGCTTGCGCTTGGATGGGCATAGGCTTTTCATAGTTGAGCTTCTTTATTGTCTCCAAGATTTTGCTTGTTAATCCGGTTTGGTGCCAGGTTTTAATAGGTTTAGGCACATCCTTTCCATGTATCTTCAGTTCCAGTTGTTTCCTGTATGCTGCAACCTCTTCAGAGGTCATCCTCACAATCTCCTTCACTTCAATATAGAAATTTTTCCTAAATGGTTTATAATCAATCTTTGAGTGGTCAACAATGGATAATTTTTCTGCTTTGGTCTTTTTAACCCTCTTCATGAATTCATCATCGTCTTCGTCTTCTACAGTACCATCATCATTCTCAATATCTCCATAATCTGATTCTGAATCTTCCCCAGGAATTATTCTCCCCAGAGATTTACTGGAACCTTTCCTTGGCTGTTCATCATTACTCCTATCACCCTTTTTATCCTTCTTCTTTGAGTCCATGTCATTGCTATCAACAATAGGAAGTTCCACAACATTATTTAACTTCTCAACTTCAGGTAACACCATAGAATTCATGAAAGCGTCAAGTGGATCGATTTCCTCCTCATCAGCCGCAACACCATTTTGCAAAGGAGGTGCAGCTGTCCCATTCTCAGAGTCTACCTCCATTTGATCTACACCTTCTTTGTCAGAAGGCTTGGCATCTTCATCTACATCCATGTCGGTCTCAGGTTTTCCAGTTGTGGGTACTTCTTCATCATCAGAATCCTCTCCATCAAGAGTCCAGTTCCTACCAGCCTTGGGTTCCTCCACATTCGTTTCCCCACGTTTCTCTCTTTCTACTTCTTCCTTCTTCCTCTTCAACTCTTGCCACTCCTGAACCCTCCTCCTCCTCTTTTCCATCTCCTCATCCAACTTCCGCTGCTCATCTTGCAATTCCTCTTCTCGAGTTTTCTTCTCCTTCTGATCAGACTCATCCTCAGCACTTTTCCTCCTCAGGCTCTCTTCACTATCATCCCTGTGCCTGCTCGACCTGCCAACACTCTGCTCACGTACTCTCTCCTTATAATCATCATCATCTCTCCTACGCCGCTTCCTATCACCACGGTCCTTCTCTTCCTCACTGTCATCACTATCAACCTTCCGCCGCTTCTCTCTATCCCTTAATCTCCGCTCCCTTTCTTTCTCCTTCTCTTTATCTCTCTCACGCTCCCTTTTCTCCCTCTCCCTCTCCCTATCTCTCTCTTCCCTGTCTCGTTCCCTCCTCTCCCTCTCCCTCTCCCTCTCTTCACGGTCACGCTCCCTCTTCTCCCTTTCTCTATCTTTCTCTCTAGCCCTCTCCCTCTTTTCCTCCTTCTCTTTCTCCCTCTCTCTATCTCTATCTCTCCGCCTCTCACCACCTCTATCTCTTTCCTCGTCCCGGTTCCTTCTATGCTTTTCCCTCTCCCTCTCTTTGTCATACTTGTCATCAGAATCACTACTCTTCTCCCTCTCCGACCGCCTACTCTCTCGCTCCCTCTTCTCCCTGTGTCTCTCCCTATCTCGATCACGCTCACGGTGACCCCTCTTTGAATCCTCCGTCTCATCCTTCCTAGATTTATGTTTCAGATCTTCCATTTCCTCACAAAATCAATTAATTTATACTTATTTATCAATCTATGCCTACACTACCAAAATCGTCGATGACTCTCTTCAATTCCGCTACTACTTTAATGCTCGCAGTTACAAAGTAACCGAATTTCAAAATCAATCAAAATAACAAATCAAAACAGCAGAGAAGCAAATATCTCAAACCTTACAAGATATCGCAAAGAAGGAAGCCGTTGAACATGTATCCCACAAAGAGTCCGACAAACCCTAACTTCCTCTTTTGGGTTTAATTTATCGAATCTATTTTCTATGTATAAAAAATGGGTAGAGATTGACGGGCAGCAGCAGATTTCAACACTGCTTGAATTTGTTTAAAAGTAAAATTACATTTTTATCCTCAGTTACTGAATTTGTTTGGGTTTGTTTGAAAAGGGTAAAGAAGTAATTGAAGTGCTTAACAGTCGTCTTTCTCCCGTCATCATTTCAAAACACGCTCATTTCGGTTTATCTTGTGAAATGAAGTAATTGAAGTAATTGAAGTTGCTGCTGCAAAGAAGCATGGTCCTGGACCCCTCCAAATACTTTATCTAATGAGAGCCAACAGCTTGCTACTTGCTCTGTGGTCAGTTCTCAACTCACAACTTATTCTGTCTTGGCTTTGAATTGTATATTTGTTCATTATATTTACTGGAACAATGTTTCATTGGTTGGGACTGTATTTATTAGTGGACTGAAATGTGCTGATGTGCAATATGAGCTTTTAAATCATACATGCATTCATCTGTTTTCTTAAGGCGTAGTTATGGATTAATCTCTGTCAGTGTTTTATAACCCTGCAATCTTTTTTTTTTTTTTTTTTTTGTGTGTAGCGTGCTTTATATCTTTCCTTTTCATCTTTCAGGTCCTCCTATTCTGTCTCTTTCTCCTATCAAAAGAATCATTTTTCATTTTGTTCCTAGCAACTTTCTATCTTTTGTGATATATATCTTAGAGAAGCTTCTGTTTAGTTGTAAAACTTTATATTTTGTGTTGACGATCGGAATCGACCAACACTCGAAAGATTCGAGGCACCCGTAGGCCGTTGTCGGAGCTGTTTAACGATTTGGCTCCTGTTGACGATGTGAGCCCGCGGGACCTGTCAACCATTGGTCGACGATCTGAGTCCGCGCGCGGCCTATCAACAAGAGCCGTTTAAGTGTTAGGGGTTCGACTCTTGTTGATAGGCTGCGCGCGGACTCAGATCGTCGACCAACGGTTGACAGGTCCCGCGGGCTCACATCGTCAACAGGAGCCAAATCGTTAAACGGCTCCGACAACGGCCTACGGGTTCCTCAAATCGTTTGAGTGTTGGTCGATTCCGATCGTCAACATTTTGTGTCTTTATTTATCTATGTATGCAGATTATTTTAGTTCACTGATAAAAGCATAGGTGCCTTTGTTCTATATAATATATAAATTGTTGGTGCATACTATGGATTCTAAAGGTTTAGGCATAATTAAGCCAAGTGCATGCATATTGCCCATTATAAGTCATCAAACAAAACTAGCTAAATAAATCCATATCGCCAAACCATTCTAGGATAGAAGAATTCTTTTTATGTGGTATAATATGGCCAATCCTCTGGTTGACTAGAAAAGGAACTCGTTTTTATGGTGATTTAACACTAATATTTAGGGAGATATGAACTTTTTCACCCTGGCTGTTATGTACATATATACTTGTCAAATCATTGGGCAGGTATGTCTGAGATATATGCTGTCAGCTAGGAAGGAGAGTTATTTTGAATATCTTAGTTCAGACAAAAAGTAGGTAGTTTTATAAATGCTATGGTCTGGCTGTCCATGGTAGTTTACAAAAATTTTGTAAAAATGTTTGGGAGCACGCAGGTATGGGAGTTGATATATGGTGATATGATATGAAGTAGGAACTTAATTGACAAGGGTATGTACAAGTTCTCTGCTTTTTTCTTTTTTCTATATAAAAAGAAGTACTTAGAGGTAAGTCATCACTTGTATGGTTATCTGACTTTAGGAGTCTGTTGGTCTGCAGAAAATTGCATTCATTTCTTTTGCTTCAATATGTGTTTCCTTTTGGCCATTTGATTTTGAGACTTGTGTTTCTTATTTGTGCACTTACATCTCTGTCTTTGACTAAGCCAATGTCTGTACACATTCCTTTTTATAGGACCAGGACAAGAAAATTCAGGAATTGACCGTTGAGCTGGAATCTGCAAGTCAGCGATGCGAAGCATATAGGGTGAAGCTGCTTGCTGTATTAAAAGATATGGAAGAACAGAAGTTAAAGACATTGGTGAAGGTTCAGAATGTGAGGCTCAATCTTAAAAGTTGAATTGGACCATTGAGGTTCTTGTTGTATGCATCATCGTATCATGTAAACTGCTGACAGCAGACATGCCTGAAGAGGCTGAGGTGAGTCAATTGCTAATTGCTCTTTCATTCTGTGTCTCGCCATCAGTAAATATGTGTTTATTAGTTACTGGAAGAGAGGATAGAATTTAGTCTTTATTGTAGGACGGTTTTGATGTAAATTATGCTGAGTTGTAGTTGAATTTAACCATAGAATAGTTGTATGAAGTAGATAGATTGGTTGTCATAAGTTATTTGAGTTACATGTCATGTTTTCGTGATAAATAATCAAATTCCTGCTTGGGACTGCCCGATGACATGGTAAGAGGCACCATATTTCTTCCATATCAAGAAGAATTTGTCTGATTTTTTTTCCAATTCCGAGACAATAGGTATTTGGTAATTTGAAACTCATATCAGAGCAGGATTTGCCATTCCATTTTGTGTGTGTACATTGTTGGAAATTATGCTGAATGCCATGTATGGGCTTGCAGGAAAATAATTCAGTTGTTTGTGATCTTGAATATCGATTCTTGGCTTTGTGTCAGAAAATAACAGATCCTAAAAATTTGGTTTGTTTTCACTTGTGCCCTGTCTTGAGGATGATACATATTAAGAGTTTGAACTGGGATAACACATTTATTTATTTATTTTTAAATTGATATCCAAAATAAGTCAGATTTGATATGATTTTTCATGATCATCTTCTAAAAGTTTCAAAATAAATGTTAAATATATACAAAATTTGTGTAAGTTATCTTTTAAAAGTTTCAAAAGTTTACACATGGATGTGAATATAGACAAAGGCTTGCATGAAGAAGAATATTTTAGAGAAATAATTTGCAGGTTTTCATTTGAATTTGACCATTAGGGAAAAGGCTATT
This sequence comes from Dimocarpus longan, assembly GCA_022984855.1. Lineage (NCBI taxonomy): Eukaryota > Viridiplantae > Streptophyta > Magnoliopsida > Sapindales > Sapindaceae > Dimocarpus > Dimocarpus longan. The sequence continues at coordinate 56,222 of CM041018.1, forward strand.
CCTGTCCAGAGCGGACCAAAACCGGATTTAACTAGATATATGATATCCCAATCGCAAGCGAAAGGGAAATTTAAAGGGGCATTTATACAGAAAATTTGAATTTGAAAAGAACAAGTATCCGTTGGGCCCAACCCAACGGTTATATATTTGCACTCTTTAAAAAGGGCAAGTCGGCTCCTCTGAAAGATAGAGATTTGATTAGCATAGAAACGCAGAGAAGAGAAAGAAAGAAAGAAAGAAAGGAGAAAAATGTTGATGGACTTGTTCGAGAAGCTGGAGAAGGTGGGAGAAGGAACGTAAGGAAAAGTGTACAGAGCGAGAGAGAAAGCCACCGGCAAGATCGTCGCCCTGAAGAAGACTCGTCTTCATGAGGACGAAGAAGGCATCCCACCCACCACTCTCCGTGAGGTCTCCATCTTGCGCATGCTCTCTCGCGACCCCTATGTCGTCAGGTAACGCATCTTTTGTTTCTTTTCTTGATTTTATTATCGTTTGAGGAATTTTCTTCTAGTGTATCTCCATATCACAGTTTTATGTTTGTTTCTTGGATCTCACTCTATTTTGTGGGTTTGAATTTGACATTTGGGTATTGGTATCTTGACATGTGTTGGGTGGTTAGGTTGATGGATGTCAAACAAGGCCAGAACAAAGAAGGAAGGACAGTGCTTTACTTGGTTTTCGAGTACATGGACACAGATCTCAAGAAATTTATCCGTAGTTTCCGCCAAACTGGCGAGAACATTCCTGCTAAAACTGTCAAGGTATGAATCAAATGAATGTATTCATTTGCTTGACAAAATCACCATTTTAATGATTGGGTTTTTGCAACTCTACAGAGTTTGATGTACCAACTTTGCAAGAGTATTGCTTTCTGCCATGGTCATGTTATCTTGCATAGGTACTAACGTCTCCTTTATTTTTCTTCCCACGTTAGCCTAAAATTGAAAAAATTGTTTAGTTAACCTTTCAGTTTCATTCAGGGACCTTAAGCCTCACAATCTGTTGATGGATCGAAAGACGCAGATGCTAAAGATAGCAGATCTTGGACTAGCTCGAGCATTTACTCTTCCAATCAAGAAGTACACTCATGAGGCATTCAATGTTTATGCTTGATAGCGGATTCTTTTAGCACATAATCAATTGCTAATAAAAATTGGGTAAATCTTTGTTCTAGATATTGACTCTCTGGTACAGAGCTCCAGAAGTCCTACTGGGGTGTACTCATTACTCTACTGCTGTGGATATGTGGTCTGTTGGCTGTATATTTGGTAAATCTCTTGCTTGCTTCTTAAATTTAGTTTAGTCTTTTTATCCAAGTGATTCTAAATGGTAATTTTTGTTCTATCTGAATTGTAGCTGAACTTGTCACAAAGCAAGCACTTTTCCCAGGAGATTCTGAGCTGCAACAGCTCCTGCATATTTTCAGGTTGGACAATGATGCCTCTTGAGTTTTCTGCTATGGTGGTTTTAGAAATAGGAACATGTTCTCATGCACCTTAGTATCTTCTGGCCCTTGATTCAGGTTATTAGGTACTCCAAATGATCAAGTGTGGCCAGGAGTGAGCAGCCTGATGAACTGGCATGAGTACCCACAATGGAAGCCTCTCAGTCTGTCTACAGCTGTTCCTAATCTGGACAAGGATGGACTAGATCTGCTTGCTGTAAGTTACAACTTTTATAGATTTTTTAAAATTCTCAACTCTTTGTCCATTACTTCTTCAAACTAATGGTTAAAATTATTTGTGTTTGCAGCAAATGTTGCAATATGAACCTGCAAAGCGGATCTCAGCAAAGAAAGCTATGGAGCATCCTTACTTTGATGATCTAAACAAGACCTATCTGTGAGGAATGCAATGCAAGGGGGATTTGATATGTTATCTTGCAATTCAGCGAACAGAAACTCTATATAGCAGTCTATTTGCTTCTCTCAAGCATATCTCAGTGGTGTTTGTTTGTGTATTTGATGTGTTATCCGGATGGACAACCTTGACCTCTTTTTTATTAATGACTATGATTTGCATTCAATGACTATGATTTGGCATCACACAATTTGCTTTATTATATATATATGTTTACAATGACTAACCCAACCCCGCATGTGATATTTGTTAGAACGAAAAACTGTCATTAAAATTCGTTTTAACATGGAATTTGAAAAAGCACCAATTATTTTCAATGGATCAAAATTTTTTGTGTGTTAACACGATTACTGGTGAAGAAAAATATATCAACACAAATGCGTTTTAGGATGGAATTTGAAACACTTTCTTGGCTTCCACATCATATATCCCTTACTGTATTTGTGTGTAATTTAAAACAACGATTTGCATCAAACGCCATGAATTCTGTGTAATTTAAAAGTTCGTTGTAAATCAATAGAAAATGGGTTTCAACACAAAATTTAGAAAAAAATTCTTTGTCAATCTGAATTCTTGAGGTCAAAGTTTAAAATAACAGGAAATGCATTTTAGTATGAAATTTATAACAGATTTTTGTGTTAATCTGAATAAAATGAGCGATTCCATCTATGAATAAAATTTTTGCAAACTGAGGATTTTGAAAAGAATGACTATTTTCTGCATACATATCAACCCTAAGGGGTTACTATTTTGTTGAGAGCGAAAATATCAACAAAAAATGTGTTTTAGCATGAAATTTGAAGCGCATTTTTATATCAATCTTTACAGGTTGGGCATTTTTGTTTACGAAAAAATTATCATTTTCTTTATAGTATCCACTTCTGTTTACGAATACTTTGAAAAAATTATCATTTTCTTTATAGTGAAGATGAAACCCCACCAGCCCCTCACGTGCCAGATCCGGTAGTCCTTGTAGCTGGGGGACTTCAGATCCAGTATCAACGACAAGAGGCACTGGAGAATTCAATGTAGAAGCTCACGGATGCATTGAGGATGCTGACATAGGCTTAAGCATAAAAACACGAACAGATTTGAGGTTGGGGCTCCCAGAGAAGCCTGCCAACAGTAAGAGGAAGTGCTAGCTCATGAAACGCACATCGAAGAGGAGCTGCAACCTCCCAACTCAGCTTGTCCCTCCCATTCGCGTTCAAGAGCTGAAGGTCGACGAGCTCGAGAAGAGGGAGCAAGCTATCTGCGACATGAAGTGTTGCACCGAACTAATAGCTCCTAAATGGTCAGTCAGGTAAACGTCCCAAATCGCTATCTCTTAAGTCGCGAGCTCATGAGGCACAAGCCTCAAGACCTAAGGATAGAAGAACTGCTTCAGAGAATTCAGCAGCTTGAAGCACGCCTACAGGCCACGAATCAGCATGATCAATATGGAAAAATGGGCTCTCTCACTAGAGAAATTGAGAGACGACTTCTCCCAAGAAGGTTTAAGGTCCTCAATATCCCTCAATACAACTGAAAAAGTGACATTTGTGATCACCTGGATGCATTCAACATCCAGATGGACCTTCAAACTACCGATCCATTGGTCAAGTGTCGTGTCTTCCTAGCAACTTTAGGGAACATTCCACGGACCTTGTTCAAAAATCTCCTAGCTCGCAACATAGACAACTGGGAGGAATTGCAAAAAATGTTCATTAGCCAATATAAGGCTTTAAAGAAGTAGCTCGTACTGCCATGCCACATCGCGACAGCCTTCCAGCAATAAGGTGAATCGCTGAAAGACTATCTTGCTAAGTTCATATGCGAGGTCAACAGGGTAGACAATGCCTCCGACGAAACCATCCTGACAGCGATCTCAGCTGGTCTTCGTAAGGATAGGAAGCTATATGAAAATATATACAAGTCTCCAGTTAGAGACCTGGACGAGTTCTATGAGCGAGATGCCAAAGAAATCATATGAGAAGAAGCCTTTGGTTCCAAAAGACTTGACTAGGAGGACAAGACTGGTAATTCAAGTCGTTCAGAAAAAAGAAGCAATGGTGAAATGGAAGGTCGAGGCAATAACTCAAGCTATCAGGTCGCTAACAAGGCTAGAAAATAGCCTAGGGCTAAGCAACCTCAGCGTTCTGAAAGTTATAGCACATTGTCAAATGCTCAAAACAAAATTTATGTAGTTGAGAAGGACAGAGAGAATTTTGGGAAGTCCAATCTCATAAGATCCTCAATCGGTATTAGATACCAGAGGAAGTTCTGTGAGCATCACAACGAGGTTGGGCACAACACCTCGGATTGTAGGGAGCTGAGGGACGCCATTGAAAATCTGATTAAACAAGACATAACTCGAGAGGTTGTTATTGCTAATGTATGACTCCATTTTTCAGTCCATAAGAAACTCAATGACCTAGTGAGATAAAAGCACAAAGCAGAACTTGAAGAGGTAGCACAACAATACCAAGATGCAACAACTTTTACCAGCAAGTTCAAGCTCCCAGTCCGTAAACGCGGTGAGAGCTAGAGGGCTTATGTTATGGGTATTTTATGGATTGTCTAAATAGACTGGTAAAAATCCAACGAAAATGATCCAATGAACCGGTCTAGCAAGCAGAGGCCCTGCTGATTGACTCACCAACTCCTCGCGTGAGCTCGTCTTTCAGCTCACCAACTCCCTCGTGAGCTCATCCTTCAGCTCACTAGCTAAACCAAAACGAGCTTATCTCGTTTTCATCTCGTTTTGGATGAGCTCCAGCTTGTTCAAAGTAGAATCAGTCTGTTACTTAGTGCACACGTTCAGTCTTTTTCAGAATGGCAACAGTGCAAATTAAGGAACACACAACTACCAAATCAAGACTCAGATTTCACAGAATTTGACCTAGCATTTAATAGATGTCAGTCTCAAAAAATGTAAATTAATATTATATTATTTCTTATTTTAACTGTAGCACCTTCCCCTCTCTATAAATAGAGGTGAAAATCTTTGTAGATGAGATTTTTCTTTCTCTCTCTTTTTCTCTCCTACTGTAATCAAAAAATATAATAATAACAGTGACTGCCTCTCCACCACCGGAGTAGGCATCGTGGACGAGACCTTTCCCTTAGCCGAATTACGTAAAATCTGTGTCAAATCTCTTTCTCTTTGTCTCTATTCTCTTGTTTTTGTTCTATTTTTCATTGATTTGCAGTCTTGGGTTTTAAAGAACCTTATTGACCAGATCTGAACATCAACTATCTCAATTCAAAATTCAAGTTAATTCAATCTATTACCAAATCTATAACTTAAACATACGTCATTATAATAGTAAACACATGTTAGTTTTTTTTTTTTTTTTTTTTTTCTGTTCTTTTTTTCAAAATTCACATGTTAGGTTTCATTTTCAACATGCCTAATGACTTATGTTTGTATTGATCAAGCAAAATTTGAATCAACTTATTTATAACTTAATTCAAAAATTTGATCGATTGCCAAATCTATAGAATTACCTTTACAAGGGCCCGTAGAGAACATGTTAAATGGATATCAAATTAATTAGAGGGGTTTCAATTGCCACCAACACAGTAAACACGTGTTAGGTTTCATTTCGATATGGCTAAAAACTCGTATTTGTATCAAACAAGCAAAATTTAATTATAACTATTTAAAACTCAATTCATATTTAGTTTAATTAGATCGATTAATAAATCTATAGTTTTACCTTTGCAAAGATGCAATAAATAACAGGTTAATTGGATAAATTTTAATTATCCACTAATATAGTGAACGTGCATTGAGTCTCATTTCAAAACATTTAATGAGACTCGTAAATTTTGAATTGAACTACTTGCAACTCTATTTATAGAGCTGTGGCAGTGGTGCCCACTAAAATTGCATGTACATTCTTTTTACAAGTGCACCCCATTAATTGTTATTTTAAAAAATTATAATAAATAGTTAAAACTCGTTTACTATGAAAAATATTATTTCTTAAATTTTATTGTATCATATATTTGTAAATAAATTTAACTAAAACTATTATTTAAATAAATTATATTCTTATAAAGAAAATATATGATGGTGTGTATTTACCAAAGGTGTGCATATTCAATGTTAGAGAGTTGGGAATATTGCTATTCATATTTAAATTAAATATAATTTGAATGACTGTCAAATTTATAGGGTTTATCTTTCTAAAGATTTATTAAATAATAGGTTAAACGAATAGATTTAAGTCATCCATTATGGTGTTGATATTTTCACCCCCTCTAAAACTATCTTTACAACCCTTAAACTATTTAGAGGAGTGAAAATACCGACACTTTATCTATTAAAACAGTGAACATGAATTAGGTGTTTGTATCAATTGAACAAAATTTGAATCTACTTTACTCCAGAAAAAAAAATAAATAAATAAAGAACCAACTTATTCAAAATTTGGAAAGGCCCATGGGCCTTATGATCCAAAAAAGGTGAAAAAAAATGAAGGGTAAAAATGGTAATCCACTAAAAACAAAACCGGGCAGGTTTTCTTCGCCACCGTTCCGAGTCAAAACTTGGGATTGATTTTGGTTTTGAAGTCAGGGAAAGAAAACCACCGGCGGCAGCAGCAGCAGAGACCGACGTGGACGTGGGCTAAAATTTCTGCCAAATAAACTACCCTTCCTTTATTATTATTATTATTTTTTATTACAATAATAACCCAAAAAGATATGCGGTGGCCGCGTTCTCGTTGCTGTTTTAAGTGAGCACATACAAATACAAAAGCAGAGAGAGAGCGTGAAAAGAGTGAGTTTGTGTTGGTGTTTATTTCTTGTTTATATAAAAATCCAATCACACCTGTCCTTGCCATGTACGTTACTTTCTGTGTTTGCTGGATAAGATCTCTTTACTCTATTTATATTTCGCTCACTCTCCTCACCAGCATTGTCAATTCCACCTCCAAAACCCTAGTACGACTCTCCGAATCTCGCACAAACAGGCAAGCAATTCTCTCTCTCTCTCAACCTTTGTTTTTAAGTTATTTTGCAGCAGCTAATTAGGCTGCGAGAATTTTATTTTATTGTATGGTGGTTTGAGTTTTGTGCTGTTGTTGTTTTCTTTGATGAAGATTGTGGAAACTACAAGCCTGTTTTGTCACTAGAAAAACGGAGAGAAAGTCAAGAATAGAATACGTGTTTTTTTTTTTTAATTTTATCTTTGGAAGCATTATTTATTTATTTTTGAAAATATTAGTCATGAATGAACTGAGAATTATGTTTTTTTTTTTTTTTTTGAACTTAACTGAGAATTATGTTTTGATACTTTGAAATTTTGAAATAAAATGTGGCTAAGGTGTCATATCTGGTGTTGTTTTAGCTGTTTTTTTTTTGTGTGTTTTTTTTTTTTTAAAAAAAAAAAATTCAGTGAAAGTTATTAGTATGTAAAATTGGTTGTATTATGTGTGATTTGTTTGTTTGTGTGGAATCTAGACTGTAGAATAAAACAAACATAAGGGAGATGGAAGACGCTGAAATGATGGATCAAGATGTGCCTGATGGTTCGGATGCCAACCTTGTTGACGCAAGTGTTCAACAACAAGAATCTTCTGAGGTGCCTAGTAGAAATGGGCATTCGGCATGTCCAGAGACCACTGATGATGATGATAAGCCTTCGAAATTGCTTAGTGATGATCAAATTTTGCCTGGTGAGCTGCCTGATGGTAAAGCTACCGCTGATGCAAATGCAAAATGTGGTGATTCTAGTACCGGTGAGCATTCAGAGAGTAAAAGGTATGGTGACAATAACCTTGTAAACAGTGGGTTAAGAGCTAACAGTCCTGTTGCTGCTTCTCCAAATGGGGAACCTTTGACTCATAAGGCTGATGATGGGAGTGTGAGAAGATCGAAGAATTGGTTGAATGATATGGAGGTATAGCAGCTAAATTCCGATGGGGAATTAGGGAAAAAAAGAAGTTCTGAAGATGAGTTGAAAGTTTGAGTATAGGCTACACTCAGGTGTTTTGAGACTTTTATATTCTTGTTTATTTGCAGATGGGAGAGGCTGATGATTCAGGGACACCTGAGGAGCGAGTGGAATTCATGAAGGAGCTGGAAAGTTTCTATAGAGAGAATGCTCTGGAGTTCAAGCCTCCCAAGTTTTATGGGGAGCCACTGAACTGCCTTAAGTAAGTTCCTGTGGTGATTGTTTCAAAATTGGGGAATATATGTGCTGTTTGGGCTAATTTCTTCTGCATCTTTCTCTTGGGATGTAGGTTGTGGAGGGCTGTTATTAAATTGGGTGGCTATGAAGTGGTATGCACGTACATTTGTACGTTACTAATTTGTTTCCATGTCCTATATGATCTTGTGGTTGTCATCTGTTCTTCTCAGCTATGCTTTTGTATCTTATCAGGCTAAATAAATTGTGGATGATCGGTTTATGATTAATTTATGGATTTGTTTAAAAGGGTGAAAAGGATTGAATGCTACTTGAGCCTGTTTTTAATTGTCATAATACGTAAGTAAATAAACCTAGTACAGATGAAAGTAATTAGTAAATGCTTTGAGCCTTTGATAGTGAGGTACTCTGATTATTTAATGCACATCTTATTTAAGAACGTAGGCATACACCAAAGCATTCATATTTTACTAGTAAATGAAGTCAAATGTTTACAAGCATCCAAACTGGTGGTGGACGGGCCTGACATTTGTTGTTTTTGTGAAAGTTTCTGGTGCACCATTTATTTGTTGGTAGAAGTTTAAAGTTTAACAGACTTGTAGTGAAAATATGTAATGTCTACAATTAACTGCATAAGTTATAATTAGTGTCTATAAACTCTATATATGGACTAGGAAAAGGAATTGTCAATGCTACTTTGTCTAGAAGTGTTGGGATGGGGAAGTTTAAGGTTTCAGCCAGGATTTGCTGGGAATATTTTAACTTTCGATTAATTAGGAGATGGGCAGGGGTAAGTGTAGCTATATTGGGGGAACCCTGATTTTGTGCATTGGCTTAGTATCAACTATCAATTAAAATTTGCATTTGAAAGATTAATTTTATAATGTGAGTTTAGTCCTGAATGTGCATTGGCTTAGTGTCAACTATCAATTAAAATTTGCATTTGAAAGATTAATTTTATGATGTGAGTTTAGTCCTGAATGTGTTTTTTGTATATAATCATCAATACTACTTCTTCTGATTTTACATAGTTCTTCATTTGATTTACAGACTTAAGGTTGAATTAATGCTAAATAGAATTTGTGCGTCATATTGAAATACTTGTCACTATCATGACATACCTACTTTGCTTTATTTTTATTTGTAGGTGACTGCATCCAAATTGTGGCGGCAAGTAGGAGAGTCTTTTCACCCCCCAAAGTAAGAATCCTTATTATGATTTTGGAATATGAAGTTAGCTGTTTTTCTGTTGCTTCTTTCCCCGAGTTTATAAGCAGCCTTCAGTCAATGCTTTTTTCTTGTTTTCTTGGGTTTTTTCACACTAAAATCTGTTTCAGAATGAAGAGCTGAGTACGACATGTTATATAATAAAAGTCATTAATTGATTCATTTTAATCATTTTCTCTCTCTCTCTCTCTCTCTCTCAGGACCTGTACTACTGTCTCTTGGACATTTCGCATTTTCTATGAGAAGGTAGTATATCTTACCCAATGTTCTTGAGTTATCAGTCTCATCATTACATGGCTACTTGTAATTTTGAGTCTGCATTGCTTTTGTCACTGATATTTCAGGGCCTTCTTATGCGCAGGCACTATTGGAATATGAAAAGCATAAGAGGCTAACTGGGGAACTTCAACTCCCCACTTCATCTTTCTCGCAGCCTGCAAGTGCTGAAAAAGAGGTAGACATCATTTTTTCTTGTTGCAGTTGGTTTCTATTATGTTTCGGGAATTTGTGTATTCTTACTTTTCAACTGACATAGTAAGGGACAGTGTTTATTCCAATATATTCATTGAATGTTTATTTTCATGGTTATTTCCCATCTTTTTTGTACCATGCAGGGAAGTGGCTACCAAACTCCAGGATCAGGTAGAGCACGAAGGGATGCTGCAGCTCGTGCTATGCAGGGTTGGCATGCCCAGCGGCTCCTTGGATTTGGTGAGGTTACTGAGCCTATTATTAAGGTTAGTTGAAATTTAAACCTGGTAATTTTCAAGTCATAATTTCTATTTATATGCTATTTCGTGCATCACAACAGTTATGTTATATTCTTATATTCTATGAACAGGAAAAGAGTTTACATTCTACAGCAAGACGTGAAAAACATCTCAAGAGCATTGGTATGATTCCCCCATAAATTGCAAGCTTTTCCGCGAATATTTGTATTCTGCCAACATGTATTTCACATTGTTTTGCTTTCTTGAGTCAGGTTTGCCTAAAAACAAGACACCAACTAATGCGGATCATGCTGAGAAGTCTGCACCAAGTGAAGCAGATAAGCAGTTACGATACTGATCATCTCTCTCTAGTTTATTTTGTTTTGCCCATGGCTTGAAGAGAAAATTATTCTTATGGAGCACTTATCACTCTTTGTAGAGATAGTGTCCCAATGTAAGGCCTACTTCAGTTTCTTTTGCCAAAGTGTAAGTGGAAAAAGGACCTTTGTGCGGGGATACGCCATTCAGAGTCTTTTTCCTCATTAGTTGGTGACTTACCACACCTCTATTTATTGCCTCACTGCTACCCTCCTGCTACTAGGAAGGTCAGCATCTGCCATGGTGCTCTAGCCATAGCTACCCTAGAACACTTCTGATCCTCTCAAAAGTGAACAAAAATCTAGATTCATGTGGAACCAGGCTGTATTTTATTTTTTAATTTCTTTTTAATTTTCTGATTAAAGTGAGTCTAAAGTTTTTATCTTTTAGACTGATAGCAGAAATTGTTGATATTGGACCACCTGCTGATTGGGTGAAGATCAGTGTGCGGGAAACGGTAAGATTCTTGCCTTATTTTCTCATCATTTATCCTCTCTAAGAAACTGGTATATATGATGGAGTTTCCGGTCATTTTATTTTGTAGTTTTCACTAGTTGCATTGTTTTTTATGTGCAGAAAGATTCCTTTGAGGTATATGCTCTGGTCCCTGGGCTTCTGCGTGAGGAGGTAAGAACTTTTCTTGAAAGTCAAAACACTATTTTCTCACTCTTCAATTTAAAATCTTTTTGGTGTTGCTCAGATGATCTGTTGGATATAATCTTATAACATTCATAGATTGAGTTACAATTGGGATTGATAGTGGCATAAAGATTGGTCATATTTCTTAAAAAATATCGGTTGATAATCCAACAAGAATAGTCACTGTCATCAGATCAGGGTATATGTTGACTGGGATACCTGTTTCACATATAATAATCAGATGGCGTTGCTTGGTCTGCATGTGCATTATATGCTTCCACAGTACTGTTATTAATGGCAATATTTGCAGCTTTACTCTCATTCTAAGCATCTGGCTCCTTTTGTGAGGTACATGCTAAAATAATACATGCACTAAATCAAATATTGATGTAGGGATGCCTAAATATACTGAAGCTTAGACAAAGAAAGTCTCAGTATCCTGCTAATTACATTTTGAAAATAGTTTAGGTTGAATTTGTTCAAGACAATTCCCAGATTATGCCTTTGAATTGTTTTATTCAGCTGAACAGCTAGGTACTATTTGTGTCTTTGCACCTTTGGAGATGCATGCAATCACCACTTTTCTCGATTGTGACGTCTAAATTTACTCTTCACTTGTGTCTATGTAATTTACACGCATGAGTTATGACAAGTTTACTAATGTGGGACATTCATGTATGCGTTCCTACATGTGGAAACCAATCCAAATTCGGCAGTTCAACAAATTCATGTATACAATTTCGTTGGTATACATTGACTGCTTGATGTTACAAACTTCCATTGAAATAGTTCTCGTTTGCATATATTATAACTGCATGAGCTGCTCAGCAACTGCCCTTCATTTTTTATGGATCCAGGTGCGAGTTCAGTCGGATCCTGCTGGAAGGTTGGTCATAACTGGTGAGCCTGAACATGTTGAGAATCCTTGGGGCATCACACCTTTTAAGAAGGTATTTCTCAACTTTGTTTTACATATACCTGGAACGTGAAAACACTTTGCAATAAGCACTTTTCCCTGCATATGCATTTGCTCTTCAATGCTCAACGTAACGATTAAGCCAGACTATTGAAGACACCATTTGCTCTAGGCAATAAGTGAATGTAACAGTTTTCCCAGCATTATACATTTGTTATCCATCATTCGGACATAACTGAAATCATTTTATTGTGTTGATGCTTTTCAGGTCGTGGTGTTACCCACAAGGATCGATCCTCTTCAGACTACTGCTGTAGTTAGTCTGCATGGCAGACTCTTCGTGCGAGTCCCTTTTGAGCAGGGGTCAGCTTAAACCTTTGTTTTTCTTGTCTTGAGTAGCTTAGCATTCTGTGTAGGGACTAAAAGTTTAGGAGACACCTCAACATTGGAATTATGTCGTATTGTCCAAAATGTTATTTTTCTTCTTCCCACCCATCTGTGCCTTGTTGAAACAATTGAAATGACCAGTTTTTATCAAGGCAATTTTCTCTAAACTAGTTTCGAATTTTCAGATGGAGCCATCCTCGTAAGTGATAAACATTGTTTTGTGGATAAATTAAACAAGATCCGTAAAAGTCATAAAATAGCAAGTACTCACCCCGCGCCACCGCCCCCACAAAAAAAAACAAAAAAAGAAAACCTTCCATTATAATGAAGCACATGGATTCATTAGTGATTGTTTCTCTCAATTATATAATTGGTGTTGATGATGTTAGATGTGGGTCATATCTGAATGGTGCCTTGCATGTGATGTTGCGATTAATTACGCGCGCGCGCCCACAAATACACTATTCTTTCACTTATTTCCCCAAGTTTCCCAGTAATCATGTTAATTAAAGATATTGAGTTTGGTGGAGGGCCACCTTAAGACTTTATTGAATACAGGTCAAAGATGAGCCAACTAAATATATTGTTATTATTATTATTATTTTAAATGATCTGGTTTTAACTTATAAAAGAGCTGATATTTCTAAATATTATATAGTGCCAAGGCTGCAAGAAGTCACTGTTCCATAACATCTACGCAGATCGAGACTAGACTAGATTAACTTGTACTAATAGATCGTAATGCAATTTTTTCCAATTTAGAATATGACAAGAAGTCTTATCATATTCTTCCTTGTTTTCTCCCCATCGTTAGAGAGTAAGACCAAATGAAACGAGCTACACCATGAACTTTGACTGAATCGAAATTAAGTCGGCCTTGACAAAAGGAATCTCCGTGTGGCGACACAGCCATGGCCATGGGACTTACAATTTTCGTCTAATATTTCGAATTTAATCTCATTAAAATGGATACGATGGACTTTGTGGAAGCCACATTATTAAAGGACATTTTGTCAAATATTTATCCATCTTTGGGAATGGAATAACTCATAGTTTATAAGTGCTTCCTCACAAACTTAATAATAAAGCAGCTTTTCTTATAAATGTTCAAACCCGGTGGGTAGTCACACATAAAAAGCTCTTTTGAAGAAACTTCCATCCTCTGCCGGGCTTCATTTGCGGATATCAATATCTCCAAACCAACCCTCTCAATTCTCACGTCTATCACCTTCACTGCCTCACATCACCACCACCCTTTATTTATCTGACACTCCTTCATGTATATATTACTTCCTTAATCAGCAAATGAATCGGACCAGCTACGACAGAGTGACAAAAACGACGATAACCGATCCGAGAAGACACAATTTTAGAGGTTTCTGGCTAAAACCACGACGGCTATCAATACCCCGGCTTCGTGTGAGGTTGTTGTTCATCTTCAGGTTTTCATGCAAGTGGAAGTTCTCATATGGGCAACCTCTAAAAGCTCTTAAAAGGGGTGTTGTTAAAATATTTAATCATCAGAGTAACGATGATCATCAAAGTCTCAAGACAAGAATGGTGTCGAGCGGTGGAGATAGCAGGGATGGCGGATCGAGAACACATAACTACGCGAGTTCGTTCTATTCCGATGCAATCAAGGACCGCTTGGAGTACATCAAAATGTCAGCCATCTCTAGAGATGACGAGAACTGTAATATTGCTCGTGGATATATAGAGTGGTAGTGCTAGAATTCTCCAAGTTGTCACTTAGAAGCCTAGCTAGCTACCAGAGTTTATTTAATTTTAACTTTGTGTTATGTTTTGGTCTATATATTGTAATGATTATTTATTGATTTGATGGATATCTTGATTTTGATAGAGGGTACATATAACATGTGTGGCTTCCACGTTCATAAATTTGTCAACTGTAAAACCAAAAACAAAAATAAGAAACACAGTAACAAAAGCTTGTGCTTCTTTTTCTTACAGGGTTTCTGCCGTTTTGCATGTTAATGATGTGAATAATAACGAGGGAAGAGGTCATTTAATTTGTCTGTATGTTGTGTTGTGGTGTTCGATTGGCTGTTTGTTGCCGGCTTCAGCTTTGAGGCTCAATCACAGCAATTTTAGTTATGGGCTGTGCCAACTTTGAAATTGAGGTTGCATCGTTTTTGTAGGGGTCTTTTTTCTTCTTGCCTCTGCTTCGATCAATTTGTAATATCCGGTAAAATGCTATTAATTAATTATAATTAATTAACAAAGATCATCACCGGATGAAACCAAGAGGGTCTGTCTGATATGGTACGAAATGAACCCAAGTGGGTTTGTAGTCAAACGAGCCTTCCTGTGTTCGTAATCAAATGAACCTAGGTGGGATGATCCAAGTGCGATGATGCACTTACTGTGCTGTGAGCAGAGTTTTTGAACGCAAGTTGCGCCTCAAGCTTTTAGGCCAAGGGCACGGATATCACAAAATGAACGAAGAATAAGACAATTATAGTTTTTTGTTCATTTATTTAACATGTAACGAATGTGATACTTCGCATTCTTTTATACATATATATATATATATATATATATAGATATAAGAGAACACAAAGCGACACATTCACCACATTAACTGTTAAATGAACTAACAAAAAGTTTATAATTTCTCCAAAACTTTAAATCATCAAACATCTTCTATGATAATTCACCATCCTACACACAAACCAAACCTTTTAACCATCTCTACAAACATGTTCGTTATCAAAAAGTGGATGTTTCTTTCAGTTAATCACTCTAAATAATTATAGCAAATCAGTTTTGTAATATGAGAAGAATAATTATATTTGTTTATAAATAATAAAATCAATATTTACAGTTAACAAATAATAAGTTATCTATCCAATATGGTAACTTTCAATAGTTTTATGAGTTTTAGCTAGCTACTTGCGTTTACTGTGGACCGCCAATCTCATCTATCAGTCAACCCTTCGACCAAATGCTGCCCAGACACACCAATATATAAACTCACTGAATTTCGACATCTTTATTGTCAGCATGATCAGAACATAGAAGGGAAAGTTTCCATGAATCCAACTTTATATTCAAACTTAATTTGTTTAAAAAAAAAAAATCAAACTTGATTAATCATGCTTGGTAGAGAAAAAATTGGCACCAAGTTTTTGTCTAAAGGTTGTTTTTCCTTGCTGCTACAGTTGTGTAGTGTTCTTATACGTTGAAAATTCTACAACTACTGCAAAAATGCTGATTCTTATTTTCATTGAACAAAAGCATGAACGATTTTTAACTCATTCAAATCCAAGTTTTGAATGAGTCGAAGCTTGTAATAACGAAAATGGCATATTGGAAGCACAATCCAGATTTTATCGCTTCTTTTCTTTATAAGATCAAAGAACAAGTTTCCTATTTGCCCTTTCTTTCTATTAACTGGGCTAGACTGATATTTATTATGGGCCGGGCCGGACTGACAAGAGGCCCATAACGATTTTTTGGCGGACTTTTGCGTCGACTCGGCGAGAAGAGTCCTTTGGATATGCCCATATTTGGTCGTCAAATTTCAAACGTATTTGCAGGCGATGGAAGAGAATTATTTATTTCTCTAGGTGTATATACTGAACAATCGAAAAAATAAATATATTATATAGGATTGATACAATAACTAAGAATAGTATATCTTTTGAATAATAAACATGCAATTGAACATGTTTCTTGTTTCTAGGGTTCCATTTGACGAGGAAATTTCGGTGCATTTGGTTGATTTTCTTATGAGTCAAAACCCTATAATGAAACCTCTTGGCCCATACGTTCATTTTGGGGTCCCATCAATTTCGTTATGGACTGATTTGGGACTCAATTAAGATGATAGCCAACAAAACGTTAAGTAGTAGATTGATACGTTTCCAATAGTGGAGTCCAGATTATAAATTTAAAATCTTAAGTGTGCATATTTAATTTAAGATTTCATTGAAATTTAAAAGATTTTAAAAATTTAATTGTATTAATTGAGAGTGCGTTTATTTCACGGATTAGACAATGAGATTGATTGATAGTGTTTACTTGCTTAAAATTCATTCCGTAATGGGAATGAAAGTATGGGTCTCGCATCAATTTGGGATTATGGAATGAAAATTTCATTCTCCCCAACCTACTTGAGAATCTAATTTTCATTCCCTTTACTAAGATGAAAAGTTTTTTATACTATTTTTTTTTTAAAAAAAAAATCAATTTTATTTGATATTAAAAAAAAAAACTACATATTATAATAAAAAAACTGCACGTCATTTGCTTTTTATCACCAATTTCTTAATTATTATAATGGACTATTAAAATAATATGTAGTTTTTTTTTTTAATTGTAATGTACAGTTTTTTATTTGATATTTAAAAAAAAAAACTGTACACCATTTGTTTTTCATCACAAATTTCTTAATTATCATAGTGGACTATTAAAATAATATACAATTTTTTTTTAGTTGTAATGTACATTTTTTATTTGATATTTAAAAAAAAAAAAATTGTATATTATAATAAAAAACTGCACACTATTATAATTAATCAATTTAATTAAGGTTATTTTTGTAATTTATAATTAATCTATTCCGATTCCAAAACAAAATAAACAACTTAATGGGAATACTGCTGATTCAGATTTCGATTCCTACAGTTGAAGTAAACAACTTATTCTGATTCCGATACTTCATTCTGATTCCAAGTTATTCCGATTCCAGATAATTTTCGATTCCTCTAAGTGAAGTAAACGCACCAAAGAACAAGTATATTTAGATGTATTCAATTCAGATTTATAATTTTGTATGAAATCTAATAAAATTTAGATATATCAAAAGTCATTCAATCCAATAAATTCATTTAAATTATGGATTTGGATAGAGTTTAAAAGTAATTTTTATGAAGAAAAACATTTAAAACAAATTTTATCATTTTCCTTTAGATTTTATTGGATTTTTTAAATAATTCTAATAAAATTAAAATAAAATCTATAGAATTTGTGAATTCCATTAAAATCTATTTAAAAAAAAAAAAATCATCAAACTTCAATAACCTCTAGATTAAATACACCTCCTTAATGGCATTGGTAAAATCATGCTACTGGCACAAGTCAATGTTAATTTGACATCCTATTTGTAACTAATTACAACAATTAATTGTAGAACAAAATTTCAAAAAAAACGGTGTCGATAATATTTTTCTCGTACATAAATGATATATTACTCTCTTAATTTTTTATGATCAAAGTGGACTCTCGTTTCGATCAATTGAAAATATATATAGATGGCTAAAGTTGGTGGAACAAAACTGCAGATTTTCAATTACACCAATGCAAAATGAATTAATTAACTCAAGCATGCGAGTCAGATTCCTAGATTTTATTTAGAGCCCTGGTTTATATGTTAATGATTCACTCTTTCTATATGTATAGCTAGCTAGAAAATATAGAAGGGAACAAACAAACTCAGTTTATGTATGCTTCAGAAATAATATCAATATAAAATTAGAAACATATATTGACCAATAGGCTAAGACCAATTTCTAATGAACATTTTTTTAATGTTGACACCTTATAGATTAGATGACTGTTAAAACCTATCGAGATGGATAATTGATGGCACGATCCGAATGACTATTTTCACAACAACTCCTACTGACAGAAGACTTACAGTCCACACGACCCTTGACCTCTTTGGATCAAAGTGAATACTCAACAACTTCTACTAAATGGTACTGGTGTGTAGTTTCTGATGAACTTGTTTGTTTATTCAATGCAATTGATACATAAGTTAAAGTCCCACATGAATTCTGTAAGATATGGGAGAAGAGATAATCTTGCAATATAAGTGGAAAACCAAAGGGAAGAAAATAGGGTAGTTGTATCATTACCTATACACATACAAAGTATGCAGGTATGTGTTTACTTTGCTAATTTTACACACTAAAATGGATCAATAGAACAAAATTACTTTTAACTTTCTGATCTTATAGGTAAGAACAATATTTCAAGGGATTCTTGTTCAGATTATCTGATTTTAACCTGTTCAAGAGGCACTACTTAATTTTAACAGTGAAACTATATATCGCATGTTAGCATGCATGCATGCAATCTTCCACATACAAATGATACAATACACAATACATGTCTCAGGACAGCAGTTAAAGAAGAAATATGATTTTTATATTTATACGAACCTGGTCAGCGCAGGTAAATCAATAAAAATAAATAATCAATAATAAATAATCATACAACTTCCATGCCAAAATGTTTACCGTTATTTATATATGCTGATGAGACATTTGCCCCACCCAATGTAATTATTATTATTATTATTATTATTTTGCATAGAAGTTAATTATCTAAAGAGCAGTGATTTCCATAAACTAATGCACTCTTCCATCTTGAGCTTCTGTTCTCTCTCAGTCAATTATTTCTCTCTTTGTGCATGTGGGTGCTTTGGAGTTGGACAAAAAGAGGCCAAGAAGACATATGATATGATCTTGGAAATAAGCATATATAGAAGTACTCAACATGATATTTAATTTGCTGCTCGAAGGGAATTTTAATAAAAATCAACATGAATCTAAAAGCATATATAAATCCTGGTCGTGCAATTTAATAGGTACAGACATTTCTTGATATTACAACAACTAAAGCACAGGAGACCACTTGGATTCATGAGCTTATTTAGGACATAAAATCATATATTTCTAGAAGAACGGGAAAGACATAAAAAAAAGAGCTGCTAAATTTATACATATATATATATATAAGCTGCTAAATATATATACATACATATATATATATATATATATAAGTTCCTAGAAACATTTATTCTGTCTCTTCACAGCCTCGAAAACACACAAAAGCATTCAACAACTTCTTTAATTAATTGGGAATTAATGCGATTCAATTAAAATTTTGTTTTCTTTTATTTCCCTTTTTAGAAGCTCGAGAGGTTAATCAGACAAATGCTCTTATGATGCTGGCACGGTTTTAAGTAATGTAACTAAAAATTTATAAATCTTTTATAATGTATCTATATGAGGTTTCACGAGACTTGTTTTCATACGGCTAAGGATTACGTCCAAACCTTTTAAATTTATATATATATCTATCATATGCTATAGCCTATGAACTAACCAATCATATAAGACATTTATGCCACATGGCATATATAAATGATATAAATGATTTGGAAGTATATGTATACATAGATGCATTGAAACTTACACGGACGCGTTAAAGTTCTCATTCACAACGGACAACTTTCTTCTTCATAGTTTCTAGTAGTACTGATTTGTATTAATGCTTGGTCAGCCAACATTAACCAAGTTGCCAAGAAATGGAAATTTCTTGACCGCTAGGGTTTTTATTCTAAGATGCCAGACCACAAAGAACTGGCTTCTAAGGTTCTCCGTTCTCTTATCGATGGGGTGGGTTGGATTATAAATGGTATTGAGTTTTTACGGAAATGAGATCAAAGGTATAATATTATAGCTAGACAGACTGAAAGACGGGAGAGGAGTTGTCCAAATGCAATACACAAACATAAATTAAAAACATGTAATAATGAAGCTGCACTAGGATATAATTTATATTGTTACCATCATTAATTGATTATATAATTCTAACAAAATATATGATGATCACCCAGGGCTGCAAAAGAGATCATGGAAAACACAAAGGTATATTAAAAACATGTAATAATGAAGCTGCACTAGGATATAATTTATATTGTTACCATCATTAATTGATTATATAATTCTAACAAAATATATGATGATCACCCAGAGCTGCAAAAGAGATCATGGAAAACACAAAGGTATATTTAATTCAGTTTCACCACCAAACTAGGAAAATTAGTATAGATTAAGCTCTCTATAATATGCTATATTAAAAAGAAGAAGCTTAAGAAAAAAGAAAATTTGTAAAGGGCAAGACCTATAATATTTTATACATAGAAGCACTTAAAACTTACTGACTTTGAGAAGTCTTCGTAAATCCATCAAGCTCCCCAAACTGCATTTGATTCATCGATTGCTTTCAATTACAACAAAGCACCCATTGAGCCTTCATGAATTTTTACAATTACTTCAACAAATCTTGCAATTTTTTTCTTTTCGCTTATTGAAAAATTTTGCAAGATTGATCAGTTTTGGTCGCACTAGAAAGGAGGCCTATTAGAAGCAGTTCCACCCCAACCAAACAAGTCTCCAGGAAAAGGGAAATTCCCCACATTTCCACCTCCCATATTAAACAAACCGCCGCCACCGCCACTCCCTCCACCTTCACCTAGCTGCCCTCCACCACCACCACCACCACCAGTCACACCCGAAGACTGAGAAGCCGTGGACTGAACTTGTGCTGCACCACCACCCTGATGGTCCTGATCATGATCATCCAAGGGCAACCTCTCAAAGACAGCATTTGCAAACGAAGCAGCCATCAAAATCACCGGTCCAGACGCCACAAGTGGCCCTACCACACTCCCTCCGACCACCTGCCCTTGCCCACCAGACAAAAATATCGACAACCCACCAGCCCCCGGAGGCGCAGGCGGCGGTAGAACCGTCCCGGAGAGCGAGAGAATCTCAAACCTACCGTGCAAAGTCACGACATGACTCCCTCCAGAGGGTTGCCTTAGATTGACATTAGCAACAGTCCCACTTCCACTCAAAACACACACACCCCTCCCTCTTCTTCTCGCGTAGTTGGACATGCTCTCGATGATGTCTGTGCCGGCAGAGACCTCGATCACGTGCGAGCGGAGGGCATTGGGGCTGTCACGCGTGACGATGATGGGTGGCTTGGGCTTGTTCCTGGAGCCAGGAGGACGGCCACGGGGGCGGCGATTGGAGGCCATGGAGCTGGTGGCTCCACTGGTGGGGTCTAAGTCTTGTTTGGGTTCGTCTTCTTTGTCGGAGTCCTTGGATTCGGAGGAGGGTTGCTGCTGTTGAGGAGGACCCGCAACTGGTCGTTGAAGGTGCAGTTCTGGTCTGAAGAGTGGATGCACGTATCGAGAACCTTGACCTGCTTCAAACCCCGCCATAGCCGCGACCGCATCTACTCTCTCCCACCACTTATTTGCCAGTGCTTCTCTTCTCTTCTCTTCTCTTCTCTTATCCTTCTCTCTGAGATCAAACTGCAACTTTTTTGTTTTTTCGGTTTCGTTTACTGATTCAACGAAACTAGCTAGTTGGTTTCTTGCTCAGTGTGCAATAAAAGCTTTTGTCAGATTTGAAAGTCAAAATCTCTGTATTGTTAAGCTAATATGGCAGGCTAGCCATGTGGGATCGGTTACAAAATTCTCAAACTACTTCTTCTCCTAAATTTGAATGTATTTTTGTGCTTTCTCAGTAACAGTTACAAAATCAAACTCTGAAGCAGTCCTCAAATCAAACCCAAAAAAGTCATAAATCAACAACTGCTTGTCTTTTAAGAGTTTTTGTACTTAGCCCCCAGTTACATACAAATCAACCTACCAAAAAAAGAAAAAAAAAGCCGTCGCTATCTAAAGCAGGTATTATCTGTACCAGTCTCTGAAATTTATTAGAAAGGTGTATTGCATAGAAGAGATCAGAGATGTATACAACAAACAACAGTGAACAACCAATATATTTTGGTGCATAGAGAGAGAGAGAGAGAGACAGTACTTATCAGTAAGTTGCCACTGTTGATGATGATGGGCTGTGAAGGTTAGATGATGATGATAATAATAATAATGCTTCTGAGTTTGTGAGAATTTCTTCTCAGGCTTGATTGATGATTTCGAATTAGATCTTTGGAAGGAGGAAAAAAATAACAAGTTAAATACTTTTTATATGAATTTTAGGTTATAAAACGGATGCGGCACAAGAAGAATCCACGCATTAAACCAAGACAAATAAATAAAAGCCTTTGACAAAACAATTATGTTTTGTATTGTATTCATCATAAGATCATCCCAACGCTCAGTGGTGGCGCGTGCATCTTTATTCTTATTATTTTTAAAAATTAATATGGAATAGATTAAAGTGAAGGTTGAACCCAAGTGTACACTCATCTAGCCTAGAACTTATGGGGAGAAAGTCTTGTACAATTTTATTTACTCTTATTGTGAATATGTAGCTAAATTAAATACTTGTTACTTTCTGATATCATCCAAATCAAACCAAAAGTAGTAATAAAATAAAACTGTATTTAGGGAAATACTTTTGTTAGGTTGATTGGATTTACTGTAGTTTCTTGAAAGATTTTGGAATCCAATTCCTCTCAAACCAAGATTTATAAAATTTTGATACGTATATATTTTTATTTATTTATATATGGAAAGTGAAATATTAGAGTTACCTAATAAGGGAGCAAAACACGCAGACACACAAACACACATATATATTTACGGTGGATGATTAAATTCATATAAGATTTTAACCTCTTAGAATTAAAAGAAGTGTTCAACCACACCTACTAAAAGGTGATATACGTATATGCATTTTCATAACTTTATTAAATTAATTAGTTCACCTTTGAGTTACAATTGTGATTAAAAGCTTATGCTTCAGGTGATTGCGCCTGTGTTGGTGCAAATTAAACAACTACTTTAATCAGTTTGATGTGTTTCACTAGAACTCTTGTTTATTGATTAATAAATTCAAGTCCAATCATGATTAATAAAACGAAGAATTATGCATGTTACGTCGTGTTTTGATAGTCCATGTTTATGTTTACACAAAAATAATAATAATAAATTAGTTCATGTTTAGGAAATCATGAGAAGAAAATTATAGTTAAACAATAATGTAATAAATTTTTGAAAATAAACTTAATGTGAAATCATTCTTTTATATTAAAAAATGAGGTTAAGTGATATTATTTTTCATTTTAAGAGGTCTTCAAATATTTTTGTATAATAAATGTGTTGAAAATTGACAATAACGCATGTTGCCTTAGTGGAGGCAGCACTTCCTTTGCTCAAGCAAAAGTGTGCATAGTTCGAATCGTGTGCCGCTCAAAGCAATAAGTGGTTGTTTTCCCTTAGTGGGTCTCTCCTCCTCTCTTTATTGGGGGCCACTCTCCTCCCACTTTTTGGAGCCTTCATTTTGAACCATGCTTCGATAAGTTTTATCTAGGGAATCCGATAGTATTATCTGAGTTTATAAAATATTATAATATTTCAAAAAAAATTGGCAATATGATCTTTAAAAAAAAAAATAAAGATTGACAATATAAGACTATGAAATGTATTTTAAAAAAAATGATGTAATATGACAAAAAAAAAAATAACAATATAAAACCCTCAAATACATTTAAAAAATAAAAACCCTAAAATACTGCTATGTATCATTTGGACAAAGAAATTAAAACCAAAGTAACAAATTGATGCCTCTTTCCTTGAAACAGGTGGTATGCCGTGGTTGGAATTTAACACTAGCTGCACATGATGGAAAATTGAATTGAACAATACTGTTAATTTTCACAAATTCTTACTTGAATCTTTTGATGAGACATCACACCACTATAATAATATATTATTCTTTTATTCATTTGTATTTATATTCTTTGTGATCTCATTGGCTATTACAAACACTGATTGTCAACGAAAACTGTAAACATGGGCTTCAATTAGTGCAAGATTACCCAATCAGATACTGGTTTAATGGAGTTAATATTTGGACAATTACACAAAAGAAAGCAATGCGAGAAGCAAATCAAGGACCGGGAACGTGCTTGCATGTGAGCAGACTTGATGACACACACACAAAAACGCTTTGAAACCCTGGAAAATATATTGTTGGACCCATCTGTGATTGTTTCATCAGAATTGATCGTGTAGGTCTGTTCATTTGGACCCTCACTGGGGCTTCGTGAATGCAGATGAGGGTCTCTGATTCGATGCCTCACACGTGCAGAAGATGGCGAGAGCACAGAGGTCACGTGTGTCAACAGGTCAGAACCAGATGTTGAGGTGTCAGACCACGTGGAAGCTGTCGGGACATCGGTACTTGGTCAACCTTATCAAAATATTCCAGCTCATCTACATGTATAAATACATTCGTTTGCTTATATTACATGGTCCGCTTCTAAATTCTAAAACGAAAATTGGAAGAAAGTTGAGGTTGTCTCCTGCTAAACATCTTTCACGTTTTATTAATAAAATTATTGATTCAAATCATATTTTAACTTGTTCGACTTTTATTTATAATAATTTAAATAATACAATTAAAATAGATATACTTTATGAATGATTTAAAATTAACAATAAAGACAATTAGAATACTTTTTTTCAAGTGATCGCTCGCAACATTTTTACACGACTAATTATGATCAAGAGAGTTAATATACTTCACAACTATGTAATAACTAATATCAAATCGGGCAGAAAAATAGATGTAAACATTATTATTTTTAAATTTTGTTTTAATTGTATTTTCATCCACTTAACCTTCAACTCTAATGACTCACAAAATTAAATGAAAATAAGTATCTCTCATACATGATTGATTCAGAAATAAACACAATATAAATAGATCATTGGCAATTTTTATATAATTAATTAATCACTATCAAATTAGTAATATATTTCATGATTACTTCGGATCAGTACATTCCAATCGATTGAAAAAAAAAAAAAAAAAAACGTTGGCAGCTTTTTTAATTTTTATGAATGTACGCATCTTAGGTTTAGCGGCGGCAGGCTTAGTCTCTAGTCACTCCTTTTCTTGTCTACCCCAACTAAAGTCCCCAGCCACAATTTACAGACGGCACCTTAATGTCAAAACTCAAACCCCACCTATTGTGTATCTTTACCAACTGTGGACCATCATCAATTTGCCGATGTGGCATATTCGTTCATTGATGGATGGTATAATTTACATCTATCCAGTTGCATAGTATATGTCTAAGATAGATTAACATAACAAATTAAAAGAGAAAAAAAATGCAAACAAAAATTGTCGCAACTCTCTTCTGAAGAAACATCAAAGACTTAATATTGTAAAGTCGAATTTCTTCATAGGAGTACCCTATAGATGTTCATTTATATGTGAGTAATTAACAGAAGAGTTCATGGTACCACATGTCAGCATCCAATTCAGTGTATTATAAATCCTTGGGACCCGCACACAAGTGGGGAGGACTGGGAGGGACAGGCTTGCTCAATAGACCATGCCAATTAATCACATTGGTTTTGATCATCAAAAGTCATGCCCACTTGTTTCAATGTGTCCCTCCCTTTTAGATTCGCCACGCCACCTCTCTCGAGACCCCAACTCGAAGTTTTCTTCTTTTCTTTAGATTCATGTACGCGGTGTAATTTTATTGAATAGATGGGACAATATGATAGGTCCATGCCTTCAAAATTTTTCCTGATTGCAATGAGTTTAAATTGAAGCAAAAATGGAAGAAATAGTTAATTTATAACGTCATCCACCGCCCATATTATTACTTTATGTTACATATTATTCAGGGGAATAAAACAATATGTTATCATATCCTATTAAAGACTTTGAGAATTTTAAATAATAAATTTCCTTTCAAGGTTAGTTCAATGAAGTTGACAATCATATAGTTTATCCATTTCTCTTAACTTTTTATATAATTAATTCGAGGGAGAAGTGGTTTTCTAATGGAGTTGCTGGCCAATAAGAAACGATAAACTGTCAACTGATATCATTTTTCTCAATTTTTAAAAAATGAAATTATACTTTTAATTGATTAGTGTCATAAAAAATTGCAAAATGGAAATCAATCAACTGACATAACATCACCTCATTGATAATATAAATTGTAAACATCTATTTTTTAGTAACATATTAATGTTACTTTTCATGACTTCCTTCCAGGCATTGAAGTAAAAAGTTAATCAACCTTGATGGGGGGTCACTTTGAACTTTGAGCAAAGTCGAAGGCAATTAAATGGTTTTTAATCTTTTTAACGTGCGACATTCGCGTTTTATTTTCATATGAAATCAAGTTATGCCAACATATATTGACTAAAGGACAATTATACGAAAAATAATCATTTTCACAGGTAACGTTTACCTATCAAAGTTATATGATTATATTCGAATTGATATATAAATTTTTTTTCCTCGGTGTAGGAAACATAATTCTGTGAAGTCATGATATGTCCATCAAATCTAATATTCAAAGACACATCATCGTCATTAGCAATCCAAAATTGAAAATAGCTCATAGTACTTCTCTTACAGGAACGGCACCTCATCAAATTATGACATCGGGCAAATAATATGCATTCAACACTTTATTTTTTATTTATTCATTTTGAAGAATTCTTTCTCTAACTCTTTTATTTCCAATTAGTTTCTAACTCTAATTACTTTTTATCTGATGTACATAGCAAATTTGTCTGATCAAACGACAGAATTTATCCATCTTACTAGTCGAAACCGTTGGCTCAATTTTCTAAAATTCGAGACTCTAAAATCATGTGAGCGTTGCGGATTATTTTAATCATTATATATATATATATATATATATATTATCGTGGGCAGCTATTATGTTCGTGACTATGGAAATTCATGAAAAAGTTTCTTAGACATCTGGGCAAGTAGTTCTTTATTTTAAAAGAAAACCACTGCACTGTACGCATTGGTAATTTTATAATTTTTTTTCTCAAAAAAAAGTAATTTTTTTTCCCTTAATACACCTGATAATTAATATATACGAACAGCTCAGTTGTATCGTTTTCTATAATTTTCTAGGCTTAAAAGTGTTTACGGTCTGATAACGAACCCAGCTTTGCTAAGTATAGTTTAATTATACATCATGTCTCCATTATTTAAAGACTAGTAAGATAATTTGACCAATGCGAAAGTGGCCATCCTCAATTCGTAATCGTCCACCTTCCATTAAAATATATATACATATATATATATATATATATCGTGGACCTTTGAATGAAGCTAAAATCTTAATTATAGATATATATCTTTTCTACAAATGAGAATTTGAATTCTCAAATTAAAATTTGACATGGTGAAAATAAAATACGAACGCTTACAGCTTAAAAGAACTAATGATGACATCAGGTCAAAGTATTTGTTGGCCTAAACTTAGGTCGATCAATAGAATATAAACAAATGAGGCAAAAAATTCTTAATTATATAGAGGCAATGTACCTTTTCTATAAATGAGGATTTACATTCTTAAACTAAGATTCGAAATGATAAAAATAAAATGTAAATGCTTACGGCTCAAAAGAACCAAGGATGACACTAGGTCAAAGTATTTGTTGGCCTCAATTTAGGTCTATCAATAGAATATAAAAACAAATGTTGAAATTTAGAGGGGGACCAGTAGAGTTGGTAAAAAAATAAAAATTAAAAATAATGAAAGGGTATTTAACGAGTTAAAAAAGAAGAGAGGGTTACACGACATTGAGGTTGACAAAGGTCTTTTGAGCACCACTAAGTTACATTACATGGCTTAATTATGACTTAATCAAAAAGCTAATTAAACAAGTTGCAAATTGCTTTGGAATAGTGCAGGCTCACTGACTTCACCAAGAAAATGGACAAATTGTTTGAAAATGGCCTCCCATTGTCTTCTTCTTGCGAATCTTTTTGGGTCACAATCAGCCAAGGACAGAATCCCTTCATTTTTGATCGATGATGGCCTTCAATTCTAGCTAAATTTGCCCGTTGAATTATAGATTAACCAAGCTCCTATGCATTTTCTACTGTTTAATTATCATTAACACAGTAAATCATATGTTATAAATATGTTCAAATAAAAATTCAAATCAGTAAAAAATTAAGTTGTTCAGCGATGATACAATGTACTTCATTATATATCTTCATCTTTTGTTTCATCCTATTTAAAGTTTATAATTGTTTAATATCAACTTATCGACATAATTCACAAAATGTGTATCAGTGGAAGATATAAATCAGTTTTCTGAAAATCAAGTTTGGTAGGGAGTAATTCATTCAAGGATGGAAAAAAATCTATACTTCATAAATTATAAATATTTGTAACTAGGAATATTGTAAAACGAGTAGCATTTATTATGAGATTATGAGTTGTACTCGTAGATATTTGTTTGTAATTGACAACTATGAATATGAATCAATGAGTAGGCAACGGGCATGAGTGTAATAACTCGTACCATCACGAGTGCAATTAGTAGGGTAGTTTTGTTATCTTATTGACTTTTTTTTTTTTTTTTTTTTAAATTGAAACCTGGAAAGTAAAAGGTTAAAAATTAAAGGTGTTTTAATCTTAATTTTCTTTTCATTATTATTTTGAAAATAATAAGTGAGTACGCAAGTAGGATCTACTTAAGTGGATGTATGAATAAGTATAAAGGGCAATTATGGTCATATGGATATGATACAATTGTAACCATCCAGCCACGTCCTTTATCATCCCTTATTGGGGTGAAATGTACATATCTGTTACGATTGTGTCACGTGACGTTTCACGTTTTAACGCATGTCCTCTCTTCCATGATCGCATTGGAATCCAAGAGGCGGAGAGGCTGACACGGCCAGACACGCACGTGACAGCGGTCCAGATGGACAAGTGAGTGGCTGGGAGAGGGTAGACCAATAATTGGGGGAGCATATCCAATCGAGATGGGCCCAATAGACACGTGAACATGTCTTATCGTGGGCTATGCAGAGTAGTTTTTCATAGAATCCAAAGTACAAGGATTAAAAAATTAAAAATACTATGTTTTTGGTTTTCACTTCCAATTTAATTCTCAATACATGGTCCCTGTCACATGTCAATCACTTTCTCATTTATCATCAATCTTGTGTTTTTCCTTTTTTTGGTTCTTTTTAGATTTCCACGGACAATTGCAGTAACTCGCAGTCACGGGGCTTTACTGTCCAATTTCACTCTCACAAGTACATTGAATTCAATTTTCTGTGCCGCATGCAATTTAGTCAATGTGCCCCCATCACTCCATTTGATAAAATGCCATATCACTGTTTAGAATTAAATGAAATGATAGCAAGTTTAAGATAGAGATCAACATAATTAAAGCTTTACTATTAGCTTTTGGATACGTGTTACTTATCAAGATTCGAGACTAAAATGGCAAATAATGAGTGGTTAGAGTTTGTCCGTTGTCACCGACATTAATGACTTTGATAAGGTGTAGAACCTGTATCTAGTTAGGCGGCTCCAGTTTTCAAGCGCCCAACAAACTTTCAAAATTTCTTTTTGCTCTCTTAATAGTTTCAGCTTCTTTAACTCATTAGAAACTTGAAACGAACAGTCACTTATCCATGAATCCATGATTTGATCAAGGTACCAATCCTATAAATTGAATTAGGAGTTGATTTTCCCACCAAAAGAAGATAAACTCAACTTGGTATTAAACATAAAATGTGAGAAAATAAGAATATATACATTTCGGTGTAAAAATAAACATATGGAATGGGCCAGTATAATCCAAAACCAAGCCCACTTCAATTATGGCCCCTTTTGAAAATTCAATTGCAGTTCAAAGGGCCATTAAATTGGCCCATCTCACACATTGCCACAACCAAGGCAATTGCAATTTGCACACACGGTTTTATGTTATTTAAATTACATCCACACGGAAGTAGGACTGGGGTTGATCATTGCACAAGAAATGACACAATCAAGATGTGTATGCCCCATTAAAAAGTAAAGAAAAAAGGCTATAGAATTCCCTAGTAGAGCTACTTGGTACTAGAATTGTAAGATCTAATGAGAGATTGCCCAAAGGATGGAGGCTTAAAATTCATAGACAAGTGCAACGCAATTACAGCCCTCGAATGTTACATCTGGCAACATTAGTCTCATAACAATTACTGAACATAAGCCGATTCTCCTGTTGGCACAGCACAGCACAGCCAAAAGTATACAAGAGGATCTCAAACAAGAACTGCATATACACTAAATAATAACATGCAATACTGGAACTAGCACTCATACTAATAATGTCCGTTGTGCACAAAGAAACTATGCTACCTTGCACTGTCGCGGTACTCAAACATCACCCATAGATTGCACTGTAGTACATGAACCCACGTGTATTAAGAGTGGTGGGAAATAATACCAAGGGTCTCCCCCTAAGACTATTATAAGGATTCTCAAGTCTGATCCAAAGATATATACCTTATGGACTATGGTTAATGCAAGACAGGACATCTCCCTTTAGTTTTAAAGCATCAACATTAGTTACCAGAAACCAACTCAAGTTATCAGATTGTAACCTCATACAACTAGTCAAATCGATACTAATTTGTCACTGCATGTTTCCTAACGAAATGCAAGCATGTAATGATTCTATCTACTAGTGAATGTTAATACCCTCATCAATCACTTAACCAGCTCTGTCACGTTTTCTCAATGGTAATTGAACTTTATAACCTTTCCAAACACCCAACCAGTCATACCACTCTTACATCAAATGACCAAAAATATCAGGAACCTATCCAAAACTGGAATTCTTCCAGTCACCTAGCTAACAAATATCATTGGAACAACCTCCTATGGTTAACTAATGGTATAAAAGATGGCATTGATGCCACTCAACAAAACATTTGATAGCCTTAATAGCCAACACGAGCTGATTTCTTAAAAGAAAAATTTACATAAGAAAAATAAAAATGAAGAAAAAAATAAATAAATAAAAACATCGCTTGAGGCGTACTTCCATTATGGACTCAGAAATTATGTGGAAACCTGGTTAACTTGTTGAAAGCCCTCGACATTTTCCAAGCCCCCAAATGCACAAAATATAACAGAGTCTGGTAATGTAGATCCACAATTTTTCTTCATCTGGATGGTTTGTTTCATATGCAGTTCATCAATTGCAGTAGCAACAACACCACAACACAAGTTCAACTCTGTATTGGCATCAATATATGAGGAAATCTCCTCCTTAAGGGGAAGCTGCTAATATTGCCTAAAGTCAAAGTCTACAACTGTTTGCCAAATAAATCATAAACATACTTACAATTAAATTAATTATCCATACCCATTAACAATTTAAAAAAATTGAGAGACTAATGCTGAAAATGTGTACTAATAACTCTCAAAGGAAACTTCTTCGCATAAAAACAACATCAGAGGATACAACAACTACTCATGAAGCTAAAAAAGTACAAGAACTATCACTAATAGTAAATACTAAATTTTTCTAGCATTTAATCTCCATCATTATTCTGTAAAGAACAGCGAACAAGATCTACAACTTTGTACTGTCTTCTTACAATAAAGGAAGCAAAGAAACATACAACACAACGATACACAATAAAGCTCTTATTTCTCATTCGACTCCATAAAAATACACTGCCATTTATCTGAACATGAACATATTCTGCATTATTATTTCTCATTGGTAAAATTCACAAATATATACTGGATTAACATTATATCCAACTCATAATACTGCTATGTAAAAGGTGAATTCACTGTAACTCGAAATCTAACTTATAAAGTTCAGAACACATAATGAAAAACTAGTCTGATTTATCAGTCCTGTTCTTGTTGCCATATATCAAACCATTATCCTGCAAACCCAATTTCAAAACAACAATCATAAAAGGAAAAATGACAGCAAGAAGCAAACAACCAAGCATGATTTACAAACATTACACTACACTACCTGAGGATCAGGAATAGGCTTTCGCTTTTCGATGTATCGATTGGGATCCAAAGCTGCAAGCGCTGCTCTTTCCTGCAAATTCAAAAGAGAATCTTCTTTCATGAGATGAATTTGACGGAAAACAAACAAAAGGTGATAGAATTGATTATGAATTGAAACCTGTTGCTCTCGCTTGAGGTCCTGAGAGGGCTTGACCCAGAGAAAATAAGCTAGGGTTCCGGCCACGACCCATGAAGCTAAATTGGCTCCACCTCTTAGACCTCCCATCGAATTCCCTACAAAAGACCTCACATTCCCCACTGTTCTTCTCCAATTGCTCGTCATTCCACTCAATTGCTGCAATTTCTTCGTCTAGGGTTTAATTCTCTGATTTTTAGGGTTTTTCTAGTTTCTATTTTTGGTTATTTTGTTAAGATTTAAACTGTACAACTATTAAATTGAAGTCCTGTCCGGAACACGTGGAAGGAGTCGGGGCATTGACATATTGTTTAATTAAAACTGTTTTATAAATATTTTTAAGCCCTACTTTAATATATATATATATTTACTTTCTAATTTTTTATTATATTTTTTGAACAAATTCTCACTCCTATTTAATTAAAATTCAATTGATGAATTTAATTAATTCATCTTAACTTAAAAAATTAGAAGACATTAATAGCAGAAATACTATATAAATATATATAACCATACAGTCTTTTATATTAATGTTGAGCGGAAAAAAAAAAAAAAAAAGGTCTTTTATATTAACTTGTGATGTATTGTTCCATTATTATTATTATTATTATTATTATTATTTAATTGACCTCCCTAACTTAATATTAGACAACTATCAGGACCTAACTAGGATAACATTCTATCGTTCCATTACTTGTGACATCATCTTTAGGATTTGTAATTTGGAGCAAATGTAGCATATGCTAGTTCATCGTGTTCAAAAACATCCCTATGGCTACAATATAATAGAACATACCTAACAAATCATATTTACAAAATACAACTTAAAACAAAGAGATCGTTAAAGAAGAAAACATGATATTTATTAACAAATTCGACAGTATGGTTTAATAACTTTATTAAACTAATAATGAAAATTGCCTAAAAAAAATCTTATAACAGAAATAAATATCATATGATGTTACTATAGTCTAAAATTAATTTAGGCCACATGAATTATGTGAAATTATAAGAAGATCTAGACATAACAAATCAAAGTACATCTAATATATAGTATAACTTTCAATCGAATCGTGTTAAATTGAATAAAATTTAGCCCATCCAACTTATATAATTGGAGCCTTTATTGTTGGAGTATAAAGTATAAACAACCACTTGAAACTAGTTGGACGTTGTTAGGGTGTGCATCATGACACCGACAAGTTTAATTCGTGTAATGACAGATGATATAAATATTGCAAACAACAACAGCCTACTAACTCTTGGAAAATATATATATATATATATATATATTCCCATTTGAATATTATATTAGAGTGTGTCCGGATTCCAAAACAATGCTTACATTATTCCAATCTCAAACAAAGCAATTTCGGTTCAATCCATGGAAAATTTTCATCATTAAGCGTTCTGATATTCGCATATTTGAGTTGACGGTAACATTGCAATGATGAGTTAGATTTCTCCCTCCTTTAGGACTGAAAGATTCTAAATTGATGTTATCTTCTTTATGTATCTTCAAACCATTGAGTATTAACATTGCAGTTAAAAGATAACTAGAATCTATCAAAGGTTTTAGCACAAATAATCACACAAAGCAATTGAAAAACAATAACAAGCCATAGGATTTAGATCATGTTACCAATTCAATTATGGGGAGGTCACAATCTTGAATATCTTATATACCAAACGGAAACTCAAAAAGAAAAAAGACATGGAAACGGTCAAATGCGCTCTGAGACTCCCCGACTCCGGTCCCCAACTACAAACATAGAATATATAACAGCTGCTAACAAGAAAAGACAGGACAGACAGAACTTTCACAATTTCAACACAACATAGATCAAATATTGGAGGGCGTCCTCCCGGCTCTCAGGTCGTGACAAGGTTGCAACCAGGTCAGAGATGGTGACAACCGACTCACCAGCAAGAAAGACGGCACAGCTAGCCACGTTATATGCCTCTTCCCGCTTTTTACAGCTACACAAGCACTGTTACCAATAGATTTTACATTTTTGCTTTCTTCCACCTCCGGTACATTGTGTCCACCTTTCTCTTGAATTTTATTTCTAGTTCACATCTCCATCTATGATGCGGCTTCGGTCATGTCTCTGCTGGATCTGTTGTATTTCATGTGACTTCTGACAAGATGACCAGCTGCAATGGCAGACATCACGGAGAGCTCCCCTGCCAGGACTGAACCAGCTACAATAGTGGCCAAGAGCCTAGCATTTGATCCTGGTGACTCTTTGCTTGCACCCTTCACACCCAGCAAATTCAGGCAAGCAGATTGAGATGCGAGTTGAGTACCACCACCAACTGTACCCACCTGATCGATATATAAATTGTATTAACTGAAAATTAAACAAATGATAATTAACCTATGAAAAAAAAAAAAAAAAAAAGACTCAAGTTCTATTACCTCAATGGATGGCATAGTTACAGAAACATGCAAATCCCTCCCGTCATTGACAGCTTCCATCATGGTAATGCAATGAGAACTCTCAACATTTTGTGCCGGATCCTGACCAGTGGCTAAGTAGATTGCAGAGACAATATTGGCAGCATGGGCATTAAATCCACCCAGGGCACCGGCAACAGCAGAGCCAGTAAGGTTCTTGAGCATATTAAGCTCAACTAATGAAGCTACGTTTGTTTTCAACACCTTCTTCACCACCTCTTCCTTGATTATAGCCTCGCAAACAACTGATTTACCACGCCCTTCAATCCAATTTACAGCAGCAGGTTTTTTGTCCGAACAGAAGTTTCCTGGCAAATGATATAACACGTAAAAACAGGGAAATCAAACAAACAGTCAAACAACGAGACCTACGCCACAAAATAATTATTTCAACAAAAATTATACATAAACACTGAAAATTGACTAACAATGAATGAAGAGAGAGAAGAGGAAAATAAAAATAGTCCCACATGTCACATTATAAAGACAGAAGAGCAGATAACAGTGCTTTCAGTTGAAAATTTATTTCCAGAAAGCAGTGCACTAATATTATAAGAACGATATTGCTGTTTAAATATGAAATTTATAACTAAAAGTGTAACTACCAAGATTACGGCCATAGGAAGAATACAAACTATACACAATGACATTTCCAAAATGGGATCATTTTTCTAGATACTTGGGAAATTGGCTCATGTATCTCTAGACGAAGTTCATATAAACAAGGGTCAGCATTGTAAATGACAGCAGTGTTTCAAAAAATAGGATATCCCATTATAATGTTAACAGGAGATGACGTTTGTGATTAAGATGTGAAGATGTCTCGACATCAAAATCAAGCTCATAGTCAAGGGGAAACAAGATAATCTAATCACACCATAACCTCCAAGGAGATGTCAGATCAGTGACCTAATTTTACAGATAAGAGCAAAGCAGCAAATAACATGATAATTATACAAAACTATGATGATTATTATACAAAACTAACATGATGTAGTAACAATCAACATGAAAATTGTTGACGATTGAAGGAACAATTTGTATAGGGCCGACTTGCGAGCTAGAGCTCACAATTGTAGTCAATCTCTTTTGACCCCGTAAAGTCGCGTCCAGAATCAAACCCTCAACCTTATAGGCTTTTTGGGTGTAAGACTCCTACCACCAAGCTAATCAACCTGTGAGCTGAAGCTCGCGATCGTAGTTAACCTTTTTTGATCTCGTAGGGTCGCGTCTGGAATCGAACCTTCAACCTTATAGGTTTTTTGGATATAAGACTCCTACCATCGAGTCAATTAAGTCAGCCCTATACAAATCGTTCCAAGGTTGACCGATTTCAATTATTCCAAGGTTGACCGATTTCAATTGTCAACATTAAAACGCGCGTTTTTAATGATTTGTGGGGTTGATCTACAAGCTGGAGCTTGCAATCGTAGTCAACCCCTTTTGACCCCATAGGATCGCGTCCAGAATCGAACCTCTAACCTTTATAGGTTTTTTAGGTGCAAGACTCCTATCACCAAGCCAAGCTCGGCTTGGTGATAGGAGTCTTGCACCCAAAAAGCCTAAGATTGAGGGTTCGATTCCGAACGCGATCCAACGGGACCAAAAGGGGTTGACTACAACGCTTATAAGGTTAAAGATTCGATTTCGAACGCGACCCTACGTGACCAAAAGGGATTAATTGCGATTGTGAGCTCTATCTCGTAGGTAGGCATACAAATCGTTCCGAGGTTGACTGATTTCAATCCTCAACAAAAATTAAACATGAACGACAAGGTAAATGACAAGCCAATATAGTTACCAGATATTCCAATAACATCCATGTCAGGATAATCGTTTTGAAGGAAATCAAGAACATTTTGAACTCCTTTGGAAACCATGTTCATCCCCATGGCGTCACCCGTGCTACAACAAAACCTAGTGTAGAGATTCTTTCCAGCAATAGAGCATTGAATGCTTCGAAGCCTGGCAAACCTACTCGACCTGAAAACACACACCCATCACTTTAAATGTAATGAAAAAGCCCAACAAACACATCATCACTATAAATGGAAAAAAAGCCCCCCTGCCCACCAAGCATGTTCATCAATCAAATCAAAACTTGACCTGTTAAAAACCACAGCTAATGTATCGAAATTGTTAGGATCTTCCAAGAAGAACTTCAACTCGGCAGCTCTCTTGGCGGTGGAAAACCTCACAACAGGAGCTCTGGTCATACCGTCTTTCAACAGCACAGTGGAGGCGCCACCGGAGGCGTAGATCGCCCTGCAGCCTCTGTTTGCGCTGGCAACCAAACAGCCCTCCGTCGTTGCCATTGGAACCGAATACTCGAACCCGTCTAAAAGCAGAGGCCCGGCGATTCCCACCGGAATCTGCACGTAACCAACCGGCATTTCGCAGCACTGCCCCAGGATCGACTCATAATCGAAGCCATCCAACGGCAGCCCCTGCAGTGATCTACCAGTCACTGTCTGCAGCGCCTTCCGTCGAATCAGAGCCGCTCTTTTACAGTCCCCGAGCTTCGACTCCAGCGAGTGCGACGGAATCGAGCCGTCCACGACCGACTTCACGATCTTCTCATCTTCGACGGACGACAAGACAGATATTATCGGCTCGGGAGGAGCGACCAGTTTCGGCAACGGAGTAGGCGGAGGACGAGCGGCAATGACGGTTGCAGCCTCGTCGTCTAGATCCCACGCGTCATTGGAGGCGCGTGAGATGAAGGACTGGACAAAGTCTATGCCGAAGAAGCCGAGAAGGTAGATGAAAGAGGCGATGAGGGAGACAATGGCGGCGATTTCAGAGAGAGTGACGACGTGGAGAGGCGTCGAGCTACGGATCTTGTCGCGCCACCTGTGTAGCAGGAAGTACGCCACCGAGAAGAAGAGCGTGAAGAAAATGGCGTTCGTTAGGTATAGTGGCAGCGGCAAAGCATCTGATGCTTTCGGCGACTGCGGAGACGGCGTCGTAGTACGCTGTTCATCGTCGGCGACACGTGACGGCTTCGGAGGCCGTCGGCGGACGTCCATTATTCGACTTTCGCCGAAACTCGATTTTGAGAGGACTAAAAATAACAAATTGAAAAAATAAAGAGCGCACTTGAGCTAAAAACTAAGTACGCCCGATGACCTTTTTATAGGTCCGGAGCACGGTCTCTACGGCTACTCGTGTCACAACTTTGAAGTTTTCATGAGTCATCAACTCCATACCTCGCACGTACGACGTAAGTATTACAATTCTTGTATTCGGATTAATAATTTTTATCTACCTATTTTACAATTTTTTTCTTTCTCCGAATTCCAAATATATATATATATAAAAGGTTAGATAACTATTTGGATGTTTATAGTTATTTATAATCAATCGGAGATTTAAATAGAGAATGGTTCTTCATTACATTATCTCAATCATGTAAATACAGAAATTAGGTTAACTTCAAATTATTGATTTAATTAGTATATATCAAACAAATACTAGATAAATACCAGAGCTTGTTTAGCCACTAATTATATATACTCATAGTTAGAGTATTTCCTCTTCGTGTGTTTTTCCCCGTATATAAGATGACTTCTCTTTTTATTGTAAGAGTATACATCTTTAAAGTATTATGATAATTAATTTACAAACCATATATATAATATCTAATTTCTGTAAATATTAATAAATTTCCAATTATTGTTAGTGTTAAATTAAATGTACTAACAATTGTTCTAATTTGTATTCATGATTGTGTTGAAATAATATAAGTAATACCATGCTTGATAAGTTACACAAGTTTTTATTAGTATTTTATTAATTAATATCATTTTTAAGTTTAGATATAAATTGAAGCAGAGTTAGTGTAATACCATAGGTGTTATGAATATTTTTGGAATTATTTAAATTGATTGGTAAATACCTGTTGACGTGGTAAACCAGCCAACCAGATTCTTGAACCCAATGCCGCACAGATGAGGAGACCTGCAACAAACAGACCAGATAATGGCAAAGGAAAGAAGAAAGAAAGAAGAAGAACACACAATGTTTGAAGTGGTTCAGCCTTTTTAAGAATGGCCTACGTCCACTTTTCTGGTATTAATGGCAGCCTTACTCTAAATGCTCACTCTCTCTGTATTTTGACGGAATAACAGCCCTCTCAACTCTCAAATTTCTGGATCCGAATATAATAAATGTCTCCCTCTATTTATAGAAGAGATGAGACTACAGATGGAACTAACAGACAAAGAGGACTGATCTTGTCGTAATTAATGCTGCTGACATGCTTTTAATGCTTCTGACTTGTGTCAGGTTAACTCTGACTTTACGTGGGCCGACTGCTAACCCATGCTGGTTTAGTGAGATTTCCCGAAATTAAGTTGTCATTAGGTGAGAAACCCTTACTTATCGTGCAAGACACGCCATTTTACTGTCTTGCACTGAAACTGGGCGAACTTAGTAGAAAACGAACTGAATCTTCGTCGTGACGATCTTGACTTCGGTCCGTCCTGGCGATCTTGACATCGCAATGAACGGTATGTGATTTCAACGTCGCTGTGAAGGCGATCTGACATCATCTTCGTTAGTCTTCTGACGGGCTCGATCTCGTCAATCCAAATGGAGCGATCTAGCGAGTTGAGGAATAGTGTCTTATACTTGGTCTGGGCAACTTGGGCCACCATCTTGATGGGCCTTTGCCAGCCCATTTTGAGGAATCCAAAAATACCCATAACAATACCCAAGACTAATCCAATAAAATTACCTGATAGACTAGGACTCAGCTTATTATTGGCCCAACTAGCTAAGTGATTAGCTCATTAAGTTATCAGCTAGGTAATGCTACTTTCAACTTGCCATATATACAGCCTACGTAACCAAGCTCACGGTTCGTTAATATCGAACATTCTAGCTCGTAGAAACTGACTCTCTATCTACTACTTCAGTTCTCAGGTCGTAAGTTGCTTACAATCATAACTATCTGATAAAATTTAGCCCTTAATTTAATGTACACGTTAAGAAGATTACTTCAGACTAATGACAGTCTGATTTGAGAAAAATCTCAACTACCCCGTTTGAAGGTGGGATCTAGACCATACTTTGATAGAAAATAATTACGCTTTGACAAAGATTAGTCATACCTTTAACTGATGTTAGTCTTGGAAAATGTAATCAACAAATATCTTTTTATTTTACTCATATTTAATTGTATCATCCTCCTCTATAAATAGGAGATGAGTTTCATTGTAAAAGAAAAGAGAGCAAAACACTTTGAAAAAATACTGTTACTTTGTCAAAATAGTGAGAGAATAGTCGTAGATATAGGTAATTATAAGCCGAACCATGTAAAACCTACCTTGTCTTCTGTTCTTTCTCTTGCCTTTCTCTTTTATATGCTTTGTTTGTGTTTGATTGCAATTCTGGGCCTCGGAAAACCTTGTTGACCGAATTCTGACGTCGACTGTAAAAAACTACCGATGGTGTGTTTAAAGCATCGTATTGGATTTGATTAGATTGGAATGGATATAATTAACTCTCATGTTTGGCATATGATATGATTGGATTTGTTGAATTGAATTGAAGTAAATTAAAATATTATTTTTAAGTAAAACAAATTTGAAATAAAGAAGATGTATATAGATGTATGATAGTATTGTACATTATTAATGTAATTAATCTTTTTCTTATTATTGTTAATCCAAACACAGTATTAATAAATATAACAAGTGCATTTATTCTCATCAATTAAAATTTAAAAAATATATATTTTTTAAATAAAAAATAAGTATTAAAAAATAACAAAATAATATATAAAAACCATACTGACATTAATAAAAGTCATCAACTGCCACTAATGATATAGCCACTAAGTTCCATTATGAAAAACAAAAACCATACCGTCATTAATAAGAGTCATTATATATATATAAATGTTTGTGGTATTTGTGAGTCATTCTATATATAAAAATATTTGTGGTATTTGTAGTTGGCAGCGGACACCCGTTGGTCCATGCACTAACTGTCTCATACTAATCTTTGATATAGTTCTATATTTAGGAGAAAAAAAAAATTATGTTTTCTCATGTATGGGTTGTCATCCATTGTCTCCTTTTGTAGGCCTTTTTTTTTTTTTTTTTTCTTCTGTGGATCGACCTCTTTTACATAAGAGTTACTTTTAGGTTGTACCATATATATTTTTATTACCATTTATTTCAATAGTTTTCTAAGTCAGTGTTCATATTCAATAAATAAATAAATGTTTGTGGTATTTTGAAAATAAGGACAGGGGTATGTGGTGGACAGCGTGTACTTCTTGGTTCGGGACAGCAGTTGTCGCATGCTGGGCTGCTATCGTTTGTCCTCTAGTTGATGTTGCTTTAGTTCACATGACTTACAGGTAAGCAAATACTCTCTTTTGGGCCACTTTCCTTCCAATTATTGCTCCTATATTTGCTCAGTTACACCTAGAGTAACGCCAATTATCGACTCTCAATATACTCTAATAAGATACTTTTTATTCATTCATTATAAAACATATGGATAAATTATACGTTTATAATAATAAACAAAATTTATGATAATTTTTATGTTTAAAAATATAATTTATACATATGTACTATATTAAACGAAGAATACTTAAAAATAGTGCAATTCCCTTTTAGCTTGCATTCCGCAGTCTTCATTTTCCAGACTTTCATGGT
This sequence comes from Dimocarpus longan, assembly GCA_022984855.1. NCBI lineage: Eukaryota > Viridiplantae > Streptophyta > Magnoliopsida > Sapindales > Sapindaceae > Dimocarpus > Dimocarpus longan. The sequence continues at coordinate 97,377 of CM041018.1, forward strand.
GAGAGATATGCCCAATTTAGGATACTACTAAAATTTATTTAGTTAGAAGCGTTCCTGAAATATAATTTAAAGATCGTTGATTACATAATATTGCATAACTATTTTCGAAGTTACCTCACATTACAGGTCCTAAAAATAATCTTGAATGATTAATGAAAAACTTATTATTAAATCACGTTAATTAAATCATTTATCCATTTTTTTTTATCAATTTTCTTTCACATCGAATTTCATGTGTTTTGTTAACTGAGATTACTCAATCTCCAATCCAATATATCTCAACAATGATCACATTATAATCAATTTACTCATGGTGATTGAAAATAGTAACTGTATAATTAAAAAACAGCACATCCTGAAATAATAATTGTAACTTGTCACACCATAGATACTTTCGGGGTTTGTTTACCAAAAAATTACGTCAAGAGTTTGATAGCACGTAGCGGAGGAAACGTGATTCACATAAAATTCAAAGTAGCAAGGTCGGGTCAGATCAAGTCACTTTCTACATGGTCCCGCAACTCCCCACTCACTTGAACGACTCCTTTGTTTTCACTCAATCTTTGTTTCACGTGATTTGTCAAAATTAAAAAAAAAAATCTTTATTATGGAAAATGACACTAAAATGTTAAATGAATAGGTAAACAAAAGTCATTTCCTTGGTTGTTTAATATTCTGTTATTTTTGTTGCAGGTCACTTCGAACAAGTCTTCCCCACCAATTAGAACAGTAGAGACATTTTGGAAAGTAGTGAAATCATATCACTGTACATGATTCAAATAGTGCATTTATTAGACTCTAGACAGCTGTAAATTAAAATGATATCTTGGTCACTCACAACCCAATCCTTGGGCCGCCAAACTGTTCTATATAAAGATGCCGGACATCCATTGCAACTTTCTAGTAAGTTCATAATAATCTAAGCATATTTTCCTGTCAAAAATAAACATATGAAACTCGTAAACTTGACGCGCATCCCTGACTGTATTTGGGTTTTGAATTTTCAATTGTCGAATCGATTTAACGTGAGAACATATATATTATATGTTTACGTTATACAGCGTTTAGTGTTTACTTCACGGTGTGAAAAGAAAATAAGTGTCTGTTATCAATACATGGAGTTAATGCGTCCACGTTGTCCACTTCATGAATTCAGTAATGGGGTCACAGTTTCATTCATTAAAAGTTTCTTCTTCCTCTTCATGTGTTTTACAAAAATTGACAAGTATGACATAAAAAACGTGGTACATGATATTCTCAATTCTCAGTCGAAACAAATTAACTAGGTTGTTCTTATTGTTCTCCGGTTGATATTAACTCCAACATCGTATTCAAAGAATCAAATCCTATCACCATCATTGATTATCAATTTTAATCCTGTCCACAACTAGCTACCGAGTGATTGTTTTGTATTAATTGCTTGGCTGGGTGTAGAAATGACTTAACTATAAATTACTTGTCTAAGGTATAACTTAAAACAAGTAAGACTAACTTTTTAATTGATTAACAGCCAACTACTCCACATATTTGATTATTATTACCCTTAATATCAAAGGTTTAGTGTGATAACGTGGGGGTTTATTGTTAATAAATTAATAAGTCAGTTATGATTGTTTTAGTTAGGTCATATCTCAGATGATTAATAATTAACTCTGCAGAAAAATATCCATAGGCATGAGTTTCACGCGACCATGCGCATGATCGGAGAGAGGACCAATACGTGACAAAAAACTGACTAGCATGAAATAGATATATGTATATATGTACCGTGTTTAATTTGTTGGCATCTGTTTTGAGAGTGGACACATTCCAATGTCATGCATGAATTTTGATAAAATTAGTCTATAAGAGACAAGAAGATAAACAGTAAAATCATCTTGTTTTAACGAAGTCATTAATCAGATAACAACGTTAAATTGTAAGAAATGACTATTGGAAAATAGGAAAAAAAAAAAAAACATGCACTAACTTAGAAAGGTACATCTTACAGCAAGACTCTTAATGTTGTTCAAACAGTAACATAGTTAAACCATATAGTCTTGTTTACAACAGAGAAGTTTAGTTCTAACAAGATCTAATTTTCTTTTGTTAAATGCTAAAATTTTCGCCTCTATTTTAACGATAAAAGCAGCTTTGATCTTGCAATTACACAAACTGTCTCACTTGAGTAACACTAAATTGTCTAGAATATTTGCTCAAATTAATGTCCCAGTGGTATAGGATAGAAATTGTAACGCATAAATCATCTCACAAACCATATCATTCGGATAACTCAGCATTACACATCTCAATTTTTTTGCCGCAAATGTGTAACCGGCCTCAAGTCGTAAGTCATTCTACTGAAGCCCAAAGCAACCCACGAATAAAAACGAGTGTGATGTGTGGATATAGTCCTGAGCAGCCCAATCCAAAGTATTTTATAAAGCCCATGAAATTTTGCTGACCCAATATGGTCGTGGACTCATTGTTGGCAGTAATTACCACATTGTACTTGGATATGTTTAGGTCATCGCTGACGCCATGCCAAAAGTGCACGTACAATCATTCGAACTTGTATAAAGTCTCCTCAGTGAAGTTGGGATCATTAATCATAATTCACAGTAGAGAAGAGAAAATATAATGGGAGAAGTTGTATGTGTGACTGGTGCTGGTGGGTTCGTGGCATCATGGCTCATCAAGCTTCTTCTCTCCAAAGGCTACACGGTCAGAGGAACCGTCAGACAACCCGGTTCGTTCATTGCTTCATATTAATATTTTTCATACTCTTAAAACTATAGTATAATATCTCCAGTTTGATCTTTCATTATTTAACTATTATTCATGTCACATGTATCTTTTGATTTGATCCATTATTACATGCAAGACTACTGTTTTATGAAGTGTCAATCACTGTGTTAACATGCCGAGTTTTTAAGTACTACAGTGGATTATTTCCTATTACATTAAGCTTGTAGATCGACGGTAGTTTGAAGGTTTTTTTTTGTTCAAAATCCTCTCTCCCCACCTTAAATGTCATTTTGTTGCATATATTATACAGTAATAAAAGCGTTTAGTATGTGTCCGACCGACGTATTATTTCATATTACACACAGGAGGACGTATTATATGAGAAATATTATAATATATCATAACTTTAAGTTTTAAATACCATAATTAAATTATTTTCTATCGGTTTATACAAATTTTGATGCTCAGAGACATCAGATGTAGTAATACAAATTAATGATGCCCAAAATTGTTACTTATTAGTCTACCTATGGCGATTCTGCTTGTTGGAAACATGTTATATATAGGTGATGAGAAGAATGCTCATTTGTATAAACTTGAGAAAGCATCAGATAATTTGACACTCTACAAGGCAGACTTGCTGGATTATGACTCTATGCACAATGCAATATTGGGTTGCAGTGGCGTGTTCCACGTAGCCAGTCCACTTCCCACTGGCCATGTACAAAATCCTGAGGCAAGAGTACTTCTTAAATCAAATTTGCTAATGTTGTTTTTAATTGTTTCATGATTTGGCACAGTGAGGTGATCATAAATGATGTTTTTATGCATGAAATTGGTTTTGATTTTGATTTTGTTGATGACATGATTTTTGTTAAAATGGTGCAGGTGGAACTGATTGAACCTGCTGTGAAGGGCACACTCAATGTACTTAGAGCAAGTCTCGAGGCTAAAGTGAAGCGCGTTATCGTGGTTTCCTCCGGAGCTGCTGTCACCATGAATCCTAGCTGGCCCAAGGATCAAGTAAAGGATGAGAGTTGCTGGTCTGATAAGGAGTTTCAGAAGAAAGTGAAGGTGTTGGAATATTCTCTGTTTTTGAAGAGGACTTTATGTGAATTTTACTGATTTTGAAAGTATAAGTTGCACTATAATGTTCAAGAATTTACACTGGTCTCTGATTTCCACATTTGTACCAGAACTGGTATGGTCTTTCCAAGACAGAAGCAGAAAGTGAGGCTATGGGTTTTGCAAAGTCAACTGGGCTTGATGTTGTTAGAGTCTGTCCTACACTTGTGTTGGGACCTATGCTGCAGACCACTGCAAATTCAAGTAGTATGTTCCTTGTGAGGCAATTGAAAGGTGTATATCTTTGTCTACAAACTCAAAAGCATTCGAACATATTAGTTTTCAAGAATTTATACAAATATGCATTCAAGACATCAATTCTTTTCTATATGGGGGTAAAATTTTTCTTATGTGTTTGTGTATTAACACAAAATCATGTGTGATTGATGTTTTGAGGTTAGATTTATACATTTGTAAATTTTAAGGACACTAAAAATATGTTGCAAAGCAGTTCTCAATAGTGAGTATCACTTGAGGCTGTAAAATTTTTCACTTCTGATTAGTGGTTTTTGCAATTTCTCCATGCAGAAGGATACGAATCCAGAGAAAACAAGCTGCAGAAGATTGTAGATGTACGTGATGTCGTGGTAGCATTGCTTCTGGCATACGAGAAATCTGAGGCCGAAGGCAGATACATATGTGTAGGGCACATGGTCATGTACAAGGATCTAGTTGACAAACTAAAGAGTTTGTATCCCGGCTACAATTATCCGAAGAGGTAAACTTTTTCATTTTATAACATATTACTAATAAGTCATGGGGACCATGCTTACAGCCTTGTTGCATTTTCGCAGCTTCACTGATGGAGGGGAAGAACCTAAGATGAGCTCAGAGAAACTACAAAAGCTTGGCTGGGGTTGCAGATCATTGGAGGAGACTCTCATTGATTCCATTGAGCACTACAAAGCAGCTGGATTCTTGGACTAGAGCGCAATCTAATTTTCTTTAATTTCACCAAATAAGTAATGAATTACTCCAGCTGTGGAGGGATTTTTTTTTTTTTTATAATGAAATCTATTCTTTACTACCTTTGTTGTTGCAGACTTGCAGTCGTGTATTAGATTTATTACATGAATATATATTGTCATCATAATATCAATGAATATCCTACTGTTTGTATTAGTGCTACAAATTCTCTTTTAAGAATAACATATATGACCTCAATGTGTGCTCTCAGAGCATAAGTGAGTAACAATAAATATGAATAACTTGCCTTTACGTGAAAATTTATTTAACTGTGAGAAGAGTATAAATTTATCTGTTCACTTAAATCCTCTAAAATCCAAAGCACTTATTTGGCAACTTCCAAGTCACGTGGTAATCAAGTTGTACAACAACTTTTGCTGTCAGAAGAAGGCTAAAACAGCTAGGAATCTTGTGGACAGAGACGCAGCGGATCTTATTTTTTCGTTTTTGCCACTGATTACAAGGCAATGTTTGTATTTTATGATAATTAATGGAAATAAAACCATGTGTCGTTCACATTTGACCAGTATGAGCGTAAGAGGACAACTCTGCTTACCAAATATTTTTCCCATGTAAAACCATTAAATACTTCATTTGACATTACTTAATTTATAGTTAATAAAGCTTGCATCAGACTAGACACGGAGACCCCAGATGAAGAAAATACTTTGAATAGCTAGAGACAGGCTGCAAATTGGAATTTGATGGCATTAGAGACAGAACGTGTGTGTGTGTGTGACAGAAGCTGGAGGCTGTGTGTGTATGTAACAGAAGCTGGAGGCTATATTACTTCCTGGGTTGTCAAGCTTCTGCTCTCCAAGGACTACATTGTCCGTGGAACCGTCAGAGAACCAAGTAATTGTCATTTGATTTAATTATTGCTTTTGTTGTCGTTTCTGCTTTGGTTTTGGTTATTCAATTAAAATATCCATTTTTTTTCATTTCCATGGAGGTACTGGTTATTGCTTCTGGTTTTATCGCTGTCTTGAGTTAAAGAACTTTTGCTATTGGTTTGCCTGTGGACACATCTATGTTGTCACTTGCTTTAGATAATCAGTCAGATTCGATTTTTTTTTCAGTCCATTTGCAGAGGGCATCATTTTTTGGATGTGAATTTGTCAAAAATATTGTTGCAGGTGATGAGAAGAATGCTCATTTGCAAAACTTGAAAAAGCATCGGAGAATCTGAAACTTTTCAAGGCAGATTTATTGGATTATTGCTCAGTTTTGTCTGCAATTGTTGGATGCACTGGAGTCTTCCATGTTGCCAGTCCTGTTCCATTCACCGCTGTGCCAAATCCTGAGGTAAATATTTTGCAAACAAGAAGAATGAAAACTAAACCAAGTGCCATTGAAGTGTGCTAAGAGCATGTCATGATGATCATTTCAAAATTTCAATTTGCCTTTGATTCGTGTCATATCTGTTATAATTTGGGAAAATATCGGTGCAGGTGGAAACACTCGAGCCGGCTGTTAAAACAATAATAAAAAATAATTCAGATTTGTGGTTTCGAGGCACGTAGTCACAATCCTTAAGGTTTTATTTGCACTCACTTGAACAGTTTGCTAACGGGTTTGCATGCAAATTATCTTCAGGATACAACAAAATCGACTAGTGCACTTAGCAATAGTGAAGTATTCTTATAAACACTCTTTCGGAAACACTATAATATATGCTAATTTTTTTTTTTTTTTTTAAATGTTCTATTTATAATGCACCAAGTACTTTTTCACATAAGTTACAATCTTCCATTGTAATTTTATTTTTTATTTTTTTATTTTTTATATAACATATATGAAAATTCCTAGAGACAACTTTTTGAATTTACTTCTCCAAGAGACACAATCATTACAAAAGACATAATTTTCTATTAAAAATACTAACTCTTTAAATTGTCTTCATTAACCAATGTGTTTCTTCATTGAAACATCATGTCTTTCCAATTTTCTCTTTAACTATTACAATTTGTTATAACAATCCCCCACTAGATTGTAGTATGATTATACTGATACTCATATGCATAAATAAAGGTGTCTTTTGAATTAAACCTTCACTCAGTGAAAATATTTCAGAGTTCTAATGAAAATAAATGTGTGCAAAGCATTAAACATAGTCTTCTTATGCTAAAACTAGAAAATTTCACACATGATTATATCTTATTTCCTTGAGATGTTTAATATTTCTTTTAGCACTATTATGCCCTTGTGCTCGATCCTGGTTTCATGACATTTATAAGATTAAACCTTTTAAACTCTTGTTAGAAGTGGCACCACTTCTATGTCATATAGGTGAAGTTCCACTTTTATGTCTTTGCTACTTTTAGACATCTAAATTAATTTGAACTTCATTAATAGTTATTAAACTCATCCTCACAAACGTAGCAGTTAGCATTAAACATCCTGAAATGGGTTGGTTAACTAATATAATGCTCAACAATCATATAACAGTAATTTGTTATTACCCATTAAACTTTTGGATTAGTTATGTTCTAATTTAAAGTTGAGTTTCCATTATTGGTGATTTATGAAAAAGGTTTCAAACTCATTCCACGAGATGTACTATTAACCAAATCTCTTGAGAGTCATTTTGTCAAAGGGTCAATCAAGTTATTACTTGACTTCACATATATGATGTTAATATTACCATCCTTAATTAACTAATTGACATATTCATGTCTCAAGCTAATATGTTTAGATTTTCCATTATAAAATTTACTATAAGCTCTAGACAAAGTAGCTTCACTATCGCAATATAAAGAAATAGATGACATTGGTTGTGGCCACAACTCTATATCAAACAATAGATTTCTCAGCCATTCAGCTTCTTTGCTTACTGCTGCTAGTGCTATAAACTCAGACTCCATTGTAGAATGAGTGATACATGTTTGTTTCTTAGAAGCCCATGAAATAACACCACCCCCAATAGTAAAAATCCAACCACTTGTGGATTTATTATCACTAACACTAGTAATCCAACGAACATCTGAGTATCCTTCTAATATTGCTAGAAAGGCATTATAAAATAAACTAAGATTAATTGTTCTTTTTAAATAACCAAGAACTCTATCAATTGCTTTCCAATGATTTGTACTAGGATTACTTGTATATCTTGAAAGTTTGCATACTGCAAATGTTATATCTGGTCTGGTACAACGCATAGTATACATCATACTACCTATTGCACTTGCATACTCAAGTTGTGCAATGGATCTACCAGAATTTTCAAGTAACTTAATACTTGAATTAAATGGGGTACTTGCTTCTTTAATTTGCAAATGATCAAATTTAAGAAGCATTTTCTCAATATAATGAGATTGACACAATGTATAACCTTCACAATGTTTTTTTACTTTAATTCCCAAAATAGTATCTACTTGATTCAAATATTTCATTTTGAAATTTGAAGTAAGATACCTTTTAGTCTCGTAAATACCTTTCAAATTTGTTGCAAAAAATTAACATATCATCAACACAAAGACAAATAATCACACCATATTCATTTGTGAATTTTGAATATATACATTTATCTGCATTGTTATGTTTAAAACCATTTGAAACAATTACAAAATCAAATTTTTCATGCCATTGTTTTGGAGCTTGCTACAAACCATAAAGTGACTTGACTAATTTACAAACTTTGCATTCATTTCCAGGTAAGACAAATCATTCAGATTGTTCCATATAAATTTCCTAATCAAGATCACTATTTAAAAATGCAGTTTTCACATCCATCTGATGTATATGCAATTTATAAATAGAAGTTAGAGCCATTAGAACTCTAATAGGTGCAATTCTAGCAACAGAAGAATAGGTATCAAAATAATCAATTCATTTTTTTTTTTTTTTGTGTAAGCCCTTTGATGACCAACCTTACTTTAAAGGTTTGAATAGACCCATCAATATTTAACTTTTTTCTAAATACCTATTTACATTGTATCGGTTTAGATTCCTAAGGTAAGTCCACTAAAATCCATGTACGATTAGATAATAGTGAATCCATTTCATCATTGATAGCCTCTTTCCAGAAAGCTACATCTCTTGAAGCCAATACTTCATTTAAAGTTTTAGAATCTTCTTCTAAATTAAACAAAATAGGTATTTGATTAAGAACTTAATTTATATTCCCTTCTACCAAAAATATAATAGATTGAAAAGAAATAAAATCAGGGTCTAAAAACTTCTCCTTTCTAATTCATTGACTTTTTCTAGGTTCATTAATTATGTCATATTTTTTCCTTTTCTCACTAAGAGAAGAATCATGATTAGAATTAGTCAAAGGTACTAGATTAGATTCTATATTGTCATGTTCTTTCCTTTTCTCACTAAAAGAATAATCATGATTAGAATTAGTCAAAGGTACTAGATTAGATTTTATCTCGGTATTAGAGTCCTTTAAAAATTTATTTTCAATAAATTCAACATATCTAGATTCAACAATAACATTAGAATCTAAATCAAGAAGTCTATATGCTTTGGAATTTTTTGCATAACCAACAAAAATGCTTTTGATACCCCTAGGACTTAGCTTTAATCTCTTTGGATCATGAGACCTATAAAAAGCTATATAGCTCCACACTTTCAAATATTCTAAATTTGGTTTTCTTCCTTTTCATAATTCATATGGTGAAACATGTATTTTCCTAAAAGGAATTCTATTAGGTAAGTGACAAGCTGTAAAAATTGCTTCACTCCACAAATTAAAAGGTAGTTTAGCATTTAAAATCATTGAATTAATCATATCAATGAAAGTTCTATTTTTTCTTTCTGTTAAACCATTTTGTTGTGGAGTGTAAAATGCATTTCTTTGATGTATGATGTCATGCTCTTCACAAAAATATGAAAATTCATTTGAAAAATATTCACCACCTCCATCACCACGAAACATTTTGATTTTCTTTTCTTTTTGATTTTCAACCTCATTTTTGTAACGTTTAAAGAAATTAAAGGCTTCATCTTTACTAGACATCAAATATACATAAAAATATTTTAAAAAATCATCGATAAAGATTATGAAATATCTTTTCCCTCCCCTAGTTAAAAGTTAAAACACCATTAAATTCACAAATATTTTAATGAACTCATTCTAATATTTGTGTGTTTCTTTTAACATTAGAAAATGATTTCTTTGTTAATTTTGCTTGAATGCAAGTTTCACATTTATAATTTTCAATTTTATCATTGCATGAAATCGAACCATGTGTTGACAATATATCTTAAAAATCTAAAATTTAAATGTGTTAAACGACAATGCCATAAAGAAGAAGAATAACTAATAATATAAACAGAAGAATTCACTTTATTGATACTAAGTTTAAACATTCCATCACATAAATATCCTTTTCCAATAAACATTTCATTCTTAGTCAGTATTAATTTGTCGGACTCAAGCACGACTTTAATACTACTTTTACATAAAAGATATGCCGATATAAGATTCTTTCTAATTTCTGGAACATGAAGAACATTAAACAAAGTCAGTTTCTTTCCAGAAGTAAATTGAAGAGCAACACTTCCTTTTCCATGAACTTTGGCAGAATTTTGATTCCCCATCAATACCTCTTGATTTGATACATCTTCATATTTCTTGAATAGAGATTTATCGTTGCAGACATGTATAGTAGCCCCAGAATCAAGCCACCAATAAGAGGATTTGAACGTTGTAGCCATATTTAGTTCCCAACCATGCCAATTTGCATCTTAGATACCATAGCAACTAGATTAGTATTAATATGGTCTTTAATTAAATTAGTGTTACTTGGCTTGTCATCGAGGCTTTGAAACATTTCCTGTATCGACAATCTTTTATATAATGACATTTCTTTCCACAGTGATAACAAGACCCATTTTTCTGTTTGTTAACAGAATTTTTCTTGAACTTCCATTCATTTATTTTTAGATGCTTTTGAAATTTATTATTTTCAACATTGTGCACTTTGGATGAATCTTGAGAAGAACTTTTTTTATCATGAACTCTTGTTTCTTCCTCAATTCTCAAATGCTTTTGGATACTTTGCAAACTGAAAGCTTCTGTTTTATGCAGAAGTTTCTTTTTATAATAATTCCATCCTTGAGGTATTTTTGCAACTATAGCCCGTACTTGGAAAGACTCAGGAAGAACAATTTTAAATTCTTTAAGTTTTGCAACTAACACTTACAACTCATGAACTTGATCCATTATAGATTTTGTATCAATCATAGTGAATTCCAAATATTTGAAAATTAAGAATTTATCCATACCTATTTTTTTTTGTTGCGTACTTGTGTTCCAATGCATTCCATATCTCTCTTAGAGACTTGATAGAGCTATAGAGATCAAATAAACGATCATACAATGTGTTGAGAATATGGCCTCTAGAGACAAATAAGTTCATCTTCTTCACGTTTCTTTCTGACTTTGATGATTTTTTCTATGTCATCGTTGCTTGGTGTAGACAGAGATTCTAGAGTTGGATCCAGTACACATGAAATATTCAAAACTGTTAGCAGAAACATAACCTTTTCCTTCCAACGAGTGAAATTTGTCCCATCGAACTTGTCCAACTTCACAAAATCTTGATTCATCACTTTGAAAGCCACTGAATATGATATATTTTCCATAATAAAACCTTAAAATTGTTAAAACAATAATAAAGAATAATTCATATTTGTGGTTTTGAGGTGTGTAGTCATTTTTCTTAAGGTTTTATTTGCACCCACTTAAACAGTTTGCTAACGGGTTTGCATGCAAATTACCTTTAGGATACAACAAAACTGAATACTATACTTAGCAATAGTGAAGTATTCCTATAAACACTCTTTTGGAGACACTATAATATATGAGATTTTTTTTTTTTTCTAAAATATTCTATTTATAATGCACCAAGTACTCTTTCACGTAAGTTACAACCTTCTATTGTAATTTTTTTTATATAACATATGTGAGAATTTTGAAAGATATAACTCTTTGAATTTACTTCTTCAAAAGATACAATCTTTACAAAAGACATAATTTTCTATTAAAGATACAACTCTTTAAATTATCTTTACTAACCAATGTGTTTCTTCATTGAAACGTCGTGTCTTTCCAATTTTCTCTTTAAATATTATGATACGTATATGGCTCCAAAACAGCCACTAAACCAAGTTGACACTCTTAAAGAAAGACCAAGTCAAGGATGTTAGAATAATGGGGCAGTTCACGCTCCTATGTTTTTGTTATTATGCTGCATGTTCCTATGTTTGTGTTACTGCTTTTACTGCTTGCTATTTTCTTGTTTCTGTTATTCATGTTGTTGTTGCTGTTAATTCATTCGTAACCATAAGCTTATATATAGCTAAATGGGGATTTGGATGGGAGCAGGAATGAAATTGATTTCCAATACACTTCTACTGCTTCCTTTCTTCACGTGCTTGATAATAATCCTCAAGTTTCCTTTCTTTTCTCTTCCTTCCTCTCTTTCTTTTTCTCTAAACACAAATTATCTTATCATATTACAATCTATTATAACACTTGCCGTAAGGGGCACACTCAATGTGCTGAGCGCATGTCATGAAGCCAGAGTTCATTGAATCATCATTGTGTCTTCTGCAGCTGCTGTTCTCTACAACCCTCAGTGGCCAAAGGTTCAAGTGAAGGATGAGACCAGTTGGACTGATCAGGAATATTGCAGAACAACTAAGGCAATCTGTATTAGAAATTCAAGCTATATGTCGAGTTTCTAGTTATTAAATACTTGCTATTCATAGTATATATTTTGAAGAACAGTTGTGAAATCACAAGTAATGTAGAAATGTTTTGATTACTACGCACTTGATTGAAGAGCTTTGTGTTCTCTTTATTCCAGAACCGGTATCGTATTTCGAAAACAGAAGCTGAAAGTGAGGTTCTGGAGTACGGAAAAAGGAACGGGCTTGATGTTGTAGTTGTTTGTCCAACCATTATTTTTGGGCCACTTCTGCAGTCCACAGGGAATGCAACTAGCTTTTGAAAGGTACGGCACCGTAGTATTACTACATTGGATAGTTTACTCAAAGCTTGTAAAATCTATAGGTTATTGTGGTTGCAAATTTGTCTTTGAACATTAAGAATGCTCAAAGCTTTTAATCGTGTGTGTTTGCACTCTCAATGGCTTGGAATTGAGTTATTTATATTTATGTAAACGCTAATAATAAAACACCATTTTCACACCAAAGTCTAAAACTTGATTTCATCATAAGTTGAATTGGAAACTATGGTCTTCTATTTCAATGGCTTTTACTATGATATATCCATGCAGAGGGCTATGAGTCAACGGAAAACAAACACCGGGTAATAGTTGATGTGCGAGATGTTGCTGAAGCATTGCTTTTGGCATATGAGAAACCTGGGGCAGAAGGAAGATACATATGCACGTCACACTGATAACAACAAAAGACCTGGTTGATAAACTGAAGAGTATGTATCCTAACTATAACTATCCTAAAAGGTAAGCCTCCAGCTGCTAATGTACATGAACACAACCGATAATGTGATAAAGTTTCGAATCATTTGCTCCTAAAATTGCTTATAAATTGGCAGCTTCACAGAGGGAGCGGAGGAATTATTGTTTTGTTCAGAGAAGTTGCAGAGGCTTGGCTGGACTTACCGGCCATCGGAGGAAACTCTAATAGATTCCATTGAGTGCTTCTGGAGAGCAAGAATCTTAGACTAACAGTGTACCGACTCTGTGTCTTTTGATCTAGTATTTGTTTGATGTAATGAAAATATTTAATACTTATGCTGATTCTAGTCCCTGTATGTTGTTACATTTAACTGTTTACATGCTGGCCTGTGGGGTTCATTTGGCCAACTTATGCTATAGCTCTTTTGCCTATTTGAAAAGTGGTTTCTTGAACATATTCTGCGTAGAAAGAATAGAGACCAGACTATGTTAACCTGTAGTTAATCTTTAGTACCTCCATGGATGAAATTGATTGCACTGCTCGACATCATTGTTTGCGACTAACACATTCATTGATAAGACTGTAAATTTGACTCACGTTTGACCAAATATATTAAAAATATAATTAATCACTCTTCTCATTATTTAGAGTGTTTAAACTGGAAGAGACATCCACTTTTTAGGAACACATAAAATAGTGAACTCAGAGTTCATATGATGTAAGACAAGCTACTTACAAGATCACGTTTTCTGGGGTCGTGGTTATGCTCAAAATATCACTGTTGGCTAATCAGTTATCATAGCATAATTTTAAGGTATCTATCTTGCATAGAAATTTAAAAAACAAGAAAAATTAAAAACAATAAGTGTTTTTTTTTTTTTCAAAAAAGTAATAAAAACAGATTAAGGGAAAATTATTTGAAAATTGAAAATGAATGAAACAAACTAATGCGAAAATAACAACCCATAAAATGAATAGCAAGGCTTTAAGACTCACTTAATTGTTTAATTTTCTGTTACCAAGTTTGATTTCTAATTTCTACTTAATTGCATGTTTCACATTTCAAACAAACAATTTAAAATATGGATTTGAAGACCAAATAAAAATATAGAAATATTGGCAAAGCTTTTTACATTTAACACCAAATTTGGATATAATTTATAAGTGTTATGGGTATTTTTGGATTCCCCAAATGGGCCAGTAAAGGCCCATCAAGATGGTGGCCCAAGTTGCCAAGACCAAGTATAAGGCACTATTCCTCAACTCGCTAGATCGCTCCATCAAGATTGACGAGATCGAGCCCGTCAGAAGACTAGCGAAGATAATGTCAGATCGCCCTCACAGCGACGTTGAGATCGCATACCGTCGTTGCGACGTCAAGATCGCCAGGACGGATCGAAGTCAAGATCGTCATGACGAAGATTCAGTTCGTTTTCTACTAAGTTCGCCCAGTTTCAGTGCAAGACAGTAAAATGGCGTGTCTTGCACGATAAGTAAGGGTTTCTCACCTAATGACAGCTTAATTTCGGGAAATCTCACCAAACCAGCATGGGTTAACAGTCGGCTCACGTAAAGTCAGAGTTAACCTGGCGCAAGTCAGAAGCATTAAATGCATTCCAGAAGCATTAATTACGACAAGATCAGTCCTTTTTGTCTGTTAGTTCCATCTGTAGCCTCATCTTCTCTATAAATAGAGAGAGGCATTTATTGTATCCGGATCCAGAAATTGAGAGATTGAGAGGGCTGTTACTCTATCGAAACATAGAGAGAGCAAATACTAAGAGAGATACTGCCATTAATACCGGATAAAGTGGACGTAGGCCATTCTTAAAAAGGCTGAACCACTTCAAACATTGTGTGTTTTTCTGCTTCCTTCTTCTCTTCTTTGCCATTATCTGGTTTGTTGTTGCAGGTCTCCTCATCTGTGCGGCATTGGGCTCAAGAATCTGGTTGGCTGGTTTACCACGTCAACATTTTGGCGCTAGAAGGAGGGCCCAACTGCAAGTGGAGCTCTGTAATCACCATGGTAAGGGGGAGAACGACCAGAAATTCAGTAGACGAGCGAGCTAAAGAAGCCGAGCTGCAACACCGAGTCCAGATGGCTGATATCGGTGCAGGACCCTCTCATGGAGGACGGGACGCCGTGCATGACCTGGCTCGACGTCAGGAAAGGTTGGAAACTAATGTGGCGCAGATCTTGGATACGTTGAGAATAATGGCGCGAGGTCAGGGTCAGAACGCTCCCAGGACGACTGTGATCCCACCGTCCGGAGCAGAGGTCGCAAGGGGGGTGCATATTCCAGAAGGATCCATCCATTCGTCGAACAGACGTCCTGAAGCCCGGAGTAAGCGAGCTTGGGAGAATGGGGATGTAGCCCGGCCTTCTGATTTAAGGGTAAGGATCAGCCAGGACGGTAATAGGCGGGTCGAGGTGAGTGATGGACGTCCCCGAGTTTCAGTCCACCGGAATGAAGACGAGCTGCGTCGAGGTCGAGAGGACCTGCGTAGGGGAAATGAAAACTACGAGGTAGGCCAAGGACACAGGAGGCATGATCAGCGCTCTGTCGCCGGGGGAAGCTAAAGGAGTCAGAGATCCCTGGTGAGGTAGCTCGGAGATCGAGATCCAATCATTGAGCAGCTCCTGGAGAGGATGCAGCAGCTCGAAGCGCGACCTGGGGGTCAGGTGGCGGCAGAGCGGAGTGAAGACAGAAGTCCTTTCGCAGCGGAGATAGATCGAGAGCCGCTTCCTGCCAGGTTCAAACTCCCTGACATTCCAAAGTATAATGGGGATTCGGACCTATATGATCACCTGGACGCCTTCAACGTTCAGATGAACCTGCAGACTTCCAGTTCGTTGGTGAAGTGTCGTGTTTTCCCAGTGATGTTCAGAGAAATACCGTGAACTTGGCTCAGAAACCTTCCACCTCGCAGCATCAGCAGCTGGGAGGAGTGCCAGCAGAAGTTCCTCGATCAATATAAGGCCTTGAAGAGAACGCTTGCTCCAGCCTGTCACCTCACGACAATTTTCCAGCGATCAGGGGAGTCGCTGAAGGAGTATATCGGCCGATTCAGAAGCGAGATAAACAATGTGGAGAGCCCGTCTGATGAGGGAATTTTAAATGCGATCTCGTCGGGACTTCGTAAGGATGGCAAGCTGTATGAAAGCATCTACAAGATGCCGGTGAAAAATCTGGGTGAGTTTTATGAGCGAGCTAATAGAGAGATCCGGTGGGAAGAATCTTTCAGCTCGAGAAAAGCTAATCACCCGAAAAATGAAGCAAGCGGATCCCATCAGGGCAAGAAGAGGGATCAGGTCGATGGCGAAGATAGAAAGAACCGATCTAGCAATCAAGTAGCAAAGCGGGCTAAAAAAGAGTTCAGAAGAGATCGCTCCCCACCTCGAAACCGCTTCCATTGTTATAGCACCTTATCAGACAGGCAAGATCGGATCTTTCAGACTGAGAAGCATAGAGTCAACTTCGGGAGGCCAAGCCCTACTGGTTTCCCGGGTAAGTTCAAAAATCCTCGCAAGTATTGTGCCTATCATCAGGAGAACGGGCACAATACATCTGACTGCTGGAACCTTAAGGACGCCATAGAAGAGTTGATAAGAAATGGCCGCCTGAAGGAGTACGTGGTGCAGCCCAGCCACGAGAAGCCCCAGAACCAGCGTCCTCATCGAGATCACTAGCCCGCGCAGACAAGTCAGTAGGGCCAGGAGCAGGGGGCTGATTTGACGGTGAAGACTATCTATACCATCCATGGCGGTCCTCACATCGCCGGATCCTCTAGTAAGTCTCATGAAAGATATGTGCGAGAGGTAAATCATGTCCATCTTATAGGGCGGGGTGATCAGGAAGGGCCAGCGAAGAAGGCCAGAATGACTTCGGAGGACATCGTTTTTACAAAGGAGGACGAAAGCAAGGTGAAATATCCCCATAATGACGCCCTTGTTATCAGGGCAAAGATCAGCAATGCCGAGGTCCTGAGAATCATGGTTGACACAGGCAGCTCGGTAAATGTTATGTATAAAGATTGTTATGATCAGCTCGGGTTAGGAGCTAATCAGCTGAAACCGTCTCCAAAGCCTCTCTACGGTTTCACTGGGGATGCCGTCATCCCGATGGGTCAAGTAAGACTCCCGCTGTCCATAGGAGATCCAGCTCGCCAAGCAACTATCCTAGCGGACTTCCTCGTCGTTAATGGGGCATCTGCTTATAATGTGGTTCTGGGGAGGCCCGCGATGAACGATCTGGATATGGTCGTGTCAACCAAAGCTCTCACAATCAAGTTCCCAACAGCCAGCGGAGTGGGGGTAGTGCGAGGTGAGCAATATGCAGCAAGGCGTTGTTATGTGAAGGCTATGAAGATCGGGGTGACATATAAGCGAGTGGAGATGGTGGCTGGAGGAAAGCCAAGTGAAGTCAGCAAAGAAGGCTTTGATCGCGATCTTGATCCTCGCGAGGTGGATGAGTATTTGACATCGGGTCCGGTTGACGAGCTTGAATCTATCCAGGTCAGCGGGGAAGATCCACAAAGATGTCTAAGTGTGGGGCGGAGTTTGACTCCAGATGTCAAAAGTCAGCTCGTTGAATTCCTCAGGAAGAATGTGGATGTCTTCGCATGGAATCATGAGGACATGGTTGGGATTGATCCAGAGGTCATGTCGCACAAGTTGAATGTTGATCCTCGTTGCAGACCAATTCGCCAGAAGCGAAGACCGTTGAACAAGGAACGATCTGATGCCATCAAAGAAGAAGTTGACAAGCTGCTCGCTAACAATTTCATCAGACCGGTCCAGTATCCGCTTTGGCTGGCCAACCTGTGCTTGTGAAGAAGAAGAACGGGAAGTGGAGGACGTGTATTGATTTTATCGATCTCAATAAGGCGTGTCCGAAGGACAGTTTTCCTCTTCCAAGAATTGATCAGCTGGTGGATGCGACTGCTGGTCATCAGTTGCTGAGTTTCATGGATGCGTACTCCGGATACAACCAAATCCCCATGAGCCCGCGGGATGCGGAGCATACCTCGTTTATTACCGATAGAGGCCTTTATTGTTACAAGGTGATGCCTTTCGGTCTCAAGAACGCGGGAGCGACCTATCAGAGGCTCGTCAACAAAATGTTTGAGAAGCAGATCGGCGGGACAATGGAGGTGTACGTAGATGATATGTTGGTCAAATCGAAGCAGGCCGAGTCCCATGTTAACGATCTGGCAGAAACGTTCCAAATCCTGAGGAGTTATCGGATGAAGCTCAATCCGCTGAAGTGCGCATTCGGAGTAGCGTCTGGGAAGTTTCTGGGTTTTATGGTGAATGAAAGGGGGATCGAGGTCAATCCAGAGAAGATCCAGGCCTTGATCAATATGAGATCGCCAAGAAAGGTCAGGGAAGTCCAAAGTCTCACAGGTCAGGTCGCGGCGCTAAGCAAATTCATCTCTAAAGCGACTGACAAGTGCATCCCTTTCTTTGATGTGCTGAAAAGGGTGAAAGACTTCGAATGGACGGAGCAGTGCGAGCAGGCCTTCCAACAGCTGAAAGAGTATATGGGCCGGGCTCCACTCCTATCAAAACCTGTAGAAGGGGAGAAGCTCATCCTTTATTTGGGAGTATCAGAGAGCGCCCTCAGTGCGGCCTTGGTGCGAGAAGAAGACAGGACGCAGCTCCCCGTGTATTATGTAAGCAAAAGGCTGTCGGATGCAGAGACAAGGTATTCCCAGATAGAGAAGCTTGCTGACTGTTTAGTAACCGCATCCAGAAAGCTCCGACCTTATTTTCAGGCTCATAAGATCGAGGTCCCAACTCGGTATCCTCTGAAGCAGATTTTCCAGACTTCGGATACCTCAGGTCGCTTACTGAAGTGGGCAGTCGAGCTGGCCCAGTTCGACATCGAGTATGTCCCCAGACCGTCCATCAAAGCTCAAGCCCTCGCAGATTTCATTACAGAATTTACGGGAGCCCCTGAGGAAGGAGCTGGACCGTCGGAGAAGCCGATGTGGGAGTTGTATGTTGATGGTTCATCGTGCGAGATGAAAGCAGGGGCAGGTATACTGCTCATCAGTCCGGAAGGAGACAAGATCTTCTATTCTCTGAAGTTCGGATTCAAGGCAGCCAACAACGAAGCTGAGTACGAAGCACTCATAGCGGGGCTGAAGCTCGCTAGGGAGATGCGAGCTGATCAGGTGAGAATATTTAGTGACTCACAGCTCGTTGTATTTCAGGTAAAAGAGGAGTACCGAACTCGGACATCGAATACAGCTGCGTATCTTGAGAAGGTGCAAGAGTTGCTCAGGGCGTTTTAGAGGTACGAAGTGAACCAAATTCCGCGAGCTCAAAATGCTCATGCTGATGCTCTAGCTCGCTTAGCTACTACCCAAGTGGCGGAAGACCTGAAACCTGTACCAGTCTAGCTCTTGCCAGTACCAAGCATCCGGAGAGGAGAAGCTATGATGGTCCTGGTGGTGGCCGAAGACTCATGGATGAGGCCGTTGGTTGACTATCTGCAAAATGGGATCCTTCCCGAGGACAAGAATGAAGCTCGCCAGTTGAAGGCGCGATCTGCGCGCTATTGCATCTATGACGATCTATTGTATAAAAGGGGTTTCTCAGCTCCTCTTTTGCGATGTATAGATGGGGCGGACTGCGAGAAAGTATTGAACGACATGCATTCGGGACTCGCTCTAGCCCAGAGAGTATTGAGGCAGGGTTTCTACTGGCCTACAATGAAGAAGGACGCTATCGCCCTGGTGAGGAAGTGTAACAAGTGTCAGAGATTCGCGAAGGTGCCCCGAGCTCCTCCGGCGCTCCTGCAGCAGATGGTAAGTCCATGACCGTTCGCGATCTGGGGAATGGATTTGATCGGGCCCCTACCTACAGCCCGTGGAAATTGCAAGCACGCCGTGGTTGCGGTCGATTATTTCACGAAGTGGGCGGAAGCAAAAGAGTTAGCTGACATCTCGACTACCAAGATCATCAAGTTTATGTGGAGTAACATCATCAGCAGGTTTGGAGTTCCGCAGCAGGTAATTACAGACAACGGGACTCAGTTCAGCAGTGAGCAGTTCGTCGACTTTTGTGATGAGCTCGGGATCACCAAAAGCTTCTCAGCAATAGATCATCCTCAAGCTAATGGGCAAGTCGAAGCCGTGAACAAGATCATAAAGTAGACCCTGAAGACAAAGTTAGAAGCAAGGAAAGGGGCTTGGGTGGATGAGCTTCCGAAGGTATTATGGGCCTATCGGACTACAGCTCGCAGTACGACCTAGGAAACGCCTTTCTCAATGGTTTATGGGTGCGAGGCTATGATTTCGACAGAGTTCGAAGTGACGACACATCGAAGAGCGACCTTCAACAACGAAGACAATCTGCAATTGCTTACCTGCAGTCTTGACCTCGTGGACGAATTACGAGATGAAGCTCAATTGAGGTTGGCAGTTTATCAGCAGCGGGTCGCCAGATACTACAACAAGAAAGTTCAAGCTCGCCACTACAACGTCGGGGATCTCGTGCTAAGACTCATTCTGCCCGCAGCACGGAACTCAAGCGAAGGCACTTTAGGACCAAGCTGGGAAGGTCCCTACGTCGTTCAAAAGGATCTGGGAAACGGGGCCTATCACTTAAGCAACACGGACGGCACGGCAGTCCCGCGAGCATGGAACGCCGAGAAGCTTCGACCGTACTTCGTGTAATGTATTCAGGTCAAAATTATCTGCTTTAAATGTAACTTTGTAACATTTTGTGTATATATGTGAATATATTCAAACAGATTTGCATCGCTTCTCAAGAATATTCTGTCTTCATTCTCACTTGCACTGCGTCAACAAAGTCTTGGACGGAGACGCCGCGCCCTGTGAGCTCGCAACGCTCTGGACGGGCCGACGTCCTTCTGTGACTAAAAGGCACGCCGTGACGACCTCACCAGCACATTCGTAATAACAACTTACATTCGCAATCATTATTTACGCCAATCGATAAAAGCATCACACAGATTAGAGCGAAATGAAATAAAGCATATATTGAGTTAAAAAGTTATTATTACAAATAAAGACCTCAGAAGAGGTAAGTTCAAAAGACAAAAATAAACCAAGTACAAAAAAGACTAAAGTTGCGAGCTGGAGGGGTCTTGAGGGTCTTGGGGGGTCGAGCTGGTGGCCACTTGGACATTTGCGACCTCTGAAGGGACGATCTCAGCAGGCGCCGGGGAAGTCTCCTGAGGTTGGCCCTGCTCTGCTTCGGCTGCCGCGCGAGCTTCCTCAGCATAGAACTCGACGTCCTTCACGGCCTCCTCCCCAAAGATAGAAAAATCCATCTTGGGGTTATGCGTCCACAGGGTATACATGATGCCTTGCTCGGTCTCCAACCTGATCTCTTCGGCCCGAGCTTCCGCAGCGGCCAGTGCCTCCCTAAGCTTGGTCATCTCCTCAGCCTGAATTGCAGTCGTGGTCTGTGCTTCTTCGAGTTTGACAGCCACCACGGCATACTTTTCCTCTGCGGCCTTTAGCTCGATCTCACGGTCAACCACCAAAGTCTTGGTCTTCTCCAGCTGAGAATTGAGGCTGTTGTTGATCAGTTCCATCCTGCTTTTTTTCTCAGCCCGTAGGGTATCGGATTTGAGACGAGCGGCCTCAGCCTCGGCCAATTTCCCCTGAAAGATCTCGCGTTCGCTTTTCGCCACCGCGAGGTCGATGTCACGCTCTGATAGGGCCACCTCGAGCTTCTTCTTTGCAGCCTTAAGATCGTTCTCCTCCTGCTCCCTCTTCCTTTCTATGTCCAGCACTTTCGCCATCGCCATCGCCATCGCTTTCTGCGAACGACATAAAGCAGTGAGGAAAAGGAGATCGAAAAGAAATGGGAAGGAAATTCTACCTTAGCAGCTTCATGAACTGCCCGGGAGACCAGATTCACCCCGTGATTGTTTAGGCCGTCCAGAAACTTGGCCGTATTTCCCAAAAGGCTGGGAACCTGCTCAACCATAAGGTGAAGGTAGGAAAGCCCGGGAATGACTTGAGCAGGTTCTTCCGAGGTGTCCTGGGGAGGAGGCTCTTGAGGTGAGGAAACGACCTGTTTCCCTTTGTCCAGTACGGTCTTCTTGGAGAGAAGAAGTTCGGCGGGAACGTCGTGATCCTTCCTCTTCGTCCCCTGTTCAATCGCGACCTGCTTGCCTTTGTCCACGGCAGCAGTATCTTTGACCGGAGGAGCCCTCTGCGAAACAGGCCGAACGGCCTGGGGGGCTGGGGATTCAGCCGTGCTCGCAGCTCGGTGCCCTTTCGAAGCCGATGAGTCCGGAGTAGATGACGGCGTCACGGCCTGACCCCCGGTCTGGCGAACTCTCGTCCTGGGGGGAGGAATTATCTTCAAGGGTGCCATCACCTCTTCAACGCTTTCCGAGCTCGAGCTTGTTCCGACGACCTCGTCAAAAACAGAGCTTACGGGTCGAGTTTGCCGAGACCCGATGTGCTTAGAATGGATCAGTCTCTCCGAAGGCTCGGGGGCAAGTAGGTACTGCCGAAGAAGCTCGTTCGTTAGTTTGACGTCGTCCTCGTCGGACCTGTGAGCTCCAAGGATCTCGAGGTCAGCTGTTTCGCCCTGAGTCAAACCAAGGAACGGTGCGGTGAGATCTGCAAAAGAAAGAAAATGGTTAGTTCATCCAAGATCGCCGTCCAAAAGCAAGAAGGCAGCTTGAAGAACGCCCTACCTGGTTCAGCTCGAAAGCTGAAGTTCGCAAGATTTAGTAATGAAGGGCAGGATACGTAAAACCAGTTCGTTTTATAACGGCCTACGTTGGATTTGCCCTTGGCCTCGCCCTTCGGCAAGACTTCCCTATAAATGGATGACGGACGAGGAGAGGTATAGTAAAAACCATCTCGAGGTTGTCCCTTGCTGGTAAATTTGAAGGTATATAAATACCTTATAGTTCCAGAAGTTGGAAAAGGGAGACCGTACTTCCTAAAGAAGATCGCCAAGGAAGACAGTTGGGTGTACGAGTTCGGTGTCAATTGACCTGGAGCGAGCCTCAGATCGTTCAGAAGCTCGATCAGGTAGGACGGAACCGGAAATCGCAGTCCGGCCTCTAAGTGCTGGATGTGATGGCCACAAAACCCTTGGGGGGTGTGGCCGCATGATCCATGGGAGCGGGCTCCATCAAACGACAACCCCGGGGAAAGTGGTATTGCAACCCTAGCCCGGCGAGGTCCTCGCGTGTCAACCGAGAGGGGTAGAACTTGAACATCTGGCGACCTCGCCTAGCCTCTACGGGGTCAAGGTCCCCGGCCTCTGAAGGCTAGTCCCCTCCGGAGCTCTCCCGAGCTGAAAATTCCTCAGCGACCTCCTCACTGTGTAAGGACGCTTGAGGGACTTCCCTCACTTGATCCTCCGAGCTGGAGGAATCGTCCTCTCCTACGATGTGCAGTGGGCGTTTGCGACCTGAAGACATCTACAAACAAAAAGGAGCAGTTAGGCCGCTGAATGCGGACCGTTCCTATCGAGCTAAAACCCCAAGTTTGCTATCTAGCTATTTCCTAACAGGTCGCAGACGCCACACAAAGTCATTAGCGACCTCAAGATCGTGTTCTACTTCCTATGCGTGACCTCAAGATCGCTCGAACTCTCATAAACAACTAATTAAACAATCTTCAGCAGCCTAACGGATTAAACTAGGGAAATATAAAGAGACGCAGACATTCAAGCACACAAGAAGAAGAACAAAATGCCAGAAAACCCAGCAACGTGCAAGCAAAATCATCACCAAAAGCAAATAACAACGAAATGCTGGAAAAAGAAGAGTTAACAAAGATAATGAACTCACCAGTGACCGAAGAACGGAAACGTCGCCTGAGTGGTGGACGCCGGAGAATCAAAGACTGAAGACTGATAGCAGACAGAAGCGGAGAAGATGAAGATGAAGCCTGAAGCGTGAAAATGACAAGTAAAAAGCAAAAAGAACAGACTGGTCTCCTTTATATACCCGGTCCCGAGGCCGTATCCCCGACCGTCGGATCTAGTGGCGTGCCAACCGCCTCAAATCCAACGGTGCAGCGCGATCTAAGGTACGTGAACCGAAGAGACGCCATCAGATGAAGAGACGTGCATTTAATGCCCGTTGCAGAAACCGAACCGCTTCAGGGGGTGTTGCCACATGTCCAGGAAAAAGGAGGGAAAAATTTATTAAAGTTTCAAGTTCTCAGATCGATGAAAGGTTCTCAGTCCGCTTCGGATATCAGTCCGCTGATCAAATTCTCAGTTCGCTGTGTAATTCTTCAGTTCGGATAAGTCTCCAGTTTAATATTCAGACCGCTGGAAAGTCTCTCAGAGCAGTATGAAGATTTTAGTTCGCTCCAGAAGTCAGATCGCCATACAAAGTTTCGGTTCGTTAAAAAGATCATTGTTGACTATTGAGTTCTCAGGCCGCAGGAAACGACCTAAGAACTGGGGGGTTGATGTTATGGGTATTTTTGGATTCCCCAAATGGGCCAGTAAAGGCCCATCAAGATGGTGGCCCAAGTTGCCAAGACCAAGTATAAGGCACTATTCCTCAGCTCGTTAGATCGCTCCATCAAGATTGACGAGATCGAGCCCGTCAGAAGACTAGCGAAGATAATGTCAGATCGCCCTCACAGCGACGTTGAGATCGCATACCGTCGTTGCGACGTCAAGATCGCCAGGACGGATCGAAGTCAAGATCGTCATGACGAAGATTCAGTTCGTTTTCTACTAAGTTCGCCCAGTTTCAGTGCAAGACAGTAAAATGGCGTGTCTTGCACGATAAGTAAGGGTTTCTCACCTAATGACAGCTTAATTTCGGGAAATCTCACCAAACCAGCATGGGTTAGCAGTCGGCCCACGTAAAGTCAGAGTTAACCTGGTGCAAGTTAGAAGCATTAAATGCATTCCAGCAGCATTAATTACGACAAGATCAGTCCTTTTTGTCTGTTAGTTCCATCTGTAGCCTCATCTTCTCTATAAATAGAGAGAGGCATTTATTGTATCTGGATCCAGAAATTGAGAGATTGAGAGGGCTGTTACTCTGTCGAAACATAGAGAGAGCAAATATTGAGAGAGATACTGCCATTAATACCAAATAAAGTGGACGTAGGCCATTCTTAAAAAGGCTGAACCACTTCAAACATTGTTTGTTTTTCTGCTTCCTTCTTCTCTTCTTTGCCATTATCTGGTTTGTTTGTTGCAGGTCTCCTCATCTGTGTGGCATTGGGCTCAAGAATCTGGTTGGCTAGTTTACCACGTCAACAATAAGATATTTAAGAATGATAATATATCAAATTGACAATATTGCAGTTAAAAAATAAATTTATAAATATATCAAACCAGAAATTATGATTTCAACATAAATCATATAAAGAAAACTTGATTAAAGTAGTATGAAACTGTAAAATATAATTTCTAAAAAATAAAACTTCAAAAAGAGTTTAACATAAACATTGAAGAATTTAAAAATAATGAAACTTGAACAACAGTAACTCTACAATTAAGATCATCCCACAGCCTCACTCTAGTTTTAACCTAATTTGTTCATTATTTCACAAATTCAATAAAGAAAGTGTAAACTTAACTTGGCGAGTCTCTCTCTCTGGAATACACTTTTTTTTCTCAGAACTTGGTTCCCCTTTGAATTATGTTGAAGCTGGCATTTATAGGCTTATAATTGAGAGATTTTCTCAATCAATTAAACATCTTTGTTATGCAAATCTCTCTTTAATTTGGGTCTGCCTTGGCTTTGACTAAGCTGATAGGCTAAACAACATTTGAGTCTGATGATGCCCTTAAGTTGGGCTTCTCCGTTTTGTTTTCTGAAAGCTACAAGGCCAAAACAAATTACCCTTAATCATGTCAAAAATATCAATTTAATGAGCATAAAAATACACTAAACCAGAGTGATTAAGCTAATTGCATTCATAAAAGTAATCAAATAAAAATGTTTCATTAAGCAACATATTTTGATATATACAATCAATTTCCTAATATTAAAAGTGTATTTTTATATACTAGCTCAATAGGGTCTCTCTTTAGGTTCCCAATAACTCTAGATGGAATCTTAATGAAGTCATAACTAAATCTCGGCGTATCATAAAAATGATCTTGAGTCTTGAATATTATCTAGATAGTATCTTGCTGGGGTCTCAAATGGATCAAAAAGGTGGTCTCATAGAGTTTCGATTGTGTTTTCAATCATTTCACTAATGCCACACCGACATATATACTTGTACAAAAAACGTAAAAGTTTTAGAGGGTGAATATGTTGTGCGCAGCGGAAATTAAACAAATACACAACTACTAATGCTAGCTATTAAATATAAATAACAAATACTAATAAAGCAGAAAAGCAGAAAAATAAATGCAAAGCGAAAAAAGAAAGAACACACCAGAATTTACATGGTTCGGTATAAAACCTACGTCCACGGGCGCTGCTGAAAAACTTCCACTAACTCCAAAGCAAAATATTACAAAATCTGGGTAAGATCCAAAAACCCAGAAACATATGGGGAGAAAACAAGAATAATACAAATGTATGGATCTTTTACAATTCTTGTTTTGGGGTGCCAAATCAATTAACTAAAGGACTTATTTATAGTCCACTAATCTCCCACCACAATCTAATGTTTTAGATGTGGGATTCTAACATGGCTAATTAAGCCACAATTCAACAAATCTCCACCTTGGCGTATTAGCCTTCAGCAATGCCTTCATATATGCCTTTTAGACTTTCAAAATATTGATCAAGTCCAAACAATGGTTGAACTTGATTGCTGTCACCACTTTGGTCATCATATCCGCAGGATTATCAGCAGTCCCAATTTTCTGTAAGAGAATCGACCCTTCACTCAGAATTTCCCGCACAAAGTGATATCGGACATCAATATGCTTGGTGCGAACATGGAATACCGGATTCTTTGCTAAATGAATGACACTTTGACTATCCGAGTAAATAGCAATATTCTTCTGTCCCACTCCCAACTCTACCAGTAATCCTTGTAACCAAATTGCTTCTTTCACAGCCTCTGTCAATGCCATATACTCTGCTTCTGTCGTAGACAAAGCAACTGTTGACTGTAAAGTAGACTTCCAACTTACAGGAGCTCTCGCAAGAGTGAATACATATCCAGTAGTTGACCGTCGTTTATCCAAATCACCAGCATAATCTGAATCTACATATCCGATTGCAAACTGACCAAGTGAATCTTCCTTCTGAAATACCAAACCAAAATCTACGGTTTTTAACAAGTACCGTAGAATCCATTTCACAGCTTGCCAATGTCCTTTACTAGGATCATGCATATACCTGCTCACAACTCCAACTGCTTGCGAAATGTCAGGTCTTGTACACACCATAGCATACATCAGGCTACCAACCGCATTAGAATACGGAACACGAGACATGTACTCTCGTTCTTCATCAGTACTTGGAGATAATGATGCACTCAACTTGAAATGAGGAGCAAGTGGCGTACTTACAGGTTTTGACTGTTCAGATACACCAAAACGCTGTAATACCTTCATCAGATATTGCTTCTGAGTCAAACAAACCTTGCCTTTTCCTCTATCTCTGCTAATCTCCATACCGAGAATCTTCTTAGCTTCACCCAAATCCTTCATTTCAAACTCTGAACTCAACTGAGTCTTCAGCTTCTCAATCTCCACTTTGCTCTTAGAAGCTATCAGCATATCATCAACATATAAGAGCAAGTAGATGAAGGAATCATCTTGTAGCCTTCGAAAGTATACGCAATTATCAAATTTGCTTCTGGTGTACTCTTGACCTATCATAAATTGATCAAATCGCTTGTACCATTGTCTCGGAGACTGTTTCAAACCATAAAGCGATTTCTTCAATTTGCAAGCCCAATTTTCCTTTCCAGCAACCTTGAATCCATCTGGCTGAGTCATATAGATTTCCTCTTCCAAATCACCATGTAAAAATGCAGTTTTTACATCCATTTGAACTAGTTCCAAATCTAATTGAGCTACAAGGGCCAATAAAATTCTAATGGAAGAGTGTTTCACAACTGGAGAAAATACCTCATTGTAGTCAATCCCTTCCTTCTGAGCGTAGCCTTTCGCCACCAACCTTGCCTTGTAGCGAACATCTTCTTTGTTTGGAAATCCCTCTTTCTTAGTAAATACCCATTTGCACCCAATTGCCTTCTTATTCTTCGGTAGTTGAGCTAGCTCCCAAGTTTCATTCTTCCGAAGAGACTGCATTTCTTCATCCATAACTTTCTTCCACTTATCATCTTCAGAACATTGGACTGCTTCTCTGTAAGTGGAAGGAACATCATCATCTACAATTGGAAGTGCATAGGCCACCATATCAGCAAAACGAGCAGGTCTGCGAATCTCACGTCTTGGCCTATTTATTGCAATTGATTCTTGTTGCTGCGAAGGTTCTTGGGTAGGAACCTCTTCTTCTCCTTCTTCTTCAGTAACCTCCTCGATCATAGGAGTGTCATCATCTGCATCAACAATTCTAGCTGGATTATTTGTTGACTCTATCTGTTTCTGAAAAAACTCCACCTGCTTCCGAGTAGACTCCACCTGTTGCGGATTACCCTCAACAATATCTTCTATTTTCTTTTTCAGCATCGAAGACTCATCAAAAATAACATCCCTGCTGAAGATTATCTTCTTCGAATTAGGATATAAAAGACGATACCCTTTCACCCCTGAAGACATCCCCACAAATATAGCTTTCCTTGCTCTCGGATCCAATTTAGATTCCTTTACATGATAATAAGCAGAACAACCAAAGACATGTAAAGAATCATAATCAGTAACAGGTTTTCCAGACCATACCTCCAATGGAATTCTACCACCGATCGCTGTTGACGGTAAGCGATTAATGAGATGACATGCATAAGTCACTGCCTCAGCCCAAAACTCCTTGTTCAACCCAGCATTGGACAACATACACCGAACTTTCTCCAGCAACGTTCGGTTCATGCGTTCTGCCACCCATTCTGTTGTGGTGTGTGTCTAACTGTAAAATGACGTACAATACCCGTATCTTGACAGACCTCTCGAAAAGATTTACTGCAATATTCACCTCCATTATCTGTTCTGAGGTACTTAATCTTTCTCCCAGTCTGAGTCTCAATCATCTTTTTCCAATTAAGGAAAATCCCAAGTACATCATCCTTATTCTTCATCGTGTATACCCAAACTCTTCTGGAAAAGTCATCAACAAATGTAACAAAATAGTGTTTACCACCCACGGAGGCTGTCCTAGTGGGTCCCCACACATCAGAGTGAACATAATCCAAAATACCTTTAGTATCATGAACTGCAGTTGCAAACTTCACTCTCGTTTGCTTTCCCAGAACACAATGTTCACAAAAATCTAACTTGCAGGTTTTTACTCCTTTCAACAAGCCTTGATTCACCAAACTGCTTAAAGCTTTCTCACCTGCATGTCCCAGACGCATATGCCATAACCTGATCATATCTGAATCAACATCCTTCTCTGATACTACTGCTGCTGATTCAGTAACTGTACTACCATTGTAGTAGTACAAGTTGTTCTTTCTTGTACCTTTCATTACCACCAAAGCCCCAGATACCACTCTCATAACTCCATTTCTGATAGATACCGTGTAGCCTTTAGATTCTAAGGCTCCCAATGATATGAGATTCTTCTTCAAATCTGGAACATACCGAACTTCTGTCAAAACTCTGGTCGATCCATCGTGATTCTTCAATCGGATTGAACCTATCCCCTTAGTTTTGCATGAGTTATCATTACCCATGAGCACAATTCCACCATTTAGCTCTTCGAAGTTGAAGAACCATTCCTTATGTGGACACATGTGATAAGTACAACCCGAATCTAAAATCCACTCACCAGATCCAGATGTTGATGATAGACTAACGAACACAAAATCTTCTTCCTCATGTTCGGCTACATATGCATCGGAAGTAGCTTTACCCTTGCCCTTATCTTTCTTCTGCAGCTTCGGACAATCTTTCTTCCAATGCCCTTTCTCATGACAAAAGGCACATTCATCTTTATCAGGTCTTTTTCTTGACTGTGATCTGTCCCTTCTTTCCTGTTTCCGACTCTTACTTCGTCCCCTAACTGTAAGCGCCTCTGCTGATTCATCCCTGTTCTCTTTCTGATCTTTCTTACGAATTTCATAATTAAGCAAAGCTGCACACACTTCTTCAAAGGACAATTTTTCTTTCCCATGAATAAGTGTAATGCACAAATGATCTAACTCATCAGGAAGAGATCCTATCAACAGCATGGCCTTCTGCTCATCTTTGAACGTTTCATCCAAATTCAACAAATCAGCTAACAAACGGTTGAAATTATCAATATGGTCATTGATATTCAAACCTGGTTTCAACTGAAGACGGTACAACCTCTTCAACAAATATAGCCGATTCTCATTGCTTTTCTTCATATATTTGTTCTCCAGCGCCTTCCACAATTTACTAGCAGAGGTTTCCTTCATGAACGGATACTTCTGCTCTCTACAGAGACATGAGCGAATTAAACCACATGCCTTCGCATTTTGCCTCTCCCAGTCCCTTTCTTCAATATTCTCTGGTCTTGTTTCTTCCAGAACAATATCCAAATCTTGTTGATACAAGACGTCCGTAACTTCGCTTTGCCATAGGCCAAAATTATTTCGACCATCAAATTTCTCTACTTCAATTTTTACATGTGAAGATGATGCCATTTCTGCTTTACAACAAAAGTTTTATGCCAATAGCTTGGTGATCAAATGAATAGTACTCAAAAGGTTAGCTCCCAGGAAAGGCTGGAGGGGTCACAAACGGTCCCACTTAAAATCCAGTCTCCTTAGACAATTATAGTCTTTTTGACAGAGCTTCCCTAAATTGTAACTATTCCAAAATAACACCGAAACTTTACAAACAAATATTTAATAGCTAGCTAATGCCCTAGACAATTTCCTAGATCAATCGAAACCTAGGGCTCTGATACCACTTGTTGTGCGCAGCGGAAATTAAACAAATACACAACTACTAATGCTAGCTATTAAATATAAATAACAAATACTAATAAAGCAGAAAAGCAGAAAAATAAATGCAAAGCGAAAAAAGAAAGAACACACCAGAATTTACATGGTTCGGTATAAAACCTACGTCCACGGGCGCTGCTGAAAAACTTCCACTAACTCCAAAGCAAAATATTACAAAATCTGGGTAAGATCCAAAAACCCAGAAACATATGGGGAGAAAACAAGAATAATACAAATGTATGGATCTTTTACAATTCTTGTTTTGGGGTGCCAAATCAATTAACTAAAGGACTTATTTATAGTCCACTAATCTCCCACCACAATCTAATGTTTTAGATGTGGGATTCTAACATGGCTAATTAAACCACAATTCAACAGAATAAACAGTCTCAAAGGAAAGGATATTTTAAAATAGAAACGAAGAAGAAAATAATATATTGACATAAGATTTGCGAAACAGCTCCTAACATTTTTTAAGAAAGACGATCTCTTTCCACATTAGAGTAAATTCCAGATTAAAGAAGTGACTTAACCCTGTTCTACTGGAATAACATGCATACAGAGTCTCTTAATATGCACCCTCGTCTCCTTTTCTTAATGGGCCCTCCACGTGTCTTCCTTTCCCATTACTAAGAAGGATTTATGCTAACGCTGTCCTACGTGGCGAACTCTAATCCCTCCTTTTCCTTCGAGACAACAAGCTACACAAAATAGTGGATGTCGCAGAATCAGAAGGGAGACACCATATGGGCGCAAGGTCATGTACAAGGATCTACTTCACAAAACTCAAGTGTTTGCTATATAATTAGCAGAAAAAGTTAAAGCTTTTTCATATTAATGTGCCTTACTACTGATCAATCGTCCATTTACGGAGCTACACTAATGGAGGGGAAGAACCTAAGAGAAACTACAAAAGCTTGGTAGGAGTAGTAGACTATTGGAGGACACTACAAAGCAGCTGGATTCTTGCAACTAGACTGCAATCTAATTGCTCTTTTATTTTCACAAAAACAAGTAATAATTACATCCAGCTGCACCACCTTACTTGCAGTTGCAGTCATGTGTCTTTGATATTGTCGTCATGTTATCAATGAACATCCTACTGTTTGTATTATCGTTTTAAATTCTCTTTTAAGAATAACGAATATGAGTTCAACTTGTACTCTTACTTTAATATTAGTAACTTATTTAATTAAATAAATTTGTCTAAATCAAACTTATTAAAGCCTCCAAAATCCACAAGCACTTATCTTGGCAACTTCAAGTCCCAAATGCTAATAATGTTTTATTTTTGAAAGTTCAAATGGCAACAAAGTTGTGCAACAATTTCTGCGCCTAAATTGGCCGGGAAAATTGTGGACAGACTGGCAGGGGTGCTCATTTTTCCTTTTTTTTCCAATGATGACAAACTAAAGTTTGGACTTTATGCTAATCAAGGGGAAAAAAAAAAAAACGGTGTGCCGTTCGCATTTGACCGGTAAGAGCCTAAAAGAGCACAACTTTGCTTACTAAAAAATATTTTCCTGTAAAACCATTAAATAATTCACTTAACATTACTTAATTTACAGTAGATAAAGCTTGTATAAGACTAGGTCCAGAGACCCCAGATGAAGAAAACCCATTGAATAGCTAGACGTAGGTTGCAAACTGGAATTTAATGGCGTTAGAGAAAGAATATGTGTGTGTGACAGGAGCCGGCGGCTATCTTGCTTCGTGGGTTGTCAAGCTTCTTCTCTCCAAGAACTACTTTGTCCATGGAACGGTCAGAGAACCAAGTAACTGTTATTTGATTTAATTACAGTTTTCTCTTGCAGCACCTTCTGCTTTGATTTTGGTTGTACAATTGAGATATCCATTTCTTCATTGCCATTCAAGTACTAGTTATTAGTTCTGATTTTATCTTGAGTTAAGAAATTTTATTATTTGTTTGCCTGTGGACACATCACATATCCATCTTCTTATGTGCTTCAGATAATCAGTCACAGCCTATATTTTTTACTCCATTTGAAGAGGGAATCATTTGTTGGATGTGAATTTTGTCAAAAATATTGTTGCAGGTGATAAGAAAAATTCTCATTTGCATAAACTTGAAAAAGCATATGAGAATCTGGAACTTTTCAAGGCAGATTTATTGGATTATGACTCACTTTTGTCTGCAATTGTTGGATGCACTGGAGTCTTCCATGTTGCCAGTCCTGTTCCATTCACCGCTGTGCCAAATCCTGAGGTAAACATTCTGCAAATGAAAACCAAATGAAGTGCTATTGAAGTGTGCTAAGAGCACGTCATAAAAATTTCAAGTTTCAAATTGACCCTTGATTTGTTTTATACATGTTATACTTTGAGAAAAAATTGGTGCAGGTAGAAGTGATTGAGCCGGCCGTAAAGGGCACACTCAATGTGCTGAGAGCATGTCATGAAGCCAAAGTTAAGCGAGTCATTGTCGTGTCTTCTGGAGCTTCTGTTGTCTTCAACCCCCAGTGGCCAAAGGGTCAAGTGAAGGACGAGACCTGCTGGACTGATAAGGAATATTGCAGAACAACTAAGGTAGTCTATATAAGAAATTCAGGCTATATGTTGAATTTCTAGTCATTAGTTGCTCGTTATTTGCAGTGCTTTAAAGAACAATTGTGAAATTGTAAGTAATGCAACAACGTTTTCGTTAATATGCACTTGATTGAAGAGCTTTGTGTTGTTTTTATTCCAGAACTGGTATTGTCTTTCAAAAACAGAAGCCGAAAGTGAGGCTCTGGAGTATGGAAAAAGGAACGGGCTTGATGTTGTAACTGTTTGTCCTACCCTTATTTTTGGGCCACTTCTGCAGTCCACAGTGAATGCAAGCAGCTTAGCTCTCCTTAAGCTTTTGAAAGGTACCTAACAGTAGTGTGCGTGGATTGGATGATTTATTCGAAGCCTGTAGCATCTAATTGTTCTAGTGGTTGCAAAGTTGTCTTTGGATATTAATAATGCACAAAGTTCTTAATATTGCGTGTTTGTACACTCAGTAGCTTGGAATTGAATTAATGATGGTTGTATGGACGATAACAAAAAACAGTGGTTTCCTGACTTAAGTTTGAAACTTGATTTTGAGTTGAATTGTGCAAACTATGGTCTCTAATTTTGATGGCATTTACCATGATATGACTATACAGAGGGTTATGAGTCACAGGAAAACAAATACCGGCTAATAGTTGATGTGCGAGATGTTGCTGAAGCATTGCTTTTGGCATATGAGAAACCTGAGGCAGAAGGAAGATACGTATGCACATCGTACAGTATGACAACACAAGACCTGGTCGATAAACTGAAGAGCATGTATCCCAACTACAACTATCCTAAAAGGTAAGCCTTCAGCTGTCATATATACATGGACACAACCAATAATGTGACACATTATTTTAGTAGTTTCTAATCATAATCATTTGCTCCTAAAATTGCTTGTAAATTGGCAGCTTCACAGAGGGAGGGGAAGAAGTATTGTTGAGTTCAGACAAGTTGCAGAGGCTTGGCTGGAGTTACCGGCCCTTGGAGGAAACTCTAATAGATTCCATTGAGTGCTTCCAGAAAGCAGGAATATTAGACTAACAGTGTACCAACTCTGTGTCTTTTGATCTAGTATTTGTTTGGTGTAATAAAAATATTTAATACTTATGCTGATTCTGGTCCATGTATGTTAATACATTTATCTGTTTACATGCTGGCCTGTGGGGTTCGCTTAACCAACTTGATGCTATAGCTCTTTTGCCTATTTGAAAAGTGGTTTCTTGAACATATTCTGCGTAGAAAGAATAGAGACCAGACTATGTTAAACCTATAATTATTGTTTACAGTGAACACATCAATAAACATATTCAGCACCTCCATAGTTGAAATCGATTGCACGGCTTGACGTTATTGTTTACAGTGAACACATCAATGAGACTGTAAATTTGACTCATATTTGACCAGATGGGTGACAATTTCATTGAAAAATACAAATATACTTCTCCTACTACAAAACTGATCTGCTATTAGTTAAGAGTGATTAAACTGAAACACACACCCACTTTTTGTAAACACATAAATGAGTGAACTTAAAAGCTGATATGATATGAGACAAGCTAGTTACATGATTACATTTAGAGAAAACCTGAACGATTACAGAAGAAAAAACACCTTTAAACAGACAAAAGTTGTATGCTTGATTTTGGCGTTGGAATAAAAACACAATACCCAACAGGAGCCTTGCTAGAGGATACTTGGCTTCTGCTCTCCAAAGACTATTTTTCGTTCAAAGAACCATAACACGGTAAGCTTTTCTCTTCTACTTGATGTCTGTACTTGTACTTGTTATGGATGAGATTTTGTTTGTTGACTCTTGATTAGCTTATCTATACTACATGGTCCAGGTTTCTTTGCAAATTTGCAAGCCCTTTCGTCTGAAACAGTTCTGTTGAGAGTTTTATGTATTGTATGATCTGTTGCTTGCTGCAAATCGTGTCCTAGTAAAATTGTCATCAACTCAGTGGTGTGCGTAACTGGAGCTGGAGGCTAACTTGCTTCGTGGGTCGTCAAGGTTCTCCTCTCCAAGATTACTTTGCCCGCGGAACTGCCAGAGAACCAAGTAAGTTCTCTTTTATACTACTTTTTGGCATGAGATTTTGCTGATTGAGTAGTGTGCCTCTTTGTACAGACTGTGCTCCGAAAGCATAGTTTAAGGGTTGGTTTGTTTTTTCGTTTGAAAACTGAACAGTATTATTAAAAATTAAAGACTGAATAACGATTGAAACACGAAATCTTAATAATATTTTTGTTTTTTTGTTTTTTCTTACTCTGTAAATTTATTTGTTTTTTAAATTTAAAATAGTTTGAAAACTAGTAAGTTGACATTTATACATGTTGTATGTATTTTTGGGTTACCCCAAATGGGCTGGTAAAAGTTCAAAAATCCAATAAAAACGTCCCAACAGACAAGGACCCAAATTACTGGTCCAAAGAAATTGACATAACTTTATGCTCGGTTGTCAGATTACCTATTATAATATGTTTTCAAAATAAGATTTCCGTGCTCCATAACGTGGCAACCAAGGTATCCCGGTTGATGCCGTTGACATCTTAAAAGTTGTTGTTTTAGTGGATGTGTTCTTGAGACTTACATTTACAATTCTCTTATTCTTCTATTCTGCGTCAAAAAATACTGAACGAACAATCCATGAATAAACATACAGACGAGTTGATGAGCGAGCAGCCACCTAAGCAGCTCGCGTGACTGTACACAACATTCTGCACACGTCAACGAGCAGGGTCGACAAGATGATTAGCGAGCAGATAAACGAGCTATTTATTATTACACGCTCCAATTCAGACACGACCGGCTCACAGACGTCTTCAGCCCAGCCCACTGATCAGGTCGCTCATTACTTGAACAAGTCTTCTCAGAATACGGCTCCAAAGATCAGATTTTTCGACCAAATCTTCCCAGTGAGCTCCAACTCGCCCAGAGCTGTTCGCCCTAGCTGCTCGTGAACAACGTGGCGTGCATGTCAAATCCTTCCCAGAACGGTAGAAGCGCAGATCATAGAACACGCAACTACCAAGTCAACGGATCATATCAAATCCTGGATATTAAGAGTGTTAGTTGTGAAAGGTAAGGTGTTAGTTGTGAAAGGTAAATCAACATTAAATGTTTTCTTATTTGAGTTGTACTAAAACTGTAACACTACTCCCTCTCTATAAATAGCAAACAAAAACAATGTAATTGGGGATGAGTTGATCTCTGATTCTCTACTCTCTCCTTCTCTCCCACTATAACAAGAAAGTATAGTAATAATAGTGATTGTCTTTCCACCATCGGAGCAGGCACCGTGGACGTAGGCTTTTCCCTTGGCCTAACCACGTAAAATCTCGTGTGTTTTTTTTCTTCCTTTCTGCCTCTCTTTTTGTTTGTTTATATTTTTCACAGATCTGCAGTCTGAGATTCATGAACCAGCAGTTGACGTCAACAATACCCTTTTTACTATTTGTTGTTATGTAATTTTAATTAATTTAATACAAACATCTAAAATTAAATAATTTAATAAATTCTAAAATATTTTTTATGTACATATTAATAATATTTTATTCATAATTAAAATATAATTAAAAATATAGTAATATTAATCATATTTATATATTTAAATATATTAATATATTTAAGAAAACAACTAAAAAATGAATGTTTAAATTGTAAATTAAAATATATTAGTTTAACTTTAAGATAATTTGAGATGAGATGTATTTAAATTTTACTTTTTAAATATATTTTTTGTAAGTATCAAGGAAACAAAAATTGAGTAATATAAAATTAAAATAAATTCGAAATTATATTATTTTGAAGATGATAGATTTGGAACAGAAATTTTTAATATCATTAAGTGATTTACAATTAAGTAAAAAGTTAAAAATTCTTATTTAATTTTTTTAGTTTTTTTTTTTTTTTTTTTTTTAGTTTTAAGTGATTTAACCATTTAAAAAAACAAACGAAAATAATTAATAGGTGCAATTTACTATTAAATTTCAAATACAAAAAACAAATGACCCTAATAATTACTTTCTTGCCGCCATTAAGCAGCCAGAGTCATATTGTAGTCTAATTCTGTTATTCGGTTGATTATTGATCTGATCACTGCTCCTACTTGAGTTTGATTATTAATGTTTTGGAAGATTTGTCCGTTCTAAGGGGAATCGTATTTCTGTAATCAATAATCTCTCAAGGGTTTACTTTTCAGGTGATGAGAAGAATGCTCGTTTGTATAAAATTGCGGAGGCTCCGAATAATCTGAATCTCTTCAAGGCAGGATTGCCGGATTATGACTCACTTTTTTTTTTTTTAATTTATTTTTTCTCTTATATTTTAATAAAATCGATAAAGTTGATTAAGTTAGTTGAAAACCGAATTTTAATTTTCTTCACTTGCTTCAGCATTTCGATCGGTGGTTGGAGAATTTTCAACGCACAAGAAAAGCACCACACAACTGTGCTAGCAAGAAAACCAATAAAGTTTATTTTATTGAACAGAAAAGAACTTTAGACACAGATTTGGTGCCTCTCTTTGCGAATCATGACAGGATGAAGTTTGAATACTTTTTG
This sequence comes from Dimocarpus longan, assembly GCA_022984855.1. Taxonomy (NCBI): domain Eukaryota; kingdom Viridiplantae; phylum Streptophyta; class Magnoliopsida; order Sapindales; family Sapindaceae; genus Dimocarpus; species Dimocarpus longan. Next base: position 135,693 of record CM041018.1, read on the forward strand.
TTATCTATGGAAGAATATCACGGACTTGTGGACATTTGCTACCATTCATAACATGATAAGTTTGAACTTTTGGTTTTCAATGGAAGAACAAAAATGAAACTTCTCCACTGTAAACAAAACAAACACATATAGGCCGTGGACTTGTAATTCATAATCAGAAATGGCATTAGAGAAACAGTGGGTGTGTGTAACAGGAGCTGGAAGCTGCATAGCTTCTTGGGATGTCAAGCTTCTTACTTGCACTTGCATACTATTAGTGGCACTTGTAATGTTTTTGCTGATCTGCTTTTAATTAACTTATCTGTGTGGTTCCTGTATAAATTTGGTGTACCCTGCTGTCCCATTTGTGCTTACAAACTTGTAATTTGAGTCTTGACAGAGTATTTATTTCCTGGGTTGCTCTAATTTAGTCATTGTCATTGCCATTTGGTTCACTCATGATTGTAAACATAAAATTTTATGTGAAAAACCTTAAATAGAAAAAAATCGCGGTCATTAGGATGTGAGAGAATACATAGCCTAAAAATTTTATATTTATACGTTTCATACTCGCTCTCTAACATCAAATCTTTATAACAATCGAGTCATAACATCTGAACTCTCTCTTGATTGTACGTCTCTTTCAAATGCTCCACGAATGACAAAACATATAAAAGAGATATATTTGGAAAGTTGGTCCCAAAGAATTACTTTGACCTGATCTGCCAGCAACACAAATTGATTCCCAAGTTTTCACGTATGCCAAGGTTGAAAAACTCCTCCCAAGTGCCTAATAAAATAAAATATAGTTGGAAAAAAAAATGCCTAATAAAATATTAAAATCTAAATTCATAAAATTATTAACATTTTTAATATCAACCACCAAAATATTTTGAGAAAACGGTTTTGGTGTGATAATAAACAATAGTCCATCCATATCACCTTTTCTGCTTGCACAAGTCCCATTTATATAAGCATTTTACTCTATACATATGGATTGCTCTCTTCTATTTTGTGGGAGTTTGTTTTCTAAACTGTACTTCAAAGTCGTATCATAATAGATCTTAACAGCACTTTATCCAAATAATTAAAAAACAAAAGCTATAAATATTTGAAAATAATATCATATTGTTATAAAATTAAAATAAATAAACAAAAGTAAAAATAAGAATTACTAGGGAGCTAGAAAAAAATTGTGTATGTGAAATCAAAGATGGAGCAGGGAAGGAGAATAGAAACAAAAAGCAAAAAGACATCTCATTTCTCACTGCAGCCTCACTTATTTATACACAAATTTTTAGTCGGTTAACCGACTTACAAAAGATTTTTATATTATTATTTAATAAAATGGTGCATCCAGAATATTCACAACACTCACTCTTGGACGATACCATTATATTATATTTGTAAAAATTCAATGAGATAAAAATCTAAGTAAAAGATATTTCATAATTTGCTATATCAAAAATATTATAATTTTCTAGAGTCAACAATATTTGGACGAGCCTAAAGGTACTGCCTCGTTAAAAACCTTATTAGGAAAACTCATTGGGATAAAATCTGATCGAAGGAAAAAATAGTACAGTACATGTAACGCCCTAAATTTATTCTATATCCGGATGAATAGTATTTTTCGGATGAATAGTGATGAACTAATAGTAATTTTTGAGAATTGGATCCCGAAAATCTCTTGAAAGTGAAAATTTTGATGAATAGTATTTTCGGGTGAATAGTATTTTCAGACGAAAAGTGTTCGTGTGAATAATAATTATTGAAAAATGAGTTTTGTACATTAAAAAGTTCTAAAAATTATATTAGGATTAATGGAAACTGAATTGGATTATAAATGAATCAGTTTGCTGTAAAACAGAGTAGTTTTTGGATCCGACTGAAAATTTGGACGGATATTCGAAAAATTTTAAAAATCTTAAAAAGTGTCAAATGAATATTGAAATGTTCAAAAAGTATTTTAGAAACTCAGACGGCACTTCCGAAAGAGATTTGGATCGAATCGGAGCGAATTCGAAAATCGTTAAGAACAATTTAGTAAAAAGCGGAGACCTGAAAAGGGGCATGCAATAACTTTTAATGGTTATAAAGGTTATTAGGAGTATGTAGGGAGTTCGAATATAAACCCCGAAAAATTTTGAAAGAATTTTGAAAAATCCCGAAAAAGCTGAATCTGGACGTCTTAGAAAAGTTAAAAATAAAAAAGATAAAAAAAGAGATAAGCATGAAAAAAGTAACCCAACGAAAATGGGACACGTGACGAATGGATAAGCATGAGGACACTTGGCTTAAATCTAATGGATGACATTTTTGTAGATTTGATAAAGTTTTAAGGGCAAATTGGTAAATTAGAAGCTTTTATATATATATATATATATTTGAGTGTGAATTGAGAGGAGAGGAGAGTAGTGCTCGTGCAAGTGAAGAAGAATAGTCAAAAGAGTGAAAGAAAAGAGAGAAACCGTGAGAGAGAGAGAGAGAGATGAAGTCGAGAGGAAGAAGAAGAATTTGACCATGAAGAGGAGGAGGAAGGAAGAAGAAGAAGGAAGAGAAGTGATCTAGCCTCTCAAACCCATCAAGGTTCCATAAGAAAAAATGAAGGTAAATGAGTTAGTTTTTATGTTAGTTTGAATGAGTTTTTGTGATTTGATAATATAGTGTGTGATTGGTAACAATTATGACATGATTAGAGGTTAATCATCATCAAATGGAGCTTGGAAATGAAGGAAATCATCAAGAGACTTTGGGTCAAGAAATTTGTAAGGTGACTTAAGGTTTAAGGTTATACTTGAATATTTGATATTTATTTGAGGTGTTTGGATGTGATTTTGGATTTTATATGAAGAGGATGAATTGTTGTAATTATTACTAGTATGTGTATTGCTTGCAAAATTTTGTGTATTTGAATGAATTTTAGTAGTTGATTAGATTTTTAGGTGTTGAATTAATTGTGTTTTAAGTATGATTAATGTTGTTGGGAATAAAAAATTATGGGTTATGTGTGTATGGGTGAATTCGACCAAGGGGTTTTAGTGGTGGTGATTTTGTGGTTTTTAATGTTTGATGAATTTATATGAAAATTTAAATAAATTTGAGTTGGTTTGTGGGAAGAAATCGAAAAAAAAATAATAATAAATGGTTGGAAAGTTTGTTGATGAATTTGGTTAATATAAGGAATTTTTATGTGTTAAATTGAATTTGGAAGATTTAAATTGTTTTGATAATAATTTATGTGGTTTTGAATGACATGAAATTGAGTTTATGGAAGGAAAATAAAGTTAAAATTTATTTGGAGGAGAATTGGCTGAATTTTGGAAAGTATTATTATTCTAGTATAAGTAGGATTAATTAAAATTAAGCGAATTGATTTTAGTTTGAAAAGAAATTAGTGTGTGATGAAATTAAATTAAATTGTAGCTTGAAGAAGACGGGTAAATTAATCAAGTATCGAGGAGGTGAAGGAATTTGAGCCGATAAAATTTTCACGATACAGGAAATCGAGGGATTTCCGTGAGCGAGGAATCAAGTCTAAAATATTGGTGTACATTTTTTTCGAGAATTTAATTTTAATCGTAAAGTTTAATATTTACGAGTGTTTTTAAAATATTATGAATTTGATTAAATTGATCTAGTAATTATAATCAAAATTTGATTTTATATTATTTGGATATGTTTTGAATGATTTTCGGAATAGAAAATAAATTGGAAACAAAAGTTTGAAAATGAAGGGTTTTGAATGATTTATATGATAAATTATTGAGTTAAAAAGAAAGTTTTCAAAATCCCTTTCATTGGACTAATATAGATGAGTTTTGAAATCCAAAAGTATTTTTATCATTTCGTGCTTAATTTTGTGTCGATAGAATGATGTTTGAGTGAAGTATGAAATAAATTAGTGACTTGAAAAGAAAAGTTTCAAAAATTTGAATGCTTGATCGAATATGTATATGAAAAGTAAAGTGTTAGTATTGTTAAATTTTGATGCTAGAACTAAGGGTAAAATAGTCATTTGAAATGACAAAGATTGATGTTTTAAAGATATTAGAAAATTGTTACAAAAAATGCGATCAAATGTTTACACGATTTAAAATTTATATTTGATTTTGAAATACGTGGCATTATCCAGATAAATTGTAATAAAAGATGTTTAAATATGATTTTAATGAATTTCGAATGGATACGAAAAAGAAACAAAAAGAAACGGATACGTTTAATGTCTTGACCGAACGTATATCAGAAGAAAGACATAAACGTTTTGAAAAAGACTTGATAAAATTAATAAGATTACCATAATACAACTAGAGTTTTATGAAGTTTATATTGACAATCTAAATATATGAGAAAAATTGTGATGGAAATAGTGTTTACTGTTTTCTAAATGAAACTTTTATTTAAAGATAATAGTTGTCAAAAAAATAAAATTTGTCGTAACTAATAATAAAAATTTAGAAGGGCTCGAGTAAACTTAGACATTGGTAGGTGGAGACTGGTAGTTGGTTAACCAATAAGGTGATATTAGTAGTACTGCACTGTTACACTGATACATATTGTTCGACGGATGGATTGTGAGAGACACAGAGTACTCGGTCTTGAAGTTGAAACCAACTGTGATATGTGACTCTGCAGATAGCCACCAAGTGACCGATGCCAGGAGACCCAAATTCTGGTTCATGGTATCATGTTAGAGTTTATAAATGATGCTGAAAAATATAAAATAAAACTGTGTTAAAATGATTAAAAAATGAAAATTATTGTGTTTTATGTATACATGAATTTATAAATTGAGTCCTTTGTGATTTTAATTGTAAAAGTTTGAAAATTTGTGACATATTGGTTTACTATTTGAATTATGAGAAATGTTGTTTTCATAAGGGCACTAAAAATATTAAATGACAAATCATATGAATTATAATTAGACATATGATGAGTTTTGAGAAATGTTAATATATGGTGGAAATCGAGAGAGTGTAAATGGAAATAAATGATTTTTGGTATTTCGTATATCAATTGTTATTAAATTGATTATTTAATGAATTTTGACTTAAAGTTTATGAATAGTGTTAAAATTGATTTTTTTTTTTTTAGTTTCATCTATTATTAAATTTTTATTTTGTTATATTTTGGACCCTAAAAACTCTCAAAAGGTGTAAGTCTATATTATAGCAAATTAAAGCTTTGAGAATTTTAAATTAAGTGTACACCGTGAAGTAAAAATACTTAGAGCGTTGGACTGTCCACGTGCAGGTTAAGGTTTGGGCACTATAGGAGAAGTCAAACAAGAAGATCGGTTGTCACGCTTCCTGCGAGTCATAACCTCTCTACATTTGATAGTCTTATTTTTTGTATATTCATTGACTCATATATGTTTTGTATATTTTGTCCACTTGCATAAGAAAATTGTAATTCGTAAGGCCTACTACGGTGCATGTGATGAAGTTCCGTATTCTAAATTAATTTTTGTGCTTCGAAATGTTTGGAGGATTTTTAATATGTTGCTTTCGATTAATTGATGAAGTTTCGTGATAATATTACTTTGAAAAATGTTTGTGTGTTGAAGTGATATTGGAGTTGGATGGAAGGTCCGAAACGGTAGTTAAGGAAGTAAAGAAAATTTTTGGAAGTGTCATTATTTTCCTTGCAGGTCTTGTAAATATTGGGTTTTCAGTAAAACAGAGGAAACTCCGACGGATTTTTCATTAAATCAAAATGAACGTTTTAATGAAATTTTTAATAACGAAAATTGAATAAACAGAATAAACATTATAAAAGAAATTTTATAAAGGAAATTGAAAATGAAAAAGGTAATATCTCTCGTCTTGATGCTCATACCACTGGGATCGAGGAAGGGGTGTTATAATGCACATATATCCATATTGATTTAATATACTCGCCCTGAAAGATGTTTCATAATTAATCATGTAATTTACATATTCGAGACATTCTAATATTATAAATCAATTTCTTGAATGTTGATGTTGGTAATGTTTTGGTGAATAAATCGGCAAGGTAATCTGGGGAGTGGACTTGTTTAACATCAATCTGTTGACTTTGTTGGAGCTTATGATTATAAAAGAACTTTTGTAAAATATGTTTGGTTCTATCTTCTTTGATGTATCCTCCTTTGATTTGAGTGATACATGCAACATTATCTTTATATATGATTGTGGAGGAATTTGAAAGAGTGGATAGTTCACATGAACTCTAGATATGATGAATGACAGTTTCAACCATATACATTTTCAGTTTGTTTCATAAAGTGTAAGAAATTTAGAATTGTTGCAGAATGTGACAACAAAAGTCTGTTTTATTAAGCGTCATGAAATTGCTGTATCATTATAAGTAAAAACATACCCAGTTTGTGAACGAGTCTTGTAGGGATCTGAAAGATATCTAGCATTAACATAACCAATCAAACCTGCACCACTAATATATTTTGAATAAAATAACCTCAAATCTGTTGTTCCTCGAAGATAACAAAAAATATGTTTGATATCATTCCAGTGATGTCGTGTTGGTTCAGAACTGAACCTGACCAATAAATTTACTAAAAAAACAATATTAGGCCTAGTACATTGTGCTTAATATAATAAAATATCAATTGCACTTAGATATGATATTTCTGGACTAAGTATTTATTCATCATCTTTTTTAGGTCGAAATGCATCATTTTTAGGATCAAGAGATCTAACAATCATAGGGATACTCAAAGAGTGAATTTTATCCATATTGAATCGTTTTAAGATTTTTTCCAATATATACTGATTGATGGATAAGTACTCCATGTGATTTGTGCTCGATTTTCAGGTCTAGATAATATTTTGTTTGTCTCAAATATTTTATTTCAAATTTTCCTTTTAAATAGTCAGCAGTTTTTCGGAGCTCTTCAGGTGTTCCGATTAAATTCATATAATCAACATAAATTGTAATAATGACAAATCCAGATTTTGTTTTCCTTTTGAATACATATGAGCATATAAGATTATTAATATATCATTCATTTGTCAGGTATTTGTTAAGACGATTATATCATATTCGCCCAAATTGTTTTAATCCATACAAGGATCGTTATAATTTAATTGAACAAACATTGTTGACTTTTGATTTGTATGCTTTAGACATTTTAAATTCTTTAATAATTTTCATATATATATATATATATACCAGTATCAAATGACTCATATAAATATGTTGTCACTACGTCTATAAGACACATTTCGAGCCCTTCTAAGACTGCTAAGCTTATTAAAAATCTAAAAGTAATTATATCCATCATAAATGAATGTGTCTTATCATAATCAATTCCTAGTCTCTGCGAGAAATCTTGTGCAACAAATCTTATTTTATATCTTACAATCTTATTTTTTTTCATTACGTTTTCATATAAATACCCATTTGTATCTAACAGGTTTGACATTTTCTCAGACGTTTGGACTACAGGTCCAAAGACTTTACGTATGGTTGAAGAACATAATTCTATTTGAATTGCATCTTTCCATTTAGGTCAATCATATCTTTGTCTACATTCATCAATAGTATGTGGTTCATAATCATCGTTTATTATTTTCAAAACTATTTTATATGAAAATATATCATCGATGATTGTTTTATTACGATTCTAAATACATTCTGCACAATTCATTAAAATTTCTTAATTTTTAGAATTTTGTAGCTCATCAAATGTTTATGCTCTTTTAGGGTTTCATTCTCCTTAGGGACTGGTAACACTTCTGGAGTTAATTATTCAGGGAAAATGGATTTTATAGTTTGAGTATTATTTTCAATAGAATTAGGATTCTTCTTTAGCCGTTTCCGGGGAATACTATCTTTTGAGCCAATTGGTCTACCACGCTTCTGACGTGCAGTAGATGATTTACTTATTACGTTCTGATTACATTGTTTAATAAGAATAATTATTCTAGCTGGTGCATTGGCAGGTAGTATGTATGTTTTTGTTACTTTAGTAGCATCAGTAAATGTATCTGACAATTGATATGCAATTATCTAAAGATTAACTATTCTTCGTACTTCATTTTCATATTAGGTGATACGAGGGTCTAGGTAAGATATTGTTATTATCCTATGATAACTCATTTTTCTCTCTAATAATGACCTTTTTCTTGTGTTTCTCTTCAGAAGAAATTTTTCCTCTCCCTAATGGTGGGAAAGTTATCTCATCAAAATGACAATCTGCAAAACGGATAGTAAAGAAATCACCTATCAACGGTTCAATATAACTGATAATTAAAGGTGAATTAAAACCAACATATATTCTCAAACGACGTTGATGACCCATTTTGGTTCTTTAAGGGGGAGTAATAAGGACTTGTACGGCACAACCAAAAATACGTAAATAAAAAATATCAGGTTGGTGTCGAAGTACAAGTTGTAATGGAGAATACTGATAATAAGCTACGAGCCTTAGTCGAATCAATGTTGCTATATGTAGAACAGTATATCCCCAGACAGAAATTGATAATTTAGTTTATAATAATAAAGTTCTTACAATCACTTGGATACGTTTGATGAATGATTCTTTTAGATCATTCGGGGTATTTATATATGGAACTGGATGTTCAACATCGATTCCGATTGATGTGCAATAATTATCAAATGTTTTTTTTATGTAAACTCACAAGTATTATCTAGTCGTATGTTCTTAATTGGATAATCTGAAAATTGTGCTCAAAGTCTAATGATTTGAACAAGTAATCTAGCAAAAATGATGTTACGACTGAATAACAAACATACATATGACTACCTTGCGGATGCATCAATCAATACTATAAAATAACAAAATGATTGTTGGGTGGATGAATAGATTCACATATATTTCCTTATATTCTTTGTAGAAAAAACGGAGACTCAAAGTCAGCCTTAAAAATAGATGGTTTAATTACCAATTTTCCTTATGATCACCAATTTTCCTTGTGAACAAATAATGCATATACTTTCATTGGATGTTGGAATCTTCAGGCTCTTTAATAGCTGTCCATGAGAATTTTCAATGATCTTACGCATCATCGTAGATCCTGGATGATTAAAACGGTCATGCAAAAGTCAAAACGTTATTAGTTTTGAAAGCTTCTGACTCGAAACTACATAAGTTTCAATTGATCTTACAATTGTATAATACAACCCAGATGAAAAAGCTTTGAGTTTTTCTAAAATAAGCTTCTGGCTTGAGATAATTTTAGTGATGCATATATATTCAACATTCTTTTCATTTGTAGTTTTAATATGATATCCGTTACTGCGTATGTCTTTGAAACTAAGTAGATTTCTTCTGAACCTACTTGATTATAATATACCATTTATAAATAATTTAGTACCATTTGTTAACAAGATTATGACTTTTCTAGAACCTTCAATTAAGTCTGCAGGACATGATATAATATTTACCTTAACTTTAGTTATTGACAAATTTAAAAAATATTTCTTATTCTTGATAATAGTATGTGTTATTGTATTGTCGATAATACATATATCTGTACATTCCTTTTTGAAAATAGATAATTCATTCATATCTATCTTTCATTAAAGAAACAATATGCTAGAACATCATTGATAACAAAATATAAAGCAAAAACATCATTGATAACAAAATACAAAGCAAAAAAAAAAAATTATCTTGCTTCTAGAAGGGTACAAAAATATGTACTAACATAAATTTATTAAAAAACACACACACACACAAAAGTAAACTTGAATATTTTAACTAGACAACTTTCTAATTAGTATGAATATTTCCATCACTAATTAAATAATCTATTTTTTCGTCTGTATTATCAAGAAAATCTGATAAGTCCAAGCTTGTAATGTTTATAGGATTATCATTTTGATCTGTAAAATTTGTATCAATTCTTTTTTCTTTTCTCTTTACAGAGGCTTGATACAAATCAACCAAGTACTTAACTGTATGGTAAGTATGAGACTAGTGTCCAGACATGCCACATTTGAAACAAACATCTTCATAGTTTTTTAGGACATTTTTTTCTTTACATTTTTGCCCTTGTTATGTTTGGCGTTATAAACATTCCACTTTTAAGGGATGTTTTTCTGGTTTCAATGACTTGAAAATTTATACCTACCACGACTATGATGACCACATCCACGGCCTTTTCTTGTGTTAATATTTGCTTCTGAAGGTATAACTACGCAAGCTGAGCGGAGTTCATGATTTTTCATCAAAAGCTCATTATTTTGTTCTACCACTAAAAGACATGATATTAGTTTAGAATATTTTGTAAACCTATGTTCTTTATATTGCTGTTGCAGAAACACATTAGATGCATGAAAATTGGTATATGTCTTTTCCAACAGGTTTGCTTCAGTCAGTGTTTCACCACATAAATTTAGTTGTGAGGTTATCTTAAACATGGTAGAATTATAGTCAACAACTGATTTGAAATCTTGAAGTCTTAAATTACTCCACTCATGCCGGGGTTTGGGGAGGATGATGGTTTGCTGATGGTCATATCTATCTTTCATATTTTTTCACAAAGTCATTAGATCTTTAATTGTAAGGTATTGGGTCTTCAGGCTCTCATGTAAATAACGACGGATAAAGATTATTGCACTTGTTTTATCTTGTAGAGATACTTCATTATTATCTCTAATAGTATCAACTAAACCCTTAGACTACAGATATAGTTCTATATCAAGGATCCATGAAAGATAGTTCTTTCCTGAAATATCTAACAGAGCAAATTCTGATTTTGCGATATTTGACATAACTATATATATATAATACCACAATTAGTGACATAATCAAAATGATAAATGATATTAGCATTATATTCAAATGAAATTTATGTGATAAATTTCTTTATGGATATATCTGAAGCTTCAGGTTGCCAAAGATTTCATATATATTTTTAGAATTTCAGGTCAAAAATGATGACTTCAGGTTTTAACAATATATTTAGAACTTCAGGTTCCATTTATTAAAATTCAGAACTTTAAGTTTTAATATATTATAAATTAAATAGAATAAAAGCACAAAAAATATAAACATATAAAAAAAAATAATAAAGCAATCGGTTAATATGAATGATATATTGAGTCGGTATAACTATACATGAAATACATAATAAAAATAGTAAATAATGGTGGCAAGATTGTGCATATATTATATAATAATAAATAAATAAAATTAAATAGTTAGATATGTAATGCATGATAATAATAATAAATGATCACTGAAATTAGTATAATAATTGAGTCGGCAGAGTCGTACGTTGATTAGATTAACATAATCAAATTTCTAAGTTAGAGTTAGGTTAGAATATCAAGAATTTTAGATTTTGATAAGTTTGTTCAGAACTTCAGATTCTGAATCGTGCTGATAACGTGTTATAAAATTAAAATAAATAAATAAAAATAAAAATAAGAATTATCATAGAGTTAAAAGAAAAATTGTGAATATGAAATCAAAGATAGAGCAGGAAGGAGAATAGAAACAAAAAGCAAAAAGGCATCTCATTTATCATCATAATCTCACTTATTTATACAAAAAATTTTAATCGAGTAACCGACTTATAAAAGATTTTTATATTATTATTTAATATCACGGTGTATCCAGAATGTTCACAACACCTATTTCCTTGCTAAGCGTACATAAAAACAGAAGTACGCATTTTTAAACAAAATCATATCCATAAAAACAGTTTTTTGAACAGCACAAAAACTGTAACAAGTAACAACTATCCACCGTTCCGTTTTGGAAATGGCAACGGAGAATGCAAGAGTGTGTGTGACTGGAGCTGGAGGCTACCTTGCTTCTTGGGTTGTCAAGCTTCTCCTCTCCAAGGGCTACTTTGTTCATGGAACCGTCAGAGAACCCAGTTAGTTTTTCTTCGTCTCTTTTAGAAAGATCATATTTTGCATGATCGATTCTGATTTAGCTTATTTATGTGTATGTATGGTCCATGTTTGTTCACAAATTTGCCAACCCTTTTGTCTGAATTATCCAAAACGTTTAATTTGACTGTTATTATGTGTTATTTACTTTGTTTGCTTGAAAAAGATGAGCTGATTTAGAGAGAGATTGTATTTTATGTAGCCAATAATATTTGAAGGGTGTTATTGTATTGAAATTTGTTGAATTGTCGTGTAGAGGATGAGAAGAATGCGCATTTGTATAAACTTGATAAAGCATCTGAAAACCTGAAACTCTTTAAGGCCAATTTACTGGATTACGACTCCCTTCATTCAGCTATTGTAGGATGCAATGGTGTCTTTCATGTTGCCAGTCCTGTTCCTGCCACCAAAGTGCCAAATCCTGAGGCAAGTATGCTTCAATAATGTTGTTCCTTATAAATTATAGCTTTATTGCTTTTACCTTACCTGTTTGATAATGGTCTAAGAGAACGAATTCACCTTTCGTGTCTATATAGTATATGAGTTCATACGTTTACAGTGTATGATTGTTGTGATTTCACATTCCATATGGTATATTCTGCTGAAAAAAATTGCTGCAGGTAGAGGTGCTTGAGCCAGCTATAAAGGGCACACTCAATGTGCTGAAAGCATGTCATGATGCTAAAGTTAAGCGAGTTGTTTTTGTGTCTTCAGAAACTGCTGTTAGCATAAACCCCAAGTGGCCCACGGGTAAAGTGATGGATGAAACTTGTTGGTCTGATAAAAATTACTGCAGAACTAATGAGGTAAACCAGCCAGAGAGAGTTCAGTTGTATGTCAATTCCTAGTCATGAGTTGCATTGTTCTTATTGGCATACGGTTATGAACTGAAGTCGGGCGGAAAATATCATTGCTTAGTTATATACTGATACCAAGTTCATGTTTTTCCAGCATTGGTATTTTCTTTCTAAGACAGAAGCAGAAAGTGAGGCTCTGGAGTATGCAAAAAGGACGGGACTTGATTTTGTAAGCATTTGTCCTACTATTGTTTTGGGACCGCTTCTGCAGTCTACAGTGAATGCTAGTAGCTTAATTCTCATTAAGTATTTGACAGGTACTTAATCAGAAAGCCTATATTGGTTGATATATTGAAAGTGTATGTAGATTTAGATGTTTTTCTGGCCACCCTTGCCTTTGGACATTTAAGTTAAGTAGGCACTCAACTTTTATTTGCATCTGTGTACATGTGTAAGCATGTGTACCATACTGCTTCTGAGTTTGAGGGTTAGTTGAAGTTTTTGTGTTTGTCTATATGATAATGAAGAAGGGATTTTTCTTCTAAAACATGATTTCTTATTGAATTGCATTCTAGGCATGGTTTCCTGATTCTGACTCGCATGTTGCAAGATTTGTCCATGCAGGAGCTTATGAGTCAATGGAAAATCCGCTTCGTTGGATAGTTGATGTGCGTGATGTAGCTGAAGCATTACTTTTGGCATATGAGAAGCCTGAGGCAGAAGGGAGATATATATGCACAGCTCACCCAATCAGAGCTCGGGACCTGGTTGATAAATTGAAGAGTATATACCCTGACTACAACTATCCTAAAAGGTAATCCTTTCATTGCTGTGTATCCCACTCAAGCCGACACTAGTTTTCTCTGGTTATACCTGTTTAGCTATGAATAATTATTCTGAGTTGTATGTCAATTTTGATTTATAATTACCTGTGTATGATACTTTTGAATAATTTCCAGGGATATGTTCATAAATTTACTTGTTTTGTGAACAGCTTCACTGAGGAAGGGAGCAAAGCAATATTGAGTTCAGAGAAGTTACAGAGACTTGGTTGGAGTTACCGGCCTTTGGAGGAAACCCTCATTGGTTCTGTTGAGCATTACCGGAAAGCTGGAATCTTGAATTAGTAAAAATAAAAAATAAAAACAAAAAATTGTTAGACATTTGCATGTCTATCAATCTTCAGATCTTTTTTGTCATTAGATATAATAAGTTGAATAAAAACAGTTCAGAAGTATGACTGAACCTAAATCATGTATGTTATTGCATTTCACATAATATGCATTACTGGTGTCTGTCAGAAGATAAGATATTTACTGTTTTGTGGAAGTTTAAATGTTGTTATCCCCAGATGACAATTTAAACAGTAGTGATAAAGTTAGCTGGATAAGAGTTAGCTCTTTTTTGAAATTTTTTCTCTATCTACACCAGACTTGTATAGCTGTAATGCAGTAATGAAATGTGACAAGCCTTTTATGCTTTTATTTTAGAGTTTTTCAACAGTGTCTGGTTTTATGCTGCATCTGTGGAGAAAAGATCATGTCTGTGAATTTTTGGTCAGTGCTTACATTGTAAATAGAGAGCCGATGGTGAGCTCACTGGAATGCTCAAGAATTGAACCAAGATGAGTTCTAAAACTTTGAATGTTTGATATAGTCTATAGACCAAATAATATCAATATTCCATCTCTTTGTCTTTCCTTATTCACATGTATGAAATCACAAGTTATTATTTAGAGCCGATGTTTATACTTTATTTTAAGTTAAATGGATCAATATACAGATTCATAACCTATATTTCTTGATTTTGACAGATAAAACTCTTATCCTATTTATTTAAATAAGAACTTTCTCAAAGCAACCAAATTTAGAACAATAAAAACAAAGATTAATATTTTAACTGTGGGTCTGTGTTATGAGAGAAACAATAAATTGATGAAGAATAGGGTGATGAGAGAGAAAAATTAAAGCTCAAAGTAAACTTGTAACATATTGTTTATTGTAAATTAAGTATTGCAATAGATTGAGTATAAAATATTGTGAATGTAATTTTCTCAATCACAATAAACAAAGAGGCTTGATTTGGCCGCTTCCAGCCTTGGTATTTTCTGCTTGTCCACTTGCATCTAGTCAGGCCCTGAAAAGTGTAGTCTCTGGAACTAACTGGTATAAGATAGAGAGAGAGCGAAAGAGAAAACTAAAAACTTGATAATGGAGATGAGAGAAGTTGAAGATAAGGAGAGAGTGTGTGTGACAGGTGCAGGAGGGTATGTAGCTTCATGGCTTATCAAGTTTCTCCTTCAAAAGGGTTACATGGTCCTTGGAACTGTTAGAGACCCTTGTAATTCATTTTCTCTTTTTAAGTCATTCATTGGTTTGTTTTTATATTAATACTGCTGAAAATATTGATACTTGCGTTTCAAAAGCAAAAGATTTTATGATTTCATGTATGTGATGAATTTATGATGAGGGTGCTTTATATGAACTACTGTTGACATTCAGGTGATAAAAGGAATTCCCATTTGAAGGAATTTGAAGAAGCTTCAGAGAATTTGCACCTCTTCAAGACAGACTTGTTGGACTATGAAGGTCTTTGTGCTGCCATTGCTGGCTGCACTGGGGTCTTCCATGTTGCCTGTCCAGTTCCTGCTGGCAAAATTTCCAATCCTGAGGCAATATTTAAGTCTTTTCTTTTTGGGGGGCGGGGGGGGTGGGGTGGGTGGGGGCGGTGAGTCTAAATTACAATGAGAGGTTAATGGCGTTCATGCAGGTTAACATGATCGAACCAGCTGTGGTTGGAACAAGAAATGTGCTAAATGCATGTTTGAAAGCGAAAGTGAAGAGGGTTGTGGTTGTGTCTTCCATTGGTGCTGTTATGCTGAATCCAAACCGGCCAAAAGATCAGGCCATGGATGAGGAATGTTGGTCTGACGGCGATTTCTGCAAGACAACGCAGGTTCCATTTTAAAAAAAATTAGACATGTTCCATTGTACAAATTGGTATTTGTTGATTTTATGTAATATAATTTCTTTTTTTTTTTTTTTTCTTGTGAAAAATACTAGAACTATTATTGCCTTGCCAAAACAATCGCAGAGAGTGAAGCTTTTGAGTGTGCCAAGAGAGGCGAACTCGATATCGTGACAGTTTGTCCATCGATTGTAATTGGACCCATGCTTCAACCCACCATAAATGCCAGTAGCTTACTGCTGCTGACGACTTTGAGAGGTTTCTTCTTGCCCTACACTATCTCATATGAATCAGAATCTTCTATCGATATGAACTCTTGCTATGTTGAAATAATCTTGTTACACACATCAGCGGAGTTTCAAGTTCATCTCATACATATTTTGGGGCTTTTTGTTTGTGATTGCATTGAACCATGCTTATATGCAGTTTCTTAGTATATGTTGTCATTTCAGTACTAATTTTTAGAACTGGCTTGGGAATCAGATGGACATGAATCAATGGAAGACAAAAGTAGACATCTTGTGGATGTACGTGATGTGGCTGATGCCATTTTGCTGGTATATGAGAAGCCAGAAGCGAAAGGAAGATATATATGTACTTCATACACGATGAAAATGCAGCCACTGGTGAACAAGCTGAAGGGCATGTATCCTGATTACAATTTTCCTAAAAGGTAATTCATCAGTGTCAAAAATGAGGCATTTATGTCCTTTGTATACGTTGGAATATTTCGGTGATCTAATGCATATCATGACAGTTTCACGGAGGTGGACGATCATGAAAAGTTTAGTTCAGAGAAGTTGCAGGATTTGGGATGGAAATATAGGCCGCTAGAAGAAAGCATTGTTGATTCTGTCAAAAACTATCAAGAGAGAGGCTTCCTGCATAAAGATTAGCCAGCTGGTGTCGCTGCTGAACAATGTTCGTGCCATTTTGTGTTTCAGGATGGCGGTCACAAAGTTATGTTACACAATATGTATTTACTTCGTAGTTTGTTTGCCTACAGAGATCAATAATGTCTTCCTTTTTCTTATGAAAAGTTTAAAATAAGCTGAAATTTAGGTGCTGTCCAACCTGAATAGTACAGTGCCAGCATTGGTGATCATTATATCTATAGAATAAATATCGTAACTTCCCCGACTAAACTATCATGCAAATTCTTGCTGCAGTGCTGCTATTTGGTCCAAAACAGACAGTAGCATATTTCATTCTCATTTGAATTTATAATCATTCTGTGCACTCAAGTGTTATGCTTCTAGAACTTGATATAATATATATTCCCTTGACTAAACTATCAATGATATAGATGAATTCGAGCCTGGAATGTCTCTCCGTTGACTGCCGTTTCTGATGCATTCGTGCATAATAACAAAGATTTTAGGACAAATTCTGAAATCGCAGTGGCAATGCTACCCATAATTTTGTAAACTTTTGTTGATTTAACAAATAATATTGTGTATGATGACAATGCCAATGTCTTTGTTACTGAAAAATCATCAAGACACCATCAACATGACAACACTTGTTTTTGACATTTTTCAATTCCAAGCAGACAGGAAAATATGGAAACAACTGATGCATAGTCATCAGGAGAAAGAACTTGTCTCTTTTGTATGTCTGCAGCCAAAGAATTATAATTCCAATGTTGGTTCGAGCAAACTGGTGACTGCCTGATTATTTAGACACAGAGAATGGGAAAGAGACAAAACATTGTGTCTGTGTGTGACAGGTGCAGGAGGCAACCTGGCTTCTTTGGGTTGTGGAAACTTCTCATGTGGTTCATGGCATGGCTATAGACCCCAGTAATTCCTTGTTTCTTTGCAATATTCGCTTTATTCGAATTTGTTTTCTTTGTCAGGTGATGATAAGAATACACATCACTAATAGTACATGTAAATTATTGCATTTCACATTGTATGCATTACTGGCCTGGCATTATGCTTCACCTGATTATATTGGCTTTTCTTACTTTACACATATTGAATCAAGAATTTGATATTAGTCCAAGGAAGGCGCTACATCAAACAAAGTGAAAACTTGCAAAAATTGTGTTACTATTAAATGTCTCTCCTTAATTGTCACAGTAGCTATCAGAATTGTTATAATAATGTCTGGTTTTAGCAAATCCTGATTTGCTAAGCAACATAAAGAAAGAAGCTTTCTGCATAAAGAGTAGCCAGCAGGTTTTGTTGCCAAGCAACATTCATGCCCAATTCGTGTTTCAGGATTGTATTCACAAATTTCTGTTCCACTCTATGTAACTACTTTGTAGTTTTCGTACACAGGTCATAGTGTCTTCTGTTTTTCTAGGAAAAGTTTGAAATGAACCTCAATTTAGGTGCTTTAAAAGCTGAAAGTGTACTCTAAAGTGAAGCTTTTGGTGATCTTTATGTCAACATAATAAAAATTGCAACTTCCTTGACTAAACTATCAAAGTCTATCATGCAAATATTTGCTGCAATGTTTCTATGTTTGGTCCAAAACAGACAATAGCATATTCCATTTTCATTTGATCATAATAACACTTGGCCAGTTAAGTGTTATGCATCTAAATTAATATATATATTCTCCTGACCAATCTATCAAAAGTTAAATGAATTCAAGCCTGGAATGTCTTGTCTCTTGAGTGCCATATATACCAAAGTTAATTTCTTGGACCACCATTAAAAAACCTTTCCAGTGGCGATACTACCCATAATTTTGTGGATTTTGGTTGATTCAAATAATGTTGTATATAATAACAATGTCAACGTTGAATAATATATATACCATCAGCACATTGTTTTGAACATTTTTCAATACCAATTAGACAGGAAAACATTAAAACAAATGATGCATTGTTGTCAATGGAAATAACTTGTCTCATTTGTTTGTCAACTTGGATCTGAGTAGGCAGCCACAGGAGTATAATTTCAAGGCTGGTTTGAGCAAACTGGTGACTTGGCTAGACATAGAGAATGGAAAAGAAACCAAGAGTGTGTGTGACAGGTGCAGAAGGCTACTTGGCTTCTTGGGTTGTGAAGTTCCTCCTTTCACCGGATTATGTGGTTCATGGAACAGTTAGGGACCCCAGTAAATTCTCTGAACTTGTCTTGGAAGAATCTTTGCTTGTTACTTACCAAAATTCACTTAATTCAAATTCGTTTTCCTTTTCAGGTGACAATAAGAATGCACATCTAATGAAATTGGAGAAGGCTTCAGAAAATTTGAAACTTTTCAAAACAGACTTCCTTGACTATGAAGGTCTTTGTGCTGCCATTGAGGGGTGTATAAGTGTTTTTCATGTTGCCTCCCCGGTTCCTCTTCAAGGCACTGTAATAGATCCTGAGGCAAGCCTACAAGCCACTCTTCACTACTTGTCCTTAATAAAAATTGGATTGAAGTGATTTATGCTTATGTTATACTCAAAGTTCCAAGTGATGGTGCGGATAGAACTAATTCAACCAGCTGTTATGTGCACGAAAAATGTTCTAAATGCATGTTTAAAGGCAAAAGTGAAGAAAGTTGTGGTTGTATCATCCACCGGTGCTGTTGTACTTAACCCAAATTGGCCCAAAGATCGGGCCATGGACGAGGAAAGCTGGTCTGAATTGGAAGCTTGCAAGGCAATTCAGGTGATCAACTAGCCAAACCTAGGAACTACTCTTTAATTACTTAATATTAAGTTCCAGGATAAAAATTCTCTGTTGATCCGAACTTTTATCTATGCACCCTATTTATTTGGGCACCTTGACTTGTTAATATGTGCTAACTGACCTGCTTTATGCCTTTATGTGAACATCAGAATTGGTATTCTGTTGGGAAAACAATAGCGGAAACAGAAGCTTTGGAGTATGTTAAGAGAGGTGGTCCATCCATAATAATTGGGCCATTGCTTCAATCCACCATGAATTACCAGTATCTCCTAAACTTCTTGAGAGGTGCTTTTTCCTCATTCGAAAAAAAAAAAAAAAAAAAAAACTTTAGCTGTTTCTTTTCATGTTTCAATAACAATAAAAAAAGTCATAATAGAACATTCCAAAGTAAGCATCAATAATCAAATTGGTTAGATCCTTCCTCCAACTTCCTATAATGAGTACTAATAATTATTACAGTTTGGCTAAATTTCCATTGATTAGGGGTGCTTGCTTTTCTATGAGTCATATTATTGGCATCACCAAACATATCTAAGTTGATGTGCATTTTTGTACTGACTTTTGTATATATGCTGAAACTTAATGGTCATAAAACAAAAGTGCATTATTGTGAGACCAATCACCACACAGAACTATCACATAATTGGTGATTGTCATAATTCTACTAAAAATTATCCTAGACTGAAACAAAACCTCTTCTAATAAATAAGTTTTAACATTATACAATGCAGATGAATCTGAATCAGCAAACAATGGAGTTCGAGCATTCGTGGATGTTCACGATGCGGCTGCAACAATCCTGCTGGTCTACGACAAGGCAGAGGCATAGGGGAGATACATAATTTCTTCACATGAAATTGGAACACAAGACTTGGTTATGAAACTGAAAAGCTTTTATCCTAATTACAATTATCCCAAAAGGTAAAATACACACAAGTCATAACTCATAATGAATGCTAACAGGTTCCTGAATTGGTTGTGCCTAAATGTTTCTTACATATGTGCCAACAAAATCATGAACATAAGGCACAATATATGGGTCCTTTGATCAATAATTATATACCCTTAGATGGGGCATATTTCGTGCTAAATTTCTCCACAATAATTTAGTTGGATTCATTCAATTGAAATATCAAACCAGTTTCATTCTTTTAGTATGATGCTTATATTTTGTGCACAAATGTTGACAGTTTTAATGAGGTGGAAACAAATATGAATGTGAATTCAATGAAGCTGCAAAATTTGGGATGGAAGTACAGGCCATTGGAGGAGACACGAATCGATGCTGTCAAGAACTATGGAGAAATTTGTGTCTTAAATAATCCAGCTCCTACAGGTTCTGTAGAATGAGACAATCTTAAATGGAATGATCTCATCACATTATTTATGTATCCACCTGATCAAAACAAGGTGAAACTGTTCCATTGAGACCATCATATAGAAATGTTTTTTCACCAGGGGCAGCATAGCATGGTTTTCCAAATCAGGCCTAAGCAAAAATCCTGCTCCAGGATTACAATGTGATCATGTTCGGGCTTCGTTTTTAACAGTTTTACAGTATATTGAAATAGACAATTTGTTTAATTAAAAGATGTTAATCCGACAAGAAATCTTTGTTTTTGAGTGTTGTGAGGAAAAACAACATGAAGAAACGGACAGAAACATCCTTTGTATGGTTCCAAGTAGTTGTAAATTACTTGTGTTTTTTAGCAAATCAATTATCTGCCAGAATCACCACCAAAAAAAACACTTGAAGCTACAAAGTTTATGTGGTCCCTTAACTGTTAACTTAGATGCTTCTTGCAAAGCATATCTGGCCCACCAAAACAGGTGTAATTGGACCCCATTTGACCCAAGCCCTAGCCACCAGTTACAACCTGACTCAATTGGATGCCAACACCACACCACAATACATTTCAATCAAGCTTGAAAATTTTCCCACTAAAATTAGAGTAGGTGAAACGTAGTACTTGTCAACTATAGATTGGTCCTAAATATAAACAGTGTTTAACAGAATTGTTTTTTGATTGGCCTTAGCACAATTATTTGACCTTACGCCCAAGATTTTGGATCCTTTCCGGGTCTGGGTTTAATCAGAACTTTACAAGAGTATGTTAAGTTCAATTAACGTTTGCATGTATGCGATATATAATATTTTATGTTTAGGTGTCACTTAATCAGATAAATTTGATCATATAATATTTTTAGGGAAGTTTAAAAAATATTACTTGACTGCGAAAAACCATGATAAAAATCAAGTTAGGAGGGAATCTTAACTCCAACCACTGTAATAGTAAAAGATCCTCCCGATGTAGGCCCAATTGACGGGTTACAGGTGAAGCCCAAAATGGTGGCCTAACAATTGGCCCTATATTCAGCTTAACCCAATTGAAGTCCAGAACCCTGGAAGCCCACGACCTGAAGTAATGCTTGGGGTAGTTCAAACTACTTTAATAAGGTTTGACCAATTAATTGGGGATTCGCTAATTAAGTAAAAACAATGATCAAGAGAGTGGATCCTTTGATCTTAGCAGCTGTTGTAGCTCGACAACCATTCTCTTTCCACTTCTGAAAGGGGAGCAACCATAGAGGAAAGAGACATTTTAACCACTATATCGTCATAGACACTTAGCTAACATTTTTGTCTACATTGTTGCTCAACATCTTACTCATATCACAACGCCCGCATCCTCATCACCGTACTCATTCTTAGCAATTACATTCTTATCACTCGTCATATGTCAAGGTCACGACTATTTGTCGTACACTCTTTTTTTACTTTTACATACTTTCGATTATTAATATAACTTAAGTGTCAAAGTGTCTTTAGTCTGCACCATCTTGGTGTTAAGATTCTTTTCATTCTACATTTTTTATAGGTTACTAGGTCTCAAGAAGTTAATCGTAGAGCCAAACCTCCACGTCAATAATTGTAAAAATCAACTCACTACAAATACTATTTCACGTTTGATTTTTATGAATTACAACAAGAATCTAATGCATTTGGAATCGTTTTTAAAATGATGTTTTTAAAAATAAAAATGTTATGGGTATTTTTGGGACACTTAAGTGGGCTAATAAAAGCCCAGGACTGTTGGCAGAAGTCCAAAACTGTTTGAATGAGACTGTCCATTTGGCTAAGATATAGCTCGCTAGGCGTCTAACTCGCCAGGAAGTCATATCGCGAACTTAGATTCTCAGACTGTATGATCAACTCACGAAAGCAAACTCAATCAGGCTTCGGACATTTCAGCTCGTGAAAACGAGTTCTCAGCTACTACAGTTCGCAGGACGTGAGTCAGTTATTGTCAGAACCGTCAGACCAAAGTCAGCAAGGCGTATCATATACGCCTAACCCTTCAGAGGTAACAGCGTGAATTAAGGAAATCTCATCTAACAAGCATAAGTTTAACATCTAAATCATGTTTTGACAGAATTGACCTGACATATATCAGTCTCATTAATGTAATTCATCATTTCATTTTGACTTACTGTAATGCAATTGTAGTACCTCTCATTTCTCTATAAATAGGGGAGGAAATTCATTTGTAAAAAGAGAGAAACACTTTGAGTGCTATTACTCTGTAAAAATAACAAGAGAATAATAGACGTAGGCATTTTTGGTCGAACCACTTAAAAACTTCTAGTGTTCTTTGTTCTTTCCCAACCTTTTCTTCTACCTTTTGCTTGTTTCTAGCACCGTTTTGATTATATCTACAGTTTAGGTTTCAAATGACCTAGTCGGTTAAATCCAGACGTCGATATTTTACCGTTAGAATGAGGGCCCTTTTTGTAGTGTCATCTTTTTCCTTCTCTAACTTCTAGAGCTCGAGTATAGGACGCCAAGACTAGAGGAAGAACCACTAGAAGCTTAGATATAATTGCTAACCAATTCGACAATTTAGACCAATAGCGAGATGTCTTGCCCATAGGAGGACCAACCAATTTGGGGGTTAGAATCTCTAATGCACCTTTGGTCAGGAATACTCAAGGCATGCCTCCGCTTCGCTATTGCTAACCTGCACATGATGTCACTGGAAGGGATGCCATGTAGGTTCTGCAGCAATGCTAGAAGGTGTTAGAGAATACAATTATACAGATAGCAGATGTTGTAAGGGTGCTGATATAGGCCCAAGCTCAGGTCGCTTAGAGACCCATTAAGATTGCTGCAATGAAGGATGTCTCACAACTATAACGCAGTGAAGTCTCGGCCACAAATGGGAGGTTCATTAGAGAAGTGTCAACTCCTAAAGGATCGCTTAATTCCTCCAACGTGCGGTCCAGAGCTCGAATTCAAACGGCTCACCTTTCAGGATTAAGGGTAAGGGTAATCCGGGATGGACATTGATAGGTCAAGAGGAGTAATGCACATATGTGGGTCCCAGCTATGAGAGATGAAGATAAGCGGCGACACCGATATAGAGGTTTATGTAGAGAAGATGTATTAAACAAACTTGACCAAGGGTATGAACCAGGTCACTATACCCTCGAGCTTAAGTATGAGAGAATGCAAGGGGTGTAGGACCGATACTTCCCAAATAGGGAAAGTAGACGAAACAGACAATCTACTATCTGGCGATCTAAGGCACAGAGTCCACTCGTCGAGAAGTTCCTTTAAAGGGTCCAACAGTTAGAGGCATGACTTGGAGCTTAGGAATAGGGGGGTCAGCATGATGAAAGAACTCCGTTTACCTTTGAGATCGAGCTAGAGCCACTTTCCTCAAGGTTCAAGGTCCCCAACATCCCATAGTACAACGAGGACACTGACCCTTATGACCACCTCGACGCATTTAATATCCATATGAACTTGCAGACCACCAACCTACTAGTCAAATGTCGTGTTTTCCCTACAACGCTTGGAGATAGTTCCGCGGGCATGGTTCAGAAATCTCACACATCGCAGTATTAACAATTGGAAGGAATGTCAGCAAAAATTTGTCAATCAATACGAGACATTAAAGAGGTAGCTCGCTCCACCCTGCCACCTCGCTACCATCTTCCAATGTCCTGGTGAATCGTTGAAAGACTACATTGGTAGGTTCAGGCGCGAGGTAAATAATATAGAGAGTCCTACTGATGAGGTAAATAATAGGTAGGTCGCGCTCTGAAGAGCCTCACCAGGTATATCTAAAGATTGAGCAACCTTGTCTTTAAACTTTTCTATCTCTACGAGTCCTCCCTCACTGAAGCATGAGAAGTCCGTCTTCGGATGAAAGAGGCACAAGGTATAGAGGAAGTCAGTAGTTGTTTCTTCTTCGACCTCTTTCCTGACCTTACTAATCTCCTCCTGAGCTTTAGTAGCTTCCTCCTTGGCGGCAGCAGCAGCTTCTTTTCCAACAACTTCAGCTTGCTGCATGGCCTCATCCACTTCCTCTCAGCAGCTTCAGCTAGCCATCCAGTCTCCTCCAGGTTGTGTTTTGCCTTATCTAGTTCCTCTTCGGCCTTAAGAAGCTTGGAAGTAAGTAACGACTTAGAAGCTTGATAGTCGTTCTCCTAGCGAACTAGGGCCTCTTCAGCTTCATTTTGGGCGGCCCGGACATTCCTCAATTGAGTCTCTATGAGAGATTCTGCCCTCTTAGCTCTCAAGACTTCTCTGGAAATGTAGTTAAGCTCGTCTCTCAGTTTGTCTTTCTCAATTTCGAGCTTCTCTTTCGAAACCTCGAGCTTCTTGTTATCGACCTAGAGCTGCTCCTTCTCTTCTCCCAAAACCAGCAGTTCCTGCATTTGCTTTATAATCCCCATGACAGACTGAAATATAATAAGTTAGTATTGATGATAAGAAAATAGGAAAAGACTAAGTGTCAGAAGTTACCATTAATGAGTGATGAATGACACAGATGGACAAGCGATCTCTATTCAGCTTATCAGTATCCAGATTTTTGGAGTGGCCCCAAGGAATATTGGCAGATAGTCGACGATCCTTTTAAGATAAAGTCCTCCAAGAAGGCACTTGGGCTCGTCCTCAGCCTCTGGTGCAGCATTCTTCTCTGCTGCCGCAGACTGCTTGCCTTTTTCAGCTCTTGAGCATTTTGTTGGAACCCGCTATGCCATCATCTTTCTTTTTATGCCCTTGCTCGGAGCAGCTGGAGCCTCGTCCGTCGTAGTCCTTACAGTTGGAACCTTGCCTGAAGGAACCTTACCCGCTAGAGCCCTTTCTGACGAAGCTTTACCTTTGGAAGTCTCTTCATCAGCAACTCTCTCCAGATCGCTTTCGATTTTGATTGGTTCTGGCTGTGAGACGGGGGCCTGAGCTTCGAAAGGCCCTGCAGCTTGTTCAGATGTAACAACTTCAGTGGATATGGAGGCCACAGGGGTAGCGGGCTGAGCTGGATGATGTTTTGGGTGCTTGACAAGACTTAGCTTTTCCATTTTTGGAACTTATGTGAGGGTGGGATCGGTCTCTCATCCCTCAAGTTGAAAGATTGAGACGAGCTCGCGCTGACCCTGAATTTCAATGTCTCTCTTATTGTCGATTAGCTCACTGTTCATAATAGGAGCGAGCTGATATTGTCTGAGGAGATTGTGGTCAAAAGCATGGATAACACTGCCTCCTCCTGAGTATGTAAATGTTCTGAAAAGATCTTTCTCCTCCTCAATGATTTCTCCTATACTCCCTTCTGTAAAAAGAAATAAGAAAATATCAGAATCAACATACATCTAAGAGAGCCTGCTAACGTCAATCCTATGACTACCTTGAGTATAGACGAAGCTATAGTTTTGAAGATGTCTAAAGGAAGGGTAGGAGATATAAAACCAGCTCGATTTATAGTCCCCGATATTGGATTTGCCTTTTAACTCGCCCTTCGACAAAAAGTCCTTAACTTTCGATTTGTGAGCTGTCAGGTAGTAAATCCCCTCTTGTGGCCCTCCTTTCGAGCTGGCTACTCCCTTTAAGTTATACAGGTAGGAGCAGATACGTGGATTCGGAGCCTTGAGCCCCTTCCTTAAAAAGATTAATGCCAATGAGGTGAGTTAGGAGTAAGAAATTAGGGTCAGTTGGAACGGGCTGAGTTTCAATCGATTTAAGAGATTGACAAAGTAACGAGAGATTGAGAACCTGAGTCCGTGCCTCAAATGATGGGTATTGACGGCAACGTACCCTGGAGGCTGATAGGCCGCCTGATCATGAGTGGATGGTAGTATAATACGACAGCCTTTGGGAAAACGGTATTCCAAGGCTATTCCCCCCAGCTCGTTAAGTTACAGTTTTATGGGATGGATAGCAAAAATTTCGTGACCTTTGCCTTCCATGAGGTGGCAGGATTGTTATAGGATCAACCCGAGCTACGAACTCCTTAGCAAAATTACCGCTAGTAGAAGTTACCCTTTCGACATCACAAGTTATTCCCGATTCATTGTCCTCCGTGTTAAAGAGGTCATCTACTCTGTACTGCTGATGACTGCGACCTGAAGACATCTACACATAAAAAGGGAATAATCAGGTCTTTGTATACAGACCATCACTACCTATACTTAAATTTTCTAAGCCTACAAGTCACAAATGTCGTACAGATTGTTAAATGTATGAGGGTTCAACCTACAGTTCAGACGACCTACGAGCTAATGACCTATCTATGTCTCTACCTATAACTCGTATGCATAATACCACAAACAGCAAATCATACACAAAAATCCAACCAACAAGATCAAAACAGCAAAAAACGAAGAGTCACAACAAAGAACAAGTTCTCAGAAACGAGAACACATAATAAATAACCCAGCATTAAACCCAGAAAATGCACAACGTGTGCAAACCAAAAGTTAAGAGAAGATTCGATGACTTACTTTGAACAGAATTGAAGTTTCGAAGATAATCTTCAACTCTGAGATGCTGGCGCAGAAGATTGAAGCGAAGAGAAGTTAGAGAAGACAAAAAATGAACTGTCTGTTGATTTTGAAAATGACAGGGTAAAAGTTGAAAATAATTTGACTCTTGCCTTTTATAGTGGCGTGAGTACAAAACCCTAACTATCAGATCTGGGGGCTCACCAACTGTCTTAAATCCAGCGGCTTACCGTGATTATCGGGATTTGATCATCATGTGTCCGGTTGATATACCTGTGCATTAAATGCGCCCAGAGACAGACGTGCCCTATACGACAGCCTGAAGAATCGCCTCAGAAATAGAAGGCATGGCAAAGTTTGAAAAAGCAACACGAGCTAGCTTTTACCAGCGAACTATCAGCTCCCAGTCCGCAGATCGCACTGAGAGCTGGGGGACTGATATTATGGGTATTTTTGGGATATTTAAGTAAGCTGGTAAAAGTCCAGGACTGTTGACCGAAGCCCAAAACTGTTTGAATGAGACTGTCCATTTGGCTAAGGCACAGCTCGCTAAGAGTTTAACTCGTCAATTATACAGCTCGTCAGGAAGTCAGTTCGAGAACTCAGATTCTCAGATTGCATGATCAACTCACGAAAGCGAACTAAGTCAAACTTCGGACATTCCAGCTCGTGAAAACGAGCTCTCAGCTACTACAGTTCGTAGGACACGAGTTAGTTATTGTCAGAATCATCAGACCAAAGTCAGTAAGGCGTATCGTATATGTCTAACCCTTCAGAATTAATAGCGCGAATTAAGGAAATATCACCTAACCAGTATGAGTTTAGCGTCTAAATCATGCTTTGACAGAGTTGACCTGACAGATGTCAGTCTCATTAATGTAATTCATCATTTCATTTTGACTTATTGTAATGCAACTGTAGTACCTCACATTTCTCTATAAATAGGGAAGGGAATTCATTTGTAAAAAGAGAGAAACACTTTGAGTGCCGTTACTTTACAAAAATAGCGAGAGAATAGTGGACATATGCATCCTTTGGTCGAACCACTTAAAAACTTCTGGTGTTCTTTGTTCTTCTCCAACTTTTTCTTCTACCTTTTGTTTGTTTCTAGCACTGTTTTGACCACATATACAATTTGGGTTTCAAAGGACCTAATCGGCTAAATCCAGACGTCGACAAAAAGCATGCTTTAAAAATAATATTTTTAAAAATGTAATATGCTTGATAAGATTTTTTAATAATCACTTTCAAAAATAAAAAATAATATAAATGTATTGGATATTATTTTTTAAAATGAGTAAAATTATTGTTTGAAAGGAAAATTAATAATTTGTTTTGGAAACGGTAAAAAATATAAAAAATTGTTTTTAAATTTTTAGTTATTATTTTTGAAAAAACGTTTTCTGTCTTCTAAAACACATTTTTAAAAATATGTTACCAAACAACTTACTCATATTTTTTGTTTTTGAAAATGAAAAATCATTTTCAAAAATATATCCAAACACCACTTAAAGGAAAAATCTTTATTATGAAATGTATTAGTGAATAAGCTTGAAAGTTCAGGAGAGAATGATACCATTTAAATTTATAATCTCAATAATATGGATATAAAACACTTATCAGTCTATCAAATCAACTTTCGTCATTTTAAAATCATCTTAAGGGTTAGATATTCAAGATCCGAATTTTAACAAAATTCCGGACCTTCTGATGAGAGAATTTTGATAGTATATGCGCTCATTCTGGGGGTTAGGTTAGCATAAAGAGGCATAGCTTTAGAGAAAATAGTGTAAGGTTGGGGGCAGTGCATACCAACCCAATTTCAAATAATGATGCTGGATGCATGTCACAGCTAGTATCATCCATCATATTGATGAGGGTCCCTTTCTTGACTTTAGTTACGTGGACAGCTCCACTAGCTTTATCCATTTCTTCCTTTTTCTATATACATGTTTTTTGGCAACTATTTTTCTCAATCTTTGTAAATAAGCCAAATCAAAGCTTTACTACTGCTCGTTTTTTAAAACTAAATCATCTTTGGACAAAAACGAAAGCAGCAGTAAAAATAAATGATAATTGAAGTCATAAATTTCTTATTACTCGATCAATCAGTTTAATTCTTAGATTATAAAAATGTTAAAATAATTATTATAAATACATTATCTTTATATTAAAAAAAAAAAAAAAAAGAGGATTTCACTGGAGTGTGTGTATTTTTATATCCGTATAAGAAAATTATTTTATTCATATATATATATATGTATTTGAAAATATTTTATATATATAAATAGGGTATAATATATATACTCATTAAAACTTTTGTTTTTGAATCTGAGCGAGGTTGCTAGGAGGTTCTCCATTGTGCAATTCTCTTGGAATTATATATTTTCATGGTGGAATGTGTAATTTTCTTGATTTTTCAATGGAATTAATATTGGAAGTTCGAGACAAAATTCTTACTACAATTCATTTGAGGATCAGAGTCGGCTAAGCTTGGCCTAGATTAACATGACAACCAGCTTGACCTTATCATGTTTATCGTTGAACCTGTAATTTAGCCGTCCTTTGTTAATTTTTCCATACACAATATGAACCTGTAATTCAGTCATGGTTTGTTAAGTTTTCCATATACATATACATTACAAAAAAATAACATTGAGCTGGTAGAATATTATAAAGTATATACGGTAGAATCTGAATCCTACTTCTAGAGTGAACAAAAAAATACACAACAATTTGAATAAAGAGGAATGCATAAGATTTCTATATTTTATATTTTATATTTTTCTATTAAATTTTAATTGAAAATGTACTTATGATTGTATAATCTTAAATTCAACACATAATCCCTAATTAACTTTTGATTATGGTTTATATTATTTCTCTTATTAGAGAGGGAGAATGCTTCTTCAAACCAATTTGTAATAGCAAAAATCCTCAAAATACAAACTTTGTTGATCTTCTGCATTAAATAATTCTCATATACCATATAAATTCCGTGGGCTAAAAAATCTTTCATGTGAATTATCACATTGGAGAATCTCTCCCTACATATATATACATAGATTGAAAATATTATTGTAAAATGCTTTATAACGATACAAAATTAAAATTACCAACCAATTTCTAGTCAAATAACTCCGTTATTAGGTCCTATATGCGCAAATTCTATACACTAATTATATGAAATCTCAATTCTTTTACTGTTGTTGTATAGTAATTATTTTTTACGTGCGACTTCTACATATTTATTACGCGAAATCTCAATTCTATACAATTGTAGAACAATTGGAATCTCACGTATAAAAACATGAGAAGGGGATCATAGATATGCATACGTCGAAAAAGATTAGATATACTTTGAAAGCGGCTCTAAGAATCCAAGGTTTCAAACTCACATGACCAAAGTCCTATGCCCACAAAGAGCACGAAGAAGACAAAACGAAATAGCTATTTACTTTTTTTTTTTTTTTTTTTTTTTGAGAGTGAAATAGCTATTTAGCTGTACGAAAAGAAGTGGATGCAACCCAACCGTGTTGAGACCGCGTTTCTACTGTTTTTTCTATAGTTCATGGCAACACAAGTCAAAGTGAAATATTATTATATTTTACATTAAATAAATAAAAAAAATGTTGGAAAAAATAAAAGTTAGGATTTATAAAAGAAATTCCAGAGTAATCAATACAATTTTTTTTTTTTCACATTTATAATAATGGTATGAGTTTTGTAATATATATTCTCATTATAAGAATATTTTCGTTCTATCGTGGAAGTAAAAACATACATATATATATATTTATAAATATATGTGAAAATAGATATCTTTTAACATTCGAGAATAAAAAATTTATTTATTTTTCTTTGAAAACAGATATGTTCTAGTATTTTGAGATCATGTTATATATAAAATACCACCTATGTTAAAATGATTCAAATTTGGTTTTTATTTTTTCTGAAATACAGTGGAAACAAGGGTAAGTTTTAATCCCAGGGCAGGGCCAGTAGAGTGTAACAAAATTTTGGAGTATTAATTTAAGTATTCTTGGCATGACATGACATAAGAATTAAAGGGGCCATACAGATACAGGAGCACAATAGAGATAGAGATAGCAACAGAGAGAAAGGAGAAGGGACCCACTTCCACACCATCCCAAGCTGTCTTCTCTGCTTTGTTTTGAAACTGAAAAAACAAAACCACTCTTCTCTCTCTCTCTCTCTCTCTCTTTCTCTCTCACTTTCCTTTTTTTTTTTTTTTTTTGAAATTTTCTCTCTCTTCTTTAAACACTGCAAGCAAGTCATGCCTCTTCTCCTCCTTTTCCTCCTACTTCAAAACCAGCGCCACCGCCCCCCCACATCAATACCGCCCCATCCCTTTCTCTCTTGATTTCTCACTTCCCACCAGTGCTTCTGTACATATACATACAACTAGAATAGTATTTGTAATTAGTAGTGCTGCTACTAGTACTAGTATTAGTATCCAAGTGAGAGTCTTAGAAGATTCCATTTTTTCTTTTCTTTTATTTGACAACTTCTCTTCTCTGTGACCTCCTTTTCCCATACAAAGGAAGCCCACCACCGCCTCATCATGTTGGGCCATCTAGGGTTTTTCTTCTTTTTATTATGATTCTCTTCTTGTATTCCGTCTCTGCTTCTCTTTTCCATCTAAAATCCACCACTCCCCCCTTTTTCTGATTCCCAGTATATTTTCCTCTTTCATTTCTAGGGTTTATGCAGGGTTTTTGTTTTCAACATATGTTGTTGTTGCTATCCAATTTTCATTGATCACTTTCAAGTCTGAATCTTTTTCTATCATCTGTTGATGGCTTATCAGTCGATTCCGGGTCCTGGCTCGGGATCGAGTTCGGGTTCAGGGTTCCAATACGTGAATTCTCCTTTTGGAGACACGACCTACACAAAGGTGTTTGTTGGGGGGCTTGCTTGGGAGACTCAAAGTGAGACCATGCGCCGCTACTTTGAGCAATTCGGTGATATTCTCGAGGCTGTTGTTATCACTGATAAGAATACCGGACGATCCAAAGGCTACGGTTTCGTGAGTATTAATTGTTTTTCTTTTTAAAAACCTTGGATCTTTATTTACTTGTTTTGGTTTGATCAAAGACATTTTTGGTTGTTATGTAGAATGACTTTGGTTTGTGTTTGTGTTTGTATTTGTATGGAGTGTGTAGGTGACTTTTCGGGAACCGGAGGCTGCCAGGAGAGCCTGCGCTGATCCAACTCCGGTTATTGATGGTAGGCGGGCCAATTGTAATTTGGCTTCGCTTGGGCGACCGCGGCCGCCAATGCTCTATGGTATGCTGTCTCTCTAATGTGTTAACGGATGTTTGTAGCACTATAAATGTGTGTTTGTTTTGGGGAAGAATCATTATTGCACATATTCTTTGGTGTGCAACCAACTTTTTTTTTTTTTTTTTTTGTCATTTGGCTTAACTGTGAATTTCTGTCAACATCTGTCTTACTCTTTCTCCTTTCTGCACAATAAAATATTTGATATTTTCAAAAGGTTATTTATGGGCAATGCATATATCTACTTTGCCTTACCAAGCATATTTTCTACCTTTTCTGATACTTTTATGCTGTTTGTCAATGTGACTATACTTGATAACTAGTTTGAATTTTCTCATACAAGTTGAATTGTGAGAGAATCAATTCGTTATTCTCCCTTCTGCAAATTTTTATGAGTTCCTGAATGCATATCGAGAGCTTTGTATCTAAGCTTTTGTAGCAGTTTGTTGGTTTTGTTGTATTCTTCCTTCAGTTTTGATTTGCCTTTTGATTTTAGTTTTGAACGGATGCAATCAAGTGTAGAGTTGAAGAAAATTGACGTGCTTCGATTGTCGTTTCATCTATTTCATTTTTTAAATGTTTGATGTCTTAGTGTGTATCTGCGATACTCACTGTTTTTTCTGGAACTTGTAGGACGTGTGAGACCTGCCACTGTATATAGTGGCAGTATGCAAGCCCCCCGAGGAGCTTATGTTGGAAGTTTTGGTTACCAGCAACCAGTTTCTTACAACTACCAGCAGGGATTGGTCTATCCTCCTTATGGGTGAGTTGTGCATTCCGTTAGAAATGGTTGGAGCATTAATTGAGCCACTACAAGCCTTAGTTTCATCTGTTTAGTTGATTTAAATGACAAGTTCAGTGACATTATGTGTGGAGAAAGTGCTGTTCTACCCAATAAACCTCTACCCCCACTTTTCTCACTGTTGTTTTTTCTTCTTTGATTTATTTTTTTAGGCTTCTTTGCCTGGTAGGCTTAGTAACTTTTCTGTAGACTTGATCATTGGTCATATTCTGCTTGTAGATAGGTAGGCTGATACATACTTGCAGTCCTGTATTTCTTTGTAAGGATTAGATTAGGTGATAGTCATGGATTGAATATAGGCTAATAGTCATTTGAGTTCTATATATGCTGATGACTGATCAATGTTTGTTTAATGTTGGTTAGATTGTGGAAAGGTTGGTAATCACTCAGTTTAAATTGGGTACATCTCCTTTGTAACTACCTGTTTTCTTTCTTTCATTGCTCTGTCAGTCTTTTATGCGGCAGTTCTTGTAGCACTTGCCAATCACATAATTGAACATGTGTTTTAGGGTTTGTAGTCGCTCTAGGAGTAATTAGTCATTTCCCTAGATTTCAAGGCTGATGTGACAGTGTGATTGGTAATTGCAGGAATGAAAACGTGGTAGTTGCAGATGGTATTTGTCCAAGTTCAATATTTATTGTACAGGCAAGAATTATGTTTGTGGTTTAATAGTGACCATAAGAGAATCTGAAAATTCTTGGTTTGGGGCTGTTAGGATAATTTTGTATGAATTTATCTTGGGCATACATGCTAGAGATGGCTCATTTATAGGATATTAGCTGTAATAACTTATAAACTTGAAAGCTTTGGATCCTTTCAATGTAATGAATGGCGTCTGTTTCTCTCATCTCTTGTCTCTATGCTGTATCATGCCTTAAGAATCCCTTCTCAATATACACTGACACAAAGTTCTGTTCTGAGATTAATGTTTAGTGGCTTGAATGGTCTGTTTTATCTCTGCAGGTATGCAACATATGGACCTGAATACATTTACCACCAGGTAGGATTGCACTACAATTTGGTGGAAGCAATAAAATTTTCACTTATTCTATTGGTTTATTATGTTTGCTGTACTGATAATTCCCACTTTTTTGTTATTATACTTGTAGGGTGTTTACAGTCCATATGTGGGTCAGCACTATCTTCAGATATATGGAGTGCCTGGGACAGTCAACACAGCTATCTATCCGTATGGTCAACTGGGACAAACCATTTCTGGAAGTCATGGTTATTCTCCAGTGCAGGGATATTCAATGCCTAGTCATCAGATTGTGCAGCTTAGTGGACCTGGTGTAAATGCAATCACAACTTCGCCTATGGCCACAGTTCAGACACCATATCCTGCAGGTAAATTTTTCTTTAGCAGCAACTGATCGTTGATCTTTATGGGGGATGATGTCATTTTTTTTTTTTATGGTGTGCTTGAATTGCTTGCCTAGTCTATTTTTTTGTCATAGTTTGGTCAATGCTTTCCTCATACTTTTATAGTTTATGTGATTATGTTGTAATAGTTTCACTAGCTTTGCAGTTTGGTGGGTTTTTGTGGAATCATGTTGACAAACTGATTTGTCTTGTGAACGTTTTTGTGAAATCATGCTTAAAAAAATGAAGGTGAAAATAATGAGGGGGTGATGTATTAGAAACTAGCAGAATTTACTGAAGGAACAGAGAATCTTGTTAGGCTCCTGACGGAGAAAGGGGCAAGTTAAAAGTCAATGAAGACTTGAAATTTGCTTCACGGGCTTTCATTAAAAGAACTATCATTTAAAGAGTCCTGATCAATGAATTTATTGGCTTTATCAGGTATAGCTACGCCAGTCCCAGCACAACCTCAATTTTTAGTTCCTGCTCCTTCTCAGTTTATGCAAGGTAGCGGTTCTGACCAAACGACTGGGTGAGGGGTTGATGAAGGTGAGTCGCATTGACACTTTTACAGTTTACTGTCACTTCCATTTTGCTACTAGTACTCTACTGTGAATTTATGATAGAAGTTTGTTGTTTATTTGCAGGTATCCTTAGATTGCAGCAGGACTAAGAGCAGCGGAACTGCTACTTGAGTGGCGGGCTTCGGATCTAGCCTTGCAAATTAATTTTCTTGCATTCTAGAGGTATGGTAAATTTTCTTCTCCTATTTAAACTATCAACTTTTAAAATGTTCTGTCTAATGAAGACCCTTCATAGAGAGGACAAATGACGATAACCCTTCTTGCAGGATGTTGAGGTTGGCCTTACTTTCAATGAATCATTACATTTGTCTAACATTGATTTTCCAAAATCAATTTTTATGGAATATTCATGTGTATATACAGATATCTGACAGATTTTCCATTCTGCAGGTCAAACATAGTCATGTTCACCAGAGAAGTCGGATGTCTGATGTCTGAGTCGCTCCTGATGGTGGAGAAGGTTCATGGAAGATGCGGGCAGCTCTTCCTTTTTTTTTTATTTTTTATTTTAATGGTTCACCTTAGTTGTACCTAAGAAACCTTTATATGCTGCCGGAAACTCGAGAAGAGTGGCATGGCAGTGTGGATTAATGGATGCTGAAATAGGTGTTTTAGCAACCATTTAGGAATAAAGAACAGGAAAAAAAAAAAAAAACATTGTATAAAAAAGATCATCAAACATGATAGAATCAACATATGATTCTTTTTTAGTGTTTTTTAGTCCCCAGCATTTGGGTGTATAGATCTCTGGTGTCAAGTTGGTGTCCTTGCATTGTATTTAAAACATGTCATTGGAGTTCTTTGTGCATAGTTTAGTTTTAGGTGCTTTTTTCTTTATTGAACATTCAAGTCAGCAACTTCTGTAATGTCCAAAATTTGATCTGAGAGCCCCACCTCAAAACATGAGGAAAGCTTCAGGTATATTTATTTTTATTTTGGAGAAAAAAAAATTGTGTGTGTAGTGGTTGCGTTGCGTGGTCTGTTATGCTGCAGACATTAACGTAAGGCTACTTTTTTTATGTGTTTTATCTTTTAGTGGCTTATTAATTTGGGTTAGCATTAGTGTTTGATGAATACACAATAATTTATTAAAGAGAAAAATCCTAAATTTTTTGGTGCCCACAGCTGACAATTGTTATGTCAAAACTATGTATACAAGTAGAGCTAGCCTTTACGGTTCATCTAAACCCAACCTGTTATTTAGCTTGAATAATCAGAAGATAGATTTAGAGATTCGTGAAAACTAAGAAAAATATTGGAAAGTCAAGTGTTTGATTTTGAATGAGAAAGCGTTATAATGAGATGGTGTATTGTATTATATGCTTATTGAAACAATTTTGTCAATGAAATTGGTATCGTGGTGGTTCAATAATGTTCATATAAAAAAGGAGTTTTGCATCGTCGCATTCGTCTATACATACTACAAGTTCCAGCGACATCATATGATAAAACTCCCCAAACCGTGTTGGATTCCCGACCGGAGTTAGTGGTCCGATCTATTGGCATTGAGATTTACTTATATTAACATTATTCTCACGCAATCGTGGTCTGCATGTCTAAGTGATTTCATTCTTGCATAACAAAACTTGTTATTTGGGATGACCGCTATCAATTTCCAACTCAGTCGGCAATCAATTAAATTATTGGTCAAATATTTATCATTAAATTATTGGACAATGAAAGGAGAAAAATTTGATTTTGATTCAAAAAATCAAACTTTAATTGGTTTTGGTATTTTTAAGTCGCTTGAAATATTTTTTGTATAAAAAAAAATCGAGATTATTCCTTTTTTCAAAAGGAACATGAATAAAACGGCGTCGTTTCCCAACATAAAAGTAAGAAGCCAGTAATGATTTTGTTGTGCCCCAAATCAATCTGCCGTCTTTAATTGGAAAGCACAAATCTTGCATTCTCTCTAAATTTACGAGTGAGGTCAACAATGAGGGCTAAATCGCCTGCCTCCTCCGGTGACTCGGAGTCCGACGTTGTTCACGTCCCCAGCTACTCCAGTAAGTCTAACAAAACATCAAAATCAAATCTCTTTGCTTTTTTCAATGCCATTATTATTTACTGAATTGTCAGGGTGGTTTTCGCTGGACGCTATAAACGAATGCGAGGTGCGGTTCCTGCCGGAGTTCTTCGAGTGGCGTTCGGCGTCCAAAAACCCTAGCGTTTACAAGTACTACAGGGATTCGATTATCAAACAGTACAGGGAGAGCCCTTCGAGGAAGATCACGTTCACGGACGTGAGGCGGGTTCTGGTGGGCGACGTTGGCTCCATTCGGAGGGTTTTCGATTTCTTGGAGACGTGGGGGCTCGTCAATTATTCTCCCCCCGCCAAGCCTTTGAAGTGGGACGATAAAGACAACAACAAGGCTTCTGCTCCTGAACCTGTTATTAGTAAGGAGAATTCCAAAACCCTCTGTAGTGGTTGCAAGTCTATTTGTAGCATTGCTTGCTTCTATTGCGACAAGGTCTGTTTCTTATTGATTTACTGTAATATTTGATTTTAATATAATGGACGGAATATTAATATAATATCTGTTCATTTTGTTGGTCAGTATGATTTGACGCTTTGTGCGAGGTGCTATGTTCGTGGTAACCATCGGGTAGGTGTGAGTTCGTCGGATTTCAGGCGGGTTGAGATAAGTGAGGAGACAAGAACGGATTGGACGGACAAAGATACTTTGCAACTTCTGGAGGCCATTATGCATTACGGTGATGACTGGAGGAAGGTTGCTCAACATGTCAGTGGAAGAAGTGAGAAGGATTGCATCACTCATTTTATCAAACTGCCTTTCGGGCAGGAATTTATTGCTCATCCAGCCTTAGGAGAGAT
Source organism: Dimocarpus longan (assembly GCA_022984855.1). NCBI lineage: Eukaryota > Viridiplantae > Streptophyta > Magnoliopsida > Sapindales > Sapindaceae > Dimocarpus > Dimocarpus longan. The sequence goes on from CM041018.1 coordinate 173,616, forward strand.
TGATAATGATGTTGACGGTGGATTGGAAAGCCTTGGCACTACGTCCCCGAATAAAAGAGCGCGTCTCTCGCCACTTGCAGATGCCAGCAACCCAATAATGGCTCAGGTACACATTTTAGGTATATGTATAAAGAATAAAACAAGTGAAAAAGTCAAACAATTAGATGGGTTCTGATTTTAAGACATGTAATTAACTGTGCTTGATGCCATGAAGTTTATGAGTATTGCTTGCTGCAGGTGGGGATTGCTTGAAAAGATCTCTGTTTCTGCATGATTTGTTTAGTACATTTTGGAGCACTTTTCTATTGGGAAATTTTTGCCTAGATTAGGATCATTGCTGGAGATGATTCACTTGATGAATGCATTGCGATCATTGTTGCTTTTTAAAGTTTTTACTAATTAGTCGATTGTTGTCGGTCAACCGATCCAAGTTGAGCGTTGCAAGCAAATTGGAATCATTTTCTAGATATAGTAACTGTGCACTATATAATTATTGGCAACAGAAGTCCTGTTGATTCATTGGTGTTTGTCCCAATCATGTCAAATGATTTTGCTTGCAATTTGTCTCAGGCTGCTTTTCTTTCGGCTTTGGCTGGTATTGAGACCGCTGAAGCTGCTGCACGAGCAGCTGTAAAAACTGTGTCCGAGGTGGATAGCAGAGCCAGTAAAGGGAGTCTTGGATCCCTTGCTAGGGATACAAAACAAGAAGGTATGAGATAAGCATTCCTTTTTTAGGCCATCACCATGGTTGTATACTTATTGGAATCGGTTATTTCTTGTGTAATAATTTAATGCCTAGTTTTTTGGAACTTTAAAATAGTTCTGTAACGAACGACTGACTATTAATTAGTTAGTAGATTTTCTGTCATTAATACCATCCAAACAACATAATAACTTCCTTTAAACATGCAGAAACTGCTGCCGTTGCATCTAATGGTGATACCACCCAGAATACATTGGAAAGGTTTTCAGTGGATGCAAATTCTTTGGTTGAGAAAGAAGAGCAGGATCTTGAGAAAGCTGTATCTAGGATTATAGAAGTTCAGGTGTGTAAAATTCCTGGTCCCTAGTGTCCATCCTACTCAATATGTGAATTAATAACTAAAAGTTAGTGATGTTTTGCAGATGAGGGAGATCCAGGATAAGGTTGCTCGATTTGAAAAGTTAGATTTGCAGATGGAGAAAGAGCGGCAACAATTGGAGCAAATGAAGAACATGCTTTTTGTTGATCAACTTTCACTTTTGTTTCACAAATCTCCTGCTCCCAAAGCTGGAGAACACACGGAGGAGAATAAGATTGTCAAACCAAATGTTTTATGACCTTTTTTGTATGTTTTATGTTTATCATATGTTAATTTTTTGTCAGTGGTCTCTTTGCGATCGTTGTGGCATATGCGGTGAACTCTATACACTCCAACATTTGCCATGGGGTCTCTACTAACCCCATCAGAAAGATCAAGTGTTGATTGTTTAAATAATTACCAGATTAAACAAATCATGTATAATTGCTTAAGAAATTTCATTGTCCATGATCGAGAATTTGATCGAAGTAGGCTGATGAGAAGCAAGAAATCTGCCACGGTACAATATGTCAAATGAACTTGAACGATGCAACCGCCTGTAGAAACAATGTAACATTTGCCATCAGCAAACAAAGCAGTAATCAAATTTGTCGACTTATACAGTGTTGTCTTACACGGGTCTCCAAATCACTTGACGTTACCTTCTCAATTCTTGAACCATACTTCTCAGATTCTTCTTCCATAAACTGCACCAAAATACCATACATGAATGGTTTGCATTGCAGTTGGAATGAAAAAGAATAGAACTAGGAAAAATTAAAAAATCCCACCTGCCCTGTCACTGTGTATAATCTGTTGTACCAACCATTTGATGCCATCCCAATTGCTGAATACAAATGTTTGCGACTTTCTCCCGGATTTTGCAGTGTGTACTCGATATAATAAAACCCTACGGGTTTTGAATCATTACAGGTCATTCGACATAAGTGCTTCAACAAGCAAAATTGAGCACTAATTCATGTGCAACCTCATAAGAACACCAACTACAACAACAATGTGCATAGTTGCAAGCATATAAAGTACACTTTATAAAGGATTTTCACAGCAGAGATGTAATTACCATTAGCTGCTTTGAAATCAATCAACTTTGCTGACACACCAGGAGGCCTTTGCCAACTTCTATCTAATCCACTAACCTACTTAAAACACTAGATATTAGTAATAGGATAAATATATCAACAGGATAAATATATCACGTCATTTACTTGTTCATTTAACAGAATTATTTCCTATATGCATGAATTTATATTTAGAATTACAATCATTATTGACAGTTTTCAAACATGATGTTATATGATTTGATTCTATTAGATAAACAAGAAGATAACGCATTATCGAATAAAAAAAATTTAAAAAAAAAAAAAAAATTGATGTATTATGTTTGTTTTATTAAAGCAATTCTTCTGTCAAGCGAAGTGCATACACGAGTTGAAAGATGAAGAAGAATACCAGAGTGTCGGCGAAAGCTTCAACTTTGCCAAAGGATTCCATTCTTGTAAAATCCGGGCCAAGTCCCGTGATTACCACGCTGACTAAACCAACCAATTCAAGATCCATCGCATATGAACACGTTAAATGAAAAATGGATCTACAAAATAACTAAACATACCATTTGAATTAGATTCTTCTTCTGGATAGAAAGCTGTTATGGATTTGAATCCATTTGGCTCACCTGCCCCAACTTGCCAATCTACATCAACCTCCACCAGAAATTTACACAAAATCTAAATCAGTTCATGACAACTAACATTCAAGTAACAGTTCAGATTTCACAAGAATGCAAACCAAAAACACACAATCAAGCACATTTGTACATTTTTAACAATCATTTTATATTTTTGCATCACTAATGGAGGATTCATATCAAATTACCTTTAGGAATTAATATCTTGAACTTATTAACGTCATCAGCATAAACACGAAAATCCCCCGGAGCATCTACAATGTATAGAAACTAAATGATCAAAAAAACAAACCATAGTCTCAAATTCAATGAATCACAACTACAACCAAACATAAAAAGAATTACCATCCTCCGCGAATGCATTAGGAACAATAGCCGGACAAGAAAATGCAGACAAGGCAGCCTGAACCACAACTTGTCTTCTTTTAACCATAGACCAGTCTAGTTCTTCAACGCAAACTCTTTCACTACTCAAAACCAGCAAACCCCACAAATTACAATATAAAAAGAAACAACAAAAACATCACAAAACAGAATCAAATAACTCATAGTACAGTGATTTTTCTTCATGTTGTTGCTTGCAGCATAGTACAGTAACATTTTGCTTTCTATGTTTATTGAATCCTGAAACAAAATGAACAAAAAATATGTGAAAAAAACAGTGGATATGACAAGAAATGTCAAAAGGGTCGCTAAGGTTTATATTAAAGAGACCTGTCTGGTTAGAGGAAGCTTTGAAGGAGGCATCGCCTGGTCGCTGAGTCAAAGAGTGAAATGAAGAAATAAACGCCATGGATTTTAGATTGGCTTTTGTGTTCTGTTTTTGTTTTTACGTATATCCATTTTATTTTCTTTTTTATTTTTATTTTTGGGGTCTAATTCAGTTAATTAACTGTTTTTTTTAAGAGTTGGTTAATTAACTGTTTGTTTCTTTGCACTATTTATTTTGGCTTTTATTAAGAAGAAAAAAAAAATTATATTATTATTTGAATTGGATACTTGAATTTGATCGCCATAGATTTCTAAAATTCTATCTATACAAATATATATTATATAATTACAACACAATTGAAAATTTATGAAATATTCCTAAAATACCACAATATATTTATCTTTTACAACAATTGGAGAAGCTGCCCCACGTACATTGACAAAGGGACACGGTGCACTCTCATAAGTCATGTCAAGGAACTGCACATCCCTGTCACAATTTGTGATAGAATAAGTGCACAAATAAATTAATATGATTTTAATAAGAAAAATTTATTTTATTAATAATTTTGTTTTGAATAATTACAATAATTTAGAAATTAGGAAGCCGGTTAGAGCTTAACCTCAACTTATAACCTTAAAATGTATAAATATGAAGAGTATATCACTTAATCAACCTCATATTGTCTTTGTTTTTTTTTTTTTTTTCATTTTTTATATCATATTTTAGAATGGATTTAAATTTGTTTATGATATTCTACATCTAAATGTCTCTACCTCTCTCTATATATACCGGTGATATTATTATTTGGATTTAGTTTTCATTTAGGTTTAGCTACTATAGAGTTTTGTGTAGTTTATAAATGACATATTTTCATTTTTTTTTTCTATATATATGAGTTATCTCTCACCCTAACATGGTCATATGAGAACCACTTATCTTGATTTTACTATTAAAGTTCTACTAGTTTGATTTCGACTATCTTCTAGGATTGTTTCAATACCAGAAAAAAATCTTTTTTTTTTTTTTGAAAAAAAAAAAAAAACTATTGATTTATAATTTAATGATTATGGATCAATCTTGTATGCATACTGAACTTGTGTGCAGGTATAACGCTTATTATTTTAGAAATTCAAAATCATAAAGATAAGCTAGTGTAATAATACTGCTTTGCTCGTGTCTTTTCCTTTGTTTATCTTCATTTTTTTTTTATCTCAAAATGAAAAAGGAAAAAAAAAATCCATTATGATCATGTCAGAGACAATATCTGTTCTGTCTGGCCGACCAAATATTCTGCTCTACATGAATTTCCAATACTATATATTATTTGTTGCTTCATGTCCAAAAAAGAACATCAAAGTTATCATTTCAATTTAAATGGAGTATTTCAACTCTAAAATATTTTAACTACCCACTCTCAAAGAGTAAGAATGTAAGATTACACTTTCCTAAAGATTTCAATAAATTATATTTTTTTATATAAAATGATAGATAATTTATTATTGTCACTATTTTGTAAAAAAAAAAAAAATTATTATTAACAAATAAATTAATGATATGAGACACCAATTTCTATTAATCATAATTAGAAAACACAACAATCGAAGATGTTAATATTAACTACCATAGCACAGGGAAAAAAAAATTAGTTGGGTACAGGAGTGTTATATTTTTACAAAACAAATAATAGTAATAATAATATCAACATCTTTCCTCCATATTTTACAAAACTTGCAAAAAAAAATGATACCCCACCAATAAATAATTTTCCTTTTATACTTTTCTCAATTGTCAATTTGTCATCCACATTTTTTCCCCTATATTTTATTCGATTTCTCGGTTGCCAAAAAATATATATATAATAAAACTATTGGGTAGGTACAAAGCAATATTGTGTTGGCCATAGTGTTAATTTTGTTTAATTTTCCAAGATAAAAAAAGTTCAATGAATTGTTTGCTATTTTTATGCACCAACTACTTTGTACCAACCCATGAACCCACAATTACTTTATATTAACCTTTAAATCAAAATAAAAAAGCTAGTATCCAAAAACAACGGGCTGTATTGTTAGAAAGTTAAAAAACACAATTGACCGAATATTTTAACATGGTAAAGATAAAATAATATATGTTTATTTATAACTAAAATAATTAATGAATTTTACTTTTATATTCGTAATAGGTTTTTAAATTTCATCTTATATATTTATTAAGATAAAAATTTTCAAGTTATACGTATAATCAATAAACAACAGCAGACTCTCCTCCACGCTGATGAACTACAAATACTAAAAAGTAATTATTATTTTTTTGAAATTACTAAAAAGTAATTATAATTTGTATAATTAGTGAGATGATTAACTTAACCAAAAAGGAAACAAAAAACAAATACAAAATTCACAAAAACTGTCCGTCTACACTCTGCAAGTACTACTCGCTTCACTTGACTTGCAACTAGTAGAACCACCATACCTCCAAAGCTTTTCAAAATTAAATCGACACGTCTCACATAGACAAAGCGAGTACAATTTATCTACACTCGAGCATAAAATTTCAAAAAGAAGGCCGTTGAAGTAAATGCGAAATTAAAAATTAAATAATTAATATCTTGTTTGTACGAACGAAAGCAAAATTGGCCTGCTTTTTACCTGCTTTTTTTAATAATAAAAAGCATTTGTTAGAGTGACGAGTCATGGAAAAAGAGAAATCTCTACACGTAAATTAAAAAAATAATTATTAATTTAAATAAATATCTGAAATAAAATATAAACTCTATCTTCTTTTATTATTATTATTATTTTTGAAAAAAATTTCCATTTCCAAACCCTAAATTTCTCCTGTCAAACTCTGCTTTACCATCTCATAATTTTTCCAATTTTATTGGTAAGTTATTTCCAATTTTTCTCTTTTTTTCCCATATTTTTCATGTATTTTCTTTTTTCAATTTTTGAAAACAGTAAAAAAATTTTCGAAAATTCGAAATTCTCTTGAAAAATAGTTTCTTCCTCACCTAGTTAGAGATAATTAAACATTTTGTTAGCATGAATTTTGTTCAAAATGACAAAAATGATGGTGGGTTTTTTGTTTTTGCAGTAAATTAGGGTTTTTTTAATGTTTGTTTTTTCACTAGATTCTCTCTAGATTTCACTGTCAAGCTTGAATTTTTGGTTTCTGAGTCTGTTTCTAGCTCAAGTTCAGTTCAAGTTCTCACCTCAGTTTTAAAGATCTAAACTTTTATTGAAGTTCTGATTTTCTCTCTCTTTGTCACCACTGTTTTTAGGGTTTTAGATTTTGTTTCTTCAATTTTTATTTTTTTTTTGAAGTCATGATTTTTATGTGTTTGGTTGCAGAGGTGGTACGGAATTGTATTTCAAAAACGAAGAAGAAGAAGGAAGAATGTCGGGATCGGAGACAGGAGTCAATGTGATGACGCCGACCACCACCACCAGAGAGCAACAACAGCCCTTCAACGCCGCTGCTCTTCAAAAGGGTCCGCTGCACCAGCCGACGCCCTCGTCGATGAACATGCGTTTAGCTTTCAGCGCCGACGGCACCGCAATCTACAAGCCCATTAATTCCGCCGGCCTCGGCGGCGATGGCTCCGCCGCGGCTCCTCCGCCTCCGTCGTCTGTGAACATGGGGAGTGATCAAATGAAGCCGAGGAAGAGAGGCAGACCAAGAAAGTACGGCCCCGATGGGACTATGAATCTCGGCCTGGCGCCGTCGCTGTCGCCGCCGACTCCGTCTGTGAATGTCAACCACTCTGGCGGCGGAGGAGGTGGGTTCTCCCCCGTGACAACAGTTGCCGTGACTGCTTCGTCCCCGAATTCGATGAAGAAAGCCAGAGGCAGACCTCCTGGTTCTGGAAAAAAACATCAACTTGAAGCTCTGGGTATGCTGTTTTTTGTGTTCTTCATGTTTCATTTATATGTAGTTTGTGATGTTGTTGTTGATGTTGTTGGGCTTTTAAGGTAACAAAACAGTTTGCTTTGACTAGTTCTCTGGTCCTGATTTTGTCACCTGAGCATTTTTTTCTTTTAAATTTTTGTTCACTTTGGTTTTTTTAATTTTGTTACTAGTATTTGTGTTTGTGACAGAGAATGAAATAGTTATATTATTTTTTTCTTTTGCTAAAATAATAAAAAGTGTTTTTTCATGTTTTTAAAACCACTGTAAATTAGAAAAAAAGGAAGGCATTTGTTCTCCTGGAACTTGGGGGATCTGTTTGATCTGAGTCATCTGACCACAGATTCTTCTGTTTGTCAAATTACATTTTTGCCCTTCTGTGTACTGTAAAATTACATTTATTTTTTTGTGTAGTTAAAAAATCCTGTAAGAAAATATACAAAGCATTTTTATATGATTAGATTCATTGTTCTCCATCAGTAAAATGATCTTTGTGAAAAAAAAAATTGGTAGATTAGAAGTTTCTTATTGGTTTGCTCCTCATAATAATTAAGGCTTTTGTTTTGTTATTCATTTTTAACTTTCAATTTTCCTGTTATGACTACATTTTTTGAATTAATTTTCTATAATTGTGTTTACAAATGTTTCTGTTTCAGGCTCTGCTGGGTTTGGATTTACACCACATGTTATCACTGTGAAAGCAGGAGAGGTTTCTATTTGATGTTCATACTTACTTTCTTCGCTTCCTAAATCTTTTAGAATATAATAATATATATTTTTCTCACTGCGTTAAACATAATCTCATAATGAATAATCTCTCATGTTACTTGGAGGGTTTAGTTTGTGTAGAATTTGTATGTTTTTGGTGAATCCTGAAAGATTTATTCTGTTATAATATGTTAGTGCAGTTGTTTGTTCTTTATTTATTGTGATTGAGTTAATTATTGTATTCTTTCAGTGTCATGTCATGTATAGATGTGACATATATATATATATATATATGCAGTTCTAACTTGTAAGCTGGCTCATTTCATCTTGCTTTTTATCAAAAGGTTTACAAAAATCATTAATTATGCGGTTTCACTTAATAAATTTCTTACCTCATATTAATTATTACTTAAGTTGAGACTGATGAGTTTATTTTATCCACATAAAATAAGTGTGGTTAATGTTACAGTGTGTCAGAATAGCAGAACACGTTTTGATAATTATGGTTGGCAAATGGAAGTGTTTGATGGAGTTTTCTTATTTACTTTCACTTCAGTATTTGTGTTGTATCTTGTTATTGACGTGAAGATCAATTATTCCTTGGTGTACTACCCAAAATCTGTTATTGTGTTTAATCTGATATGTATATTGCAGCAGATGCTATTTCACTTGGACTCCTGCCTTGTTGACTATAGCTTCATTTGCTGATGAAGCATAGCAAAATATTTTTAAGTGATAGTTTGGTTATTTTAATACCTACGTTGTTCCTCTACATATTTTGAAATGGTGGAGGCAAGCTGCTCATCATGTTAATTTTCTTTGGATGACATCAATATCTTGAAATCCAGAGACGAGCATGTAGTACTTGCATCAGATTGTTTCTCAGTAGACTCTCTGTAGTCTGGTTGCATCATATTTGTGTCTTGCTATGTGCAGTCTGTAACTATGACAAGTGTCTGTTATGCTAGGGATTGCAATAATGAAGGATACAAGATGTGTGATTTGTCTGTGGCCATTAGAGAAGAAAAGTGACTTAGAAAATGCTATTTTTTCATGTTGTTATTTGTTAAATTCAAATTACATATAAAAACTCAAAATTTTATGATATCATGGCTCTTGCTTATGCTGTAACTCTTTTATGTACGTGCACATATACACACACTTGAGAGTCATGCTGGCATGTGCACATATTCTCATGCTTATTAATAATGTTGTAGTTATTAAATTTAGAATCAGAAATTAACATTATACTCTTCTTTTTCAGGATGTATCATCAAAAATAATGTCATTTTCTCAGAATGGTCCTAGGGCTGTCTGTGTCCTTTCAGCAAATGGAGCTATATCTAATGTGACTCTCCGACAAGCAGCTACATCTGGTGGAACAGTAACTTATGAGGTTTGTGAAATTGCTACTACCTTTTCTTTTGGTAGTGCCTCTCTATAGTTAGCACTGTAACTATTGGGGACTGCTGATGACATTCATTTTGCCATGCCTAGTTCTATAGTATCAACATTAATATTGTGGTTTAAAATGGATTAGTAGTTGATTTCCTTAGTTTTGTTTGGAAAGGTGAGTGATTCTGAATTGATATTGGCAGGTGGATTCAGTTATCTGTGATGGAGTCCTTTCCCCTTCTATTTTAGGCCCTCTTTATTTTTTTTGTTAAAACTTTGCTATTTAAGAAGTAACTTTCAAGATGGCTTTTCAAAAAAAAAAAAAATAGAAGTAACTTTCAAAACATTATAGTTAATCTTCAACTTAATTAGAAGTGGCTTGTTGAAAATGGATATCTACTGCAATGAGGTGCTATGGTTTCATGTTTATACTGTATTTATTCCTCAAGACCTGTAATTTGTGAAAGGAACAGTGTGACTTCGCACCCAGTAGTTAGAAAATAGAGCATTATCTTTATCATTCTAATATATGGTATCTTAATAAATTTGATTATCTAGCAGCACAAGTTCAGATTTATATGTAGGAAGATAATTTTTCAATTTAAGAAACAAATGTTTTTGGTGGAAGCAAGGGTATTTGCTTTCTCGAAGGTCAAGAGTAGAATTGTATGATGTTAATAAAAAGGTACTACTTTTCCTACAGTTTCTTACGATATTGCTTATGGTGCCAATAACGTGTTTAAGTTTCAAATACGTTCCCTGCACGTCTGACTAAGTTGAGATTCTGGAACAATTGTTATTACTGCTTAATGACCCCTCAGAAGAACCAGAGTCACGGTGGGAGATATTTCCAGCCTGAAATATGATTGGCATTTTTTATAATATATGATGGTTAATAACATGACATTTCTTCATTCCATAGGCTTGGCTATACATGGTATATGTTACCAATCAATTTGCTTTTGCTTTTTGCTCCCTTCTATAATTTGTATCCGTCTATTAACTGTAGGGGAGGTTTGAAATTCTATCCCTTTCTGGTTCATTTTTGCTATCCGAAAATGGTGGTCAGAGGAGCCGAACTGGAGGACTAAGTGTGTCGTTATCTGGGCCAGATGGTCGTGTTTTAGGTGGTGGTGTGGCTGGTCTTCTAACTGCTTCATCTCCTGTTCAGGTCGATTTGCTAATCTGCTTGCTTACTTTTATCTTCATTTCTATCTGCAGTTACGGGGAGAATTTGCAAACATCATCAAAAATTACCCTTATCTTAAATCATGTTGGTGTATTTTGTGTAACTTCCAAAATGTATTGAACTTCTCTTATTAGGAGAATCTCTTAAATATCCACTGTCTCTATCTTCAGAGTGTAGTAGCGTTGCTAACAGTAGGGGTTAACGATATGGATCTTTCTGTGCCATTGCAGGTAGTTGTGGGGAGTTTCTTTCCAGATGGACAGAAAGAATCAAAATCATATAATCAACTGGAGCCTTTATCTGTCCCTTCAAAGCTTGCTGTCAGTGGTGTGTCTGCTGGACCTAGTAGCCCACCTTCTCGCGGGACTCTCAGTGAGTCTTCAGGCGGGCCTGGTAGTCCACTTAATCAGAGTACAGGTGCCTGCAACAACAACCACCCACCAGGCATGCCGACAAACATGCCATGGAAGTGAAACCCCTTTGTAACTCAATAAGTCTATAGCTAATTTGTGTAGTAGGGCATGGGCTCTGTTGCTGGTGTTAGTATCTAATAGGCCTTGAAAAGTGACCCCGTTGTAATTTAAAAGTCTTGTGTATGTTTAATAGAATAAGACTACAGAATGCTTTCTGGCATTGACCTTGGTGCTTGCTTGAAAGTGGCAGTTAGGTAGCTTTAGAGATTGGTCCTTTGTACCTTTGCGGTTGGTGTTTGATAGATGTTTAGAGAGTCTCATGCTTGTAGGAAGTTTTCAGGATGATGAGATGGTCGTTTAGTTGGACTTGTGATTGTCCTTGTAGTTGTCTGTTGTGCCTCCATTGTATGTGTTTACCGGCAGTTATCTATATTTTTGTTCACATCAATTTCATTGGCTTTATTTGAATTTAAATCATCGACTCTAGGGTGTGTTGTCACTTTGTTTCTCCTAATGTTCTTGGTGGCGCCTGCCATTTTGATTCATGTGATGAAATACAACATATGGCATCATGTCTAATTGTTTAAAGAACCAGAATTTTCGCTGCATCCGGATATTTGTCTGATCCATTTGGTTTATGCAGTTTATTCTTAATAAGAAAAAGAATACAAATAGATAAATCCAAATCAGACAATATCATTAATGTTAAATGATATGAAGTCAAGACATTTGGTGCCGTTGATTAAAGCCTCAACTGCCTCTTGTCATTAGCAGGGTTCGATACTCTCTTCTTATAATTTCATACGCCCTCCCCAAGCTTAAAAAGAAAAAAAAAATCGTTAGAATGATATGAAAATTTTTAAAAACTCAAAAGAAAGTTGATAAATGAAAAAATGTTAAATGTATCAGATTTGTGCTAGTAAGCGAGACTTGCACGCATGATAATTGTGCTTATTGATAGAAAATGTTTTTTTTCAAGCAATCAAGTTCTTTTACATCCATGTATAGTGCACAACAACATAAGCAAGTGCCTGGACATTACTTCCTGGCTCTCTTTAATAAAAACCGCAATGAGAAAAACCCGAGAGCAAAAGTCTGCCAAAACCATCCTCTTGCATTGGAAGGATCCACCCTCTTTGCAAGGTACCATGCATAGGCTCCCTCACAAATATGTGCTGCTGCAGCTAACACGAATACCAGCCTCATTGTCCACATTGACCGGAAGAAGAAAAGAGAGAAAGCTCGGATGAGTGGCACAGGCCCGATGTCAGGTAAGTAAGCGCCAATGAACAATAAAGACATTCCAATGTTGCAAAATAACCAAGTGTATATGGTTGGCCCTTCTAAACTTTTCCTTTTCACGTCTTGCCAGTATGAGACGGTTGCAGCCATGCCCTCTTTAGGAGTCACCATCGGAACATAGCCAAGCTCCTCCTTAGCTTTTAGAAAAGAGAAGTAATGTGTAACACCAACCTGTCAACACAGTATTGAAATTAAACCAATTAGCATGGTTGCTGAATTCAAAGGATATTCCATTGCAAACAAACACACACAAACACACAGGGACAACTTTCATACCTTAACTGGTCTGAGGAATGAAACAAAATAAAATGGATTGAGAATTCCAGGCACAGAACAAGGACCAAAAAATAGTTTGTAACAATTTTCAGCCAAAAGAATTGGTACGTTTAAACAAACCTTGTACACTTCAGTCGGCAGCATCAGTGGTTGAGGAAGCCACCATTTATTCAACCATGGATATAAAAGTGAATAGAAAACTGAGAATATCCTTCCGATAAAGAGAGCATAGGGAAGTGCTAAGCAAAACTTTGGCAACTCATAATCCAGACTCTTGAGCAAATTTCCAAAGAATTCAAAGGAATTGACTGGATACCCTGTGATAGACGAAACAAAGTCAAAATCTAGGATCACCTTGCAGCCTTCTAAACTTAGTTTGTAAATTTAACCAGTTATCCAAAAATTTAAGCACTTCATCACCAAAAATTATAGCTCAGAAATCGGAAAAGAAAATTTCAACAATGAATGGATCATTACCATCAGATACAAAATATGGCTGACCAGCAGCTATTGGATGCCCTGATTTCCCGGGAATGTCATCCAAAAGTCCCATACTCGCCAATATCAGTGCAAGAACAAGATTATCCACATAAATCCAATCTGTTTTCACACTTGCTTCACCAATTATGAATGGCAACAAACCTAACTTCGCCAAGGACATTATCCTTGGAAGGTGCCGCTCTTCACCCGGTCCATAGATAGCAGCAGGACGTACCGCACAAGTGTAAAGACATTTCCCATTATTTTCCCTATACAGAGCACTCGTACTTTTAGTGGTAGCAATTATAAACAAATGTATCAAAAGGCTAACACAGCATTCCAAACTTTTGTATGACATAACTAATATAATCATTCAAGCACAACAAACCTACAAATCAACCAATGCTACACATCAGAATTTTTTCAATCAAGAATAAGTACTCACTTGAAGGGACGACCATTGTTCTTTAGAACCAACTGCTCTGCAATTGATTTACTGCGGCCATAAGAATCAACATGCTCATCGATTGGGAAATAAGGCAAGTTCTCATCCCCGTTCACAATCTTCTGTCCCCCAAAAACAACATTGTATGTGCTCACATACACAAGCCTTCTGACCCCAAACGCAAGGCAGGTATCGATAATGTGGCACGTCCCACTAATATTCACCTCATCAACACGGCCAAACTGGAGCATCTCCTTCCCTGACATGCCAAATGAAGCAAGATGGAAGACACAGTCTGCACCGTGCAGAGCTCTTTCAACATCTTTTTTCCTTACAATATCCCCTATTAATTGACAAAATTCATACAATAAACTCAATGCCTATTCTCAATGTTCGAGTTAAAGATCCGATCTTTAGTAATTCTACTAAAAATCAGTCACAGCCCACGAAAACATGACAATCATATTTCACAAATATCAACATAAAACAGTGAAAGGACACTCATTTATCAGTTTTCATTAATCAATATCAATACATATTCCAGACCCAATCCATCACAGAAATGCTAGCTAGCTCAATCTAAGTGAAGAAATAACAATTAGAAGAGAAAATGTAGAAACCTTGGAAGTATTGGACACCATGGCTGTGGAGATCGCGAGACCAAGGAGATGTGGAGCGCAAGTCAAAGGCTTTAACGAGATGGGCACCTCTACGAACCAGCTCCAAGCAGAGAGCCGAACCCACATGCCCCAAACCACCAGTCACCACAAAAGTCTTTCCTTCGATCCCTTCGTTTTCGCTCAAGTGCATTTTTGCAGCTCCACCAGCCAGACACTACCTTGCCTTTTCTTATGTTTGGAGACGGACGACTCCAGGACTCGGGACAGGAGACACACGCGCTCGCTGTCCATGTTGCACTCTGCTGCATTTTTCATTTTAGATATTGAAATTAAATATTATATATTTTTAAATTTTGAATTCTTTTAATTAGAAATCAATATATTTTTTTATGAGTCAGATTTAATAAAATCCTTGAAATTATTTTTATTTTTTATATAGATTATGGTCAATTGGGATATATTCAGACTAATAGATAATTCGGTTTATATAACTATTTATTAAATTTTTTTTTTTTTTTTAAATGAAGAAGGTATCAATAGTTATTCTTGCAATTTTTTGAGGAGGTATTACTATACGAAGAGTCGGACCTCCATCGTGATTAGGGAAAAAATGTGCAATTGTTTAAGTAGACACTCATTTGTGAATTAAAATAGACTCATTACTTATTTATGGTCTTTTAAACACTAATGCAGATTAGATTCAAATCCAAATTGTTCTCATTTTTTTTATTATTAAAATAAAACGAATGTGAATCATGTCCACATGGCTGATCTCATATTTGTCTCCTGTCACGGACTTAGCTTTTGAAGTTTGAACCGTGCGGCCTTAGATGCTACTTTAACACCTAAGTAAGCCTAAAAGAGTAAGAAGAAAGCACAAGAGAACTCTTGGAGAGAAAAGAGCTTTACTAACTTGAGAGAACTTTACAATTTTGTGGTGTGGAGAGCAAATGAGAGCTCCCCTATTTATAGATGGCTTCTATACAAATGAATGGTTAGGATCTATTTGATCCAATGGTGGATATGCAATCTCACCAACCACCACCTACCAAATGAATAGCTTAGATCTATTTGATCCAACGGTGGATATGCAATCTCACCAACCACCACCTACCCTATGAATGGCTTAGATCTATTTGATCCAACGGTGGATATGCAATCTCACCAACCACCACCTACCCTAGAAGCTTCTAGAATCTAAAGAGCCTCCATGTTGTTGGGAAATTGCATGTAAGGTGTTCGATGAAATGCGCGGGTTGTGACATTCTCCCCCACCTAAATGCGTGACGTCCTCGTCACGTGTAGCACCCTCCTGCCAAAATTGCTGGATCAGATCTTCGAATTGCCATTGGTCTTTTTCAAGTTCCCAACTCGCCTCGCACTCGGGTAGACCCTTCCATTTGACTAAGTACTCACGACTTGGTGGATAACTCGGCCTCCGAATCACTTGACCAGCCATGATGAACTCCGCCACCTTGTCATAAGTAGCAGAAGTGCCCAAAGGTACCCGACTTGGTGCGCCCCTTGATGGATCCTCCATGTCTTCATTGTATGGCTTTAAGCAACTAACATGAAAGACCGGATGTAGCCTAAGTCTTGAAGGAAGTTCCACTTTGTAAGCAACTTTGCCAACCTTCTTGACTATAGGGAATGGTCCCTCGTATCTCCGGATGAGTCCCTTATGTAATGAGCGGGTAGACTTGTGTTGTGAAGGAAGAATCCGTACTAACACCATGTCTCCGATATTATACTCCACATGCCTCCTCTTCTTGTCCGCCCATTTCTTCATCTTCTTGGTTGCTTTCTCTAAGTATGCTCGTGCTATGTCAGCTTGTTCATGCCAAGATTTAGCAACCTTGAAAGCTGATGGACTCCTCCCAGTATACTTGGCTACTAGCGTGTGTGGGGTATAAGGCTGCTGACCTGTAGCCATCTCAAAGGGACTGCGGTTAGTTGCTTCGCTCCTCTGCAAGTTGTAGCTAAATTGTGCTACATTGAGCAACTTAACCCAGTCGTGTTGGTTAGCACTAACGAAGTGCCGCAAATAAAGCTCCAATAAAGAATTGATTCTCTCCGTCTGCCCGTCCGTCTGGGGATGAAAACTGGTGGAGAAGTGAAGTTCTGAACCCATCAACTTGAACAACTCGGTCCAGAATCGCCCTGTGAATCGAAAGTCCCTATCACTTATGATTGATCGTGGTAACCCCCAATACTTCACCACATACTTGAAGAACAACCTGGCCGTCACCTCTGCTGAACATTCCTTTGGGCCTGGAATGAAGGTAGCATACTTCGAAAGACGATCTACCACCACAATGATCGTGCTACACCCATCAGATTTTGGCAAAGCGACGATGAAATCCATGGAAATGCTATCCCATGGTCTCTCCGGTGTGGGAAGCGGTTCTAACAAACCAGCTGGGCTTTGATTCTCCACCTTGTCTTGTTGACAAACAAGACATGTCTTCACATACATCTCCACTTCATCCAGCATGTTGGGCCAAAAGTATGCTGATTCTAATAACGCCCTCGTGCGCCTTTGTCCCGGATGGCCTGCCCATCTCGTATCATGACACTCCTTGATCAAGTGTCGCCGAAGATTCCTCTATTTCGGCACGTAAACCCGACGCCCTTTCGTGTAGAGAAGGTCATCTTCCACCCAAAACCTTCTCGACTTCCCTTCGGTAGCTAGCGAAATAAGTTGCTTGGCGATAGGATCATGCTCTATGCCTTCCTTGATTGAATCAAGTAAGCCTCCTTGCAACTTGCTAATGGCGGCTAACTCAGCTTTCCGACTAAGAGCATCGGCCACAACATTGGCTTTTTCGGGTTTGTACTCCAACACATAATCAAATTCCGCCAAGAAATCCTGCCATCTTGCTTGGGGCTGAGTTTCTTCTGTGATTGGAAGTAACTGGTTGCCACATTGTCAGTCTTGACCACGAACTTAGACCCCAACAAGTAATGTCTCCAAGTCCTCAAACAATGGATGATGGCAGTCATCTCCTTTTCTTGGACGGTGTAGCGCCGCTCCGTATCATTGAGCTTCCGACTCTCATAAGCAATCGGGTGTCCATCTTGCATCAACACTCCACCGATGGCAAAGTCTGAGGCATCGGTCTGTACCTCGTATGGTAGAGTGTGGTTCGGTAGGGCTAGCACTGGTTCCTTCATGATAGCTTGCTTCAGGGACTCGAATGCTTGCTGGTGCTTCTCCGACCATGCCCACGATTGGCTTTTCTTCAGTAGATCAGTGAGTGGGGCAGCTATCTTCGAGTAGCCTTTGACGAAGCGTCGATAGTAATTGACTAACCCTAAGAAAGATCGTAGCTCGGACACCTTAGTGGGTGGCTCCCATTCCTCTATGGCTTTTATCTTGGTTTTGTCCATGAAAAGCTTCCCTTGTGAAATCTTGTGGCCAAGGAAATCGACTTCTTGAAGAGCAAATGAGCACTTCTCCTTCTTCACATACAACTCATTCTCCTTTAAGGCCTTGAATACGGTTCGAAGGTGTTGGGCATGCTCTTCTAATGAGTCGCTATACACCACGATGTCATCCAAGTACACCACCACAAACTGATCCAAGTATGGTTGGAAGATTCTGTTCATGAGAGTACAGAAGGTAGCTGGGGCATTTGTGAGACCGAACGGCATGACTAGAAACTCGTAGGCCTCGTAGCGTGTAACACAAGCAGTCTTCGGCTCGTCTCCTTCTGCTATTCGGACTTGATAGTAGCCCGATCTCAAATCTAGTTTAGAGAAGTACTTTGCTTGGCCTAGCTGATCAAACAAGTCAGCAATAAGAGGAATAGGATACTTGTTTTTTATGGTTACCTTATTGAGAGCTCGGTAGTCGATGCACAACCGTAATGATCCATCATGCTTCTTTTGGAATAGCACCGGAGCTCCATATGGCGCCTTTGATGGTTGAATGTATCCCGCCTCTAATAACTCCTTAAGCTGCTTCCTCAATTCGGCAAGCTCAGGTGGGGATATTCGATAAGGAGCTTTAGCAGGTGGTTTAGCTCCAAGCTCCAACTCTATCTTGTGGTCCACCTCCCTCCTAAGTGGTAACCGTTTGGGTAGCTCGGGTGGCATGACGTCTTTGTGCTCATTGAGGACTCGTGCTATCTCCCGTGGCAAAATTTGTGGTTGGCCCGTCACATCTTTCACCTCTTGTATGGTAGCCATAAAGGTGATCTCCCCTTTCTTCACTCCCTTCTTGAATTGCATTGCAGAGAGTTGGCTTGTCTTAGAGGTAGTAGGCTTCACTGTTGCTGGAATCATGCACGGACCTCCTTCTAATATGCATATGGAGTTATAGCGAGGTAGTGGAACTACATTGAACTGCCTCAAGAACTCCATTCCTAGCACAACGTCAAAATCATCCATGGGTACCACAGAAAAATTTACCTTACCGCTCCATGATCCAATGTGTAACTCTACTCCACGAGCTACACCATCGAGTGGCTTGGCGTCCGCATTCACCGTCTTCAACCAACCGTCCCCCTTTTCTACCTTCAACCCTAGTTTCTTAGCTTCTTCATGTCGCATGAAGTTGTGAGAGGCCCCGGTATCGATCATCGTTCGAATGTCTTTCCCATTGACGCGTGCCTCCACATATAAAAGAGACCGAATAGGAGGATTGGTTGGTGTAGGAGTGGCCTTCAATGAATTGAGGAGTTGAAGACAACCCATGTTGGTCTGTTCTTGGTTGCCCCTCCCTTTTTCCTCGATCAAAGCTGTGAGAGCTTTTCTCTTCGGACAATCCCTTACCAAATGTGGCTCGTCGCACAAGTAGCAGTTGTACTTTGGCTTGAAGTCCTTCTTGTCTTTCTTGCCATCTTTGTTGCACTTGCTGCCCTTCCACTTGCTGTTCTTGTCCCCAAAGCTAGTCTCCTTGTCTTTGACTCCCCCACCATTAGACTGGTTAGGCTTGCCATTCTTGTTTTTAAATGGTTTCTGCTTTGAGGATTCACCTTTGCGAAACTCGGTCAAGGATTCAGCTGTAGTGAGAGCTGTGGCGATATCCTTCACACCTCGACGTTGTAACTCCAACGCTGCCCAATTTTGCAATCCTTCCGTAAAGTTGAAGAACAAATCCTCTTGGCTCATGTCTGGGACTAGGAGCATAAGTGCGGAGAATTGATCCACGTACTCGACAATCGAAGCTGTATGCTTTAGCTCTCGCATTTTCTTCCGTGCATCATGGGCCACATTCTCCGGATAGAATTGCTTCTTGAGCTCTTTCTTTAAGTCTTCCCAAATGTGAATGTCGCACTTGCCTTGCTCCCTCTCGGCATGCTTCCTACGCCACCAAGTAGCAGCAGTGTTAGTAAGGTAGAGAGTAGCATTGTTTACCTTGTCCTCCTCCTCTTTGATGCCCACTCCATCAAAGTATCTCTCCATGTGCCATAGGAAGTTGTCTAACTCCTTCGCATCCCGCTTGCCCCCATACTCCTTGGGCTCCGGAGTCTTTACCTTTCGAGGATTAGAAACACCAACTAGTGACCCATTAGCCATCGCATGCTTACACAAGGTCACATCCGCACGAGTCTCCTCCAAGCCTAACTTGAGCTTAGTCACTTGAGCTTGGATTTGGGCTAGTGCCTCTAGCACCCTAGCTTGAAATGTCTCACTCTCTTGGCGACTTGTACCAACGGCGGTGTTGAGAGCTTCTAGCATGGAATCCCGCAGCTCTTCAACTTGGCTATCACATCTGCCATCGAGCTCCTCCACACTTTGCTCCAACTCGTCTAGCTTCGCCCTTCCATCGGCTATAGCTAACTCCGCCTTGACCACCCTGGTCTCCATAGCACTAACCACCTCACGAGACTTGCTTTGCCCACGACCCTTCTTAGCGGCATTTGGGTTAGGATTAACATCCCTTCCCCTCATTTCCTCGGTGACATCCGACATTCTTCCTTCTTCAAACTCCACACGTTGAGCAAACCGCGGCTCTGATACCAACTGTCACGGACTTAGCTTTTGAAGCTTGAACCGTGCGGCCTTAGATGCTACTTTAACACCTAAATAAGCCTAAAAGAGTAAGAAGAAAGCACAAGAGAACTCTTGGAGAGAAAAGAGCTTTACTAGCTTGAGAGAACTTTACAATTTTGTGGTGTGGAGAGCAAATGAGAGCTCCCCTATTTATAGATGGCTTCTATACAAATGAATGGCTAGGATCTATTTGATCCAATGGTGGATATGCAATCTCACCAACCACCACCTACTAAATAAATGGCTTAGATCTATTTGATCCAACGGTGGATATGCAATCTCACCAACCACCACCTACCCTATGAATGGCTTAGATCTATTTGATCCAACGGTGGATATGCAATCTCACCAACCACCACCTACCCTAGAAGCTTCTAGAATCTAAAGAGCCTCCATGTTATTGGGAAATTGCATGTAAGGTGTTCGATGAAATGCGCGAAAGGACAATTTATATATTGTTATGGGTATTTTTGGATTCCTCAAATGGGCTGGCAAAGGCCCATATAAATGGTGGCCCAGATCACCATAGGCCCGTGAGAGGTACTGTGTATCAGGTCGCAAGATCGAGCTCGAGCAAGACAATTACAGGTTCACCTGCTATGATGATAGCGACGTCAAGGTCGCTAGACCGTTGCAGCGACGTCAAGGTCGCCAGATCGTTGCTGAGTCCAGATCGTCACGACGGAGTTTCAGCCCGTTCTCTACTTCGGTTCGCCCAGTATCAGTTTAAGACAGTAAGATGGCGTGTCTTGCACGGTAAGTAAGGTTATCTCACCAAAATGCAGCTTAATTTCCGGAAGTCTCACCAAACCAGCATGGGCTTGCAGTCGGCCCCCGTTTTGCCAGAGTTGACATGTCAGAAGTCAGAAGCATTTAAAGCTCTCCAGTAGCATTTATTACGACAAGATCAGCCCTTTTTGTCCGTTTGTTCTCTTTGTAGCCTCTTCTCCCCTATAAATAGAGAGAGGCATTTATTGCAAGGGGAGGGAGAAATTGAGAGTTTTGAGAGGCTGTTACTCTGTAAAAACGTAGGGAGAGCAACCGTTTTTGTGAGAGATCAACAGTAATAACAGAACAAGTGGACGTAGGCCCTTCCAAATCGGGCCGAACCACTTCAGATCTCCTGTGTTCTTTCCTCTTTCTTCTTTCTTCTTCTCTTCTTCGCCATCATTCGGTCTGTTCATTGCAGGTCTCCTTATCAGCGCGGCATTGGGCTCAAGGATCTGGTTGGCTGGTTTACCACGTCAACATTTTGGCGCTAGAAGGAGGGCCCAACTGCGAAGTGGAGCTCTGTAATCGCCATGGCTAAGGGGAGAACGACCAGAAACTCAGTAGACGATAGAGCCGAAGAGACCGAGCTGCGGCGTCAGCCTCAGATGACAGATATGGGTGCAGGACCGTCTCAGGGAGGACGGGACGTCGTGCATGACTTGGCCCGACGTCAGGAGAGGATAGAAGCTGCAATGGCTCAGATGGCGGACACGTTGAGGGCGATGGCACGAGGTCGTGATCAGAACGTGCCAAGGACGACGGTAATCCCACCTCCTGTAGCGGAGGTCGCAAGGGGAGTGCATGTGCCAGAAGGATCTCTTCATTCGTCGAATAGGCGATCTGAAGCCCGGGGTCAGCGAGCTCGGGAGAATGGAGATGCAGCCCGACCTTCAGATGTGAGAGTCAGAATCAGCCGGGATGGTGGCAGAAGGGTCGAGGTAAGCAATGGAATCCCTCGTGTTTCAGATCGCAGAGATGAAGACGAGCTGCGGCGAGGCCAGAACGACCGGCGTAGAGAGAACGATAGCTACGAGGTGGGCCGCGAACGCCGACGGTATGACCAGCATTCTATCACCGGGGTAAGTCGAAGAAGTAGGAGGTCCCCCGTGAGGCAGCTCGGAGCTCAGGACCCGATCATTCAGCAGCTCCTGGAGCGAATGCAGCAGCTCGAAGATCGACCTGGGGCTCAGGCGGCGGCAGAGCGAAGTGAAGACAGAAGCCCTCTCGTGGCGGAGATAGATCGAGAGCCGCTTCCTGCCAGGTTTAAGCTCCCTGATATTCCGAAGTATAATGGAGATTCGGACCCCTATGACCATCTGGATGCCTTCAACGTCCAAATGAATTTGCAAACCTCCAGTTCGTTGGTAAAGTGTCGTGTGTTCCCTGCGACGTTCGGAGAAATACCGCGAACTTGGTTCAGGAATTTGCCGCCGCGCAGTATCAGTAGCTGGGAGGAGTGCCAGCAAAAGTTCCTCGACCAGTATAAAGCGTTGAAGAGGCAGCTCGCTCCGGCCTGTCATCTCGCAACCATTTTTCAGCGATCAGGGGAACCGCTGAAGGAATATATCAGCCGCTTCAGAAGCGAGATTAATAATGTGGAGGGTCCGACTGATGAGGGCGTTTTGTCAACAATTTCAGCCGGACTTCGGAAGGATGGAAAGCTGTATGAAAGCATTTACAAAATGCCTGTCAAAGACCTGGGAGAATTTTACGAACGAGCTAATAGAGAGATCAGATGGGAAGAATCCTTTAGCTCGAGAAAGGCTAGCCAGCCGAAAAATGAGGCAAGTGGATCCCATCAAGGCAAGAAGAGGGATCAGGTCAGTAATGAAGATAGAAGAAACCGATCGAATAATCAGGTGGCGAAGCGAGCTAAGAAAGATGTCAGAAGAGATCGCTCCCCGCCTCGAAGCCGCTTCCACCGCTACAGTACGTTATCCGACAGGCAAGATCGGATCTTTCAGACAGAAAAGCATAGAGTCAACTTCGGGAGGCCGAGCCCTACTGGTTTCCCGGGTAAGTTCAAAAATCCTCGTAAATATTGTGCTTATCATCAGGAGAACGGGCACAATACGTCTGAATGCTGGGACCTTAAGGACGCCATAGAAGATTTGATAAGAAATGGCCGTCTGAAGGAGTATGTGGTACAGCCCGACCATAAGAAGCCCCAGAATCAGCGTCCTCGTCAAGATCACCAGCCCGCGCAGACGAGTCAGCAAGGCCAGGAGCAGGGAGTTGGTTTGACGGTAAAAACTATCTATACCATCCATGGCGGTCCCCACATCGCCGGATCCTCTGGTAAGTCTCATGAAAGATATGTGCGAGAGGCAAATCACGTCCACCTTACAGGACGGGGTGATCAGGAAGGGCCAGCAAAGAAGGCTAGAATGACTTCGGAGGAGATCGTTTTCACAAAGGAAGACGAAGGCGAGGTAAAATTTCCCCATAATGACGCCCTTGTTATCAAGGCGAGAATCAGCAACGCCGAGGTCTTGAGGATCATGATAGATACAGGCAGCTCGGTCAATGTTATGTACAAGGATTGTTATGATCAGCTCGGGTTAGGAGCTAATCAGCTGAAGCCGTCTCCAGAGCCTCTCTACGGTTTCACTGGGGACGCCGTCATCCCAATAGGCCAAGTAAGACTTCCGCTTTCAATAGGAGATCCAGCTCGCCAGGCAACTACCCTAGCGGACTTCCTCATCGTTAATGGGGCATCTGCTTATAATGTGGTTTTGGGGAGGCCCGCGATGAACGATCTAGATATGGTCGTGTCGACCAAAGCTGTCACTATCAAATTTCCGACTACCAGCGGAGTGGGGGTAATTCGAGGTGAGCAGTATACAGCGAGACGCTGTTATGTGAAGGCTATGAAGATCGGGGTGACATATAAGCAAGTAGAGATGGTGACCGAAGGAAAGCCAAATGAAGTCAGCGAAGAAGGCTTTGACCGCGATCTTGATCCTCGCGAGGTGGATGAGTTTTTGACGTCGGGTCCTGTAGACGAGCTTGAATCTATTCAGGTCAGTAAGGAAGATCCGAGAAGATGCCTGAGTGTGGGGCGAGGTCTGACCCCGGAAGTGAAGAATCAGCTCGTTAGTTTCCTCAAAGAAAGTGTAGATGTCTTCGCTTGGAGTCACGAAGACATGGTTGGAATCGATCCCGAGATTATGTCGCATAGATTGAATATCGATCCCCGATTCAGACCGGTTCGCCAGAAGAGGAGACCGTTGACAAAAGAGCGATCTGATGCCATCAAAGAGGAAGTTGATAAGCTGCTCGCTAATAATTTCATTAGGGCCGTCCAGTATCCACTTTGGCTCGCTAACCCTGTGCTCGTAAAGAAGAAGAATGGCAAGTGGAGGACGTGCATTGATTTCACCGATCTCAACAAGGCGTGCCCTAAGGACAGTTTCCCTCTTCCAAGGATCGATCAGTTGGTGGACGCGACTGCTGGTCACCAGCTGTTGAGTTTTATGGATGCTTATTCAGGATATAACCAAATTCCTATGAGCCCGCTGGACGAAGAGCACACCTCGTTCATTACGGATAGAGGCCTTTACTGTTATAAGGTGATGCCCTTCGGTCTGAAAAATGCTGGCGCGACCTATCAGAGGCTGGTCAATAAGATGTTTGAGAAGCAGATCGGCAGGACGATGGAAGTATATGTGGACGACATGCTGGTCAAGTCGAAGCAAGCCGAGTCCCATGTCGGCGATCTGGCGGAGACATTCCAGATTCTGAGAAATTACAAGATGAAGCTCAACCCGCTGAAGTGCGCTTTCGGGGTTGCATCTGGAAAATTCCTGGGGTTCATGGTGAATGAGAGGGGGATCGAAGCCAATTCGGAGAAAATTCTGGCCTTAATAAATATGAGGTCGCCCAGAACGGTCAAAGAAGTTCAAAGTCTGACAGGACAGGTCGCGGCGCTTAGCAGATTCATCTCGAAAGCAACTGATAAGTGTATTCCGTTCTTCGACGTGCTGAAAAGGGTGAAAGACTTCGAATGGACGGAGCAGTGCGAGCAAGCCTTCCAGCAGCTGAAAGAATATATGGGCCGGGCTCCACTGTTGTCAAAGCCCGTAGAAGGGGAGAAGCTCATCCTTTACTTGGGGGTATCAGATAGCGCCCTCAGTGCGGCTTTGGTTCGAGAGGAAGACAGGACGCAGCTCCCTGTGTATTACGTCAGCAAGAGGCTTTCGGATGCGGAGACCAGGTATTCCCAGATAGAAAAACTCGCTGATTGTTTGGTGACCGCATCCAGAAAGCTCCGACCCTATTTCCAGGCTCATAGGATCGAGGTCCCGACTAGGTATCCCTTGAAGCAGATTTTCCAGACTTCGGATACCTCAGGTCGCCTATTGAAATGGGCAGTCGAGCTGGCCCAGTTCGACATCGAGTATATCCCCAGACCATCCATCAAGGCTCAGGCCCTGGCAGATTTTATTGCAGAATTTACCGGGACAGCAGAGGAAGGAGCTGGGCCATCGGAGGAGCCGATGTGGGAGTTGTATGTTGATGGCTCGTCAAGCGAACTGAGGGCAGGGGCAGGAATCTTACTCATCAGTCCGGAGGGGCACAAGATCTTCTACGCATTAAAGTTCGGATTCAAAGCAACAAACAACGAGGCAGAGTACGAAGCACTCATAGCGGGGCTGAAGCTCGCTAGAGAGATGCGATCTGACCGGGTAAGAATATTCAGTGACTCTCAGCTCGTTGTGTTCCAGGTAAAAGGGGAGTACCGGACTCGGACATCAAGCACGGCTGCGTATCTTCAGAAGGTACAAGAGTTGCTCAGAGCGTTTCAGAGTTACGAAGTGAACCAGATCCCGCGAGCTCAAAATGCGCATGCTGATGCTCTAGCTCGCTTAGCCACTACTCAGATAGCAGAAGACTTGAAGCCGGTGCCTGTCGAGCTCCTGCCGATCCCAAGTATTCAGAAGGAGGAAGTGATGATGGCCTTAGTAGTGGCAGAGAATTCATGGATGAGACCGATGGTTGACTATCTGCAAAACGGAGTTCTTCCCCAAGAGAAGAACGAAGCTCGCCAATTGAAGGCGCGATCTGCTCGCTACTGCATCTACGACGACCTGTTATATAAAAGGGGCTTCTCAGCTCCTCTTTTGCGGTGTATAGATGGGGCGGACTGTGAGAGGGTATTAAATGACATGCATTCAGGCCATTGTGGAAATCACTCCGGCGGCCTCGCCCTGGCTCAGAGGGCGTTAAGGCAGGGTTTCTACTGGCCTACAATGAAAAAGGACGCTATCGCCTTGGTGAGGAAGTGTAATAAGTGTCAGAAGTTCGCGAAAGTCCCCCGAGCTCCTCCCGCACTTCTGCAGCAGATGATTAGCCCGTGGCCGTTCGCGATTTGGGGTATGGATCTGATTGGGCCCCTGCCGACAGCTCGGGGAAATTGCAAACACGCCGTGGTCGCGGTTGATTATTTTACAAAATGGGCAGAAGCAAGAGAGCTAGCTGACATCTCAACATCGAAGATCATCAAGTTTATGTGGAGTAATGTTATCAGCAGGTTTGGTATTCCCCAGCAGGTAATTACAGACAATGGGACTCAGTTCAGCAGTGAGCAGTTCGTCGACTTCTGTGACGAGCTCGGTATCACCAAGAGTTTCTTCGCAGTAGATCATCCTCAAGCCAATGGACAGGTCGAAGCCGTAAACAAGATCATCAAACAGATCCTGAAGACGAAGCTAGAGGCAAGAAAGGGGGCATGGGTGGACGAGCTCCCGAAGGTATTATGGGCCTACCGGACTACAGCTCGCAGCACGACTCAGGAGACGCCCTTCTCGATGGTCTACGGATGTGAAGCTATGATTCCGGCTGAATTCGAGGTAACGACGCATCGAAGAGCCGCATTCAACATCAAAGATAATCAGCAGCTGCTCGCATACAATCTCGACCTCGTGGACGAACTACGGGATGAAGCTCAACTAAGGTTGGCAGTCTACCAGCAGAGAGTTGCCAGATATTACAACAAAAAAGTGCGAATTCGTCACTACAACGTCGGAGATCTGGTACTGAGACTTATTCTGCCTGCAGCTCGGAATTCCAGCGAAGGCACTCTAGGACCGAGCTGGGAAGGTCCTTACATCATCCAGAAGAATTTGGGGAATGGAGCCTATCACTTAAGCAATATGGACGGAACGGAACTCCCGCGAGCATGGAACGCTGAGAAGCTCCGACCTTACTTCGTATGATTCAGACAGATTGGATTATCTATCTCAAATGTAATCTATCAGATCAAATTATTTGCTGCAATTGTAACACCTTTGGCAGTTCGCCAGTGCATATATGAATATATTCAAGCAAATTCTCTCCACTTATATCTATCTTCGTTCTTATTACCATTAACCAAGTCTTGGACGGAGACGCCGCGCCCTGTGAGCCCGCAACGCTCTGGACGGGCCGACGTCCTCCTGTGGACTTGTCATCAACAGTCTTGGACGGAGACGCCGCGCCCTGTGAGCTCGCAACGCTCTGGACGGGCCCGCGGTCTCCTGTGGACTTAAAATTGTTCAAGTCTTGGACGGAGACGCCGCGCCCTGTGAGCCCGCAACGCTCTGGACGGGCCGACGTCCTCCTGTGGACTTGTCATCAACAGTCTTGGACGGAGACGCCGCGCCCTGTGAGCTCGCAACGCTCTGGACGGGCCCGCGGTCTCCTGTGGACTTAAAATTGTTCAAGTCTTGGACGGAGACGCCGCGCCCCGTAAGCTCGCAACGCTCTGGACGGGCCGACGTCCTCCTGTGGACTTGTCATCAACAGTCTTGGACGGAGATGCCGCGCCCTGTGAGCCCGCAACGCTCTGGACGGGCCCGCGGTCTCCTGTGGACTTAAAATTGTTCAAGTCTTGGACGGAGACGCCGCGCCCTGTGAGCCCGCAACGCTCTGGACGGGCCGACGTCCTCCTGTGGAGTTGTCATCAACAGTCTTGGACGGAGACGCCGCGCCCTGTGAGCTCGCAACGCTCTGGACGGGCCCGCGGTCTCCTGTGGACTTAAAATTGTTCAAGTCTTGGACGGAGACGCCGCGCCCTGTGAACTCGCAACAATCTGGACGGGCCGACGTCCTCCTGTGGACTTGTCATCAACAGTCTTGGACGGAGACGCCGCGCCCTGTGAGCTCGCAACGCTCTGGACGGGCCCGCGGTCTCCTGTGGACTTAAAATTGTTCAAGTCTTGGACGGAGACGCCGCGCCCTGTGAGCCCGCAACGCTCTGGACGGACCGACGTCCTCCTGTGGACTTGTCATCAACAGTCTTGGACGGAGACGCCGCGCCCTGTGAGCTCGCAACGCTCTGGACGGGCCCGCGGTCTCCTGTGGACTTAAAATTGTTCAAGTCTTGGACGGAGACGCCGCGCCCCGTAAGCTCGCAACAATCTGGACGGGCCGACGTCCTCCTGTGGACTTGTCATCAACAGTCTTGGACGGAGACGCCGCGCCCTGTGAGCTCGCAACGCTCTGGACGGGCCCGCGGTCTCCTGTGGACTTAAAATTGTTCAAGTCTTGGACGGAGACGCCGCGCCCCGTAAGCTCGCAACGCTCTGGACGGGCCGACGTCCTCCTGTGGACTTGTCATCAACAGTCTTGGACAGAGACGCCGCGCCCTGTGAGCCCGCAACGCTCTGGACGGGCCCGCGGTCTCCTGTGGACTTAAAATTGTTCAAGTCTTGGACGGAGACGCCGCGCCCTGTGAGCCCGCAACGCTCTGGACGGGCCGACGTCCTCCTGTGGACTTGTCATCAACAGTCTTGGACGGAGACGCCGCGCCCTGTGAGCTCGCAACGCTCTGGACGGGCCCGCGGTCTCCTGTGGACTTAAAATTGTTCAAGTCTTGGACGGAGACGCCGCGCCCTGTGAACCCGCAACGCTCTGGACGGGCCGACGTCCTCCTGCGGACTTGTCATCAACAGTCTTGGACGGAGACGCCGCGCCCTGTGAGCTCGCAACGCTCTGGACGGGCCCGCGGTTCCTGTGGACTTAAAATTGTTCAAGTCTTGGACGGAGACGCCGCGCCCTGTGAGCCCGCAACGCTCTGGACGGGCCGACGTCCTCCTGTGGACTTGTCATCAACAGTCTTGAACGGAGACGCCGCGCCCTGTGAGCTCGCAACGCTCTGGACGGGCCCGCGGTCTCCTGTGGACTTAAAATTGTTCAAGTCTTGGACGGAGACGCCGCGCCCTGTGAGCTCGCAACGCTCTGGACGGGCTCGCGGTCTCCTGTGGACTTAAAATTGTTCAAGTCTTGGACGGAGACGCCGCGCCCTGTGAGCCCGCAACGCTCTGGACGGGCCGACGTCCTCCTGTGGACTTGTCATCAACAGTCTTGGACGGAGACGCCGCGCCCTGTGAGCTCGCAACGCTCTGGACGGGCCCGCGGTCTCCTGTGGACTTAAAATTGTTCAAGTCTTGGACGGAGACGCCGCGCCCCGTAAGCTCGCAACAATCTGGACGGGCCGACGTCCTCCTGTGGACTTGTCATCAACAGTCTTGGACGGAGACGCCGCGCCCTGTGAGCTCGCAACGCTCTGGACGGGCCCGCGGTCTCCTGTGGACTTAAAATTGTTCAAGTCTTGGACGGAGACGCCGCGCCCTGTGAGCCCGCAACGCTCTGGACGGGCCGACGTCCTCCTGTGGACTTGTCATCAACAGTCTTGGACGGAGACGCCGCGCCCTGTGAGCTCGCAACGCTCTGGACGGGCCCGCGGTCTCCTGTGGACTTAAAATTGTTCAAGTCTTGGACGGAGACGCCGCGCCCCGTAAGCTCGCAACGCTCTGGACGGGCCGACGTCCTCCTGTGGACTTGTCATCAACAGTCTTGGACGGAGACGCCGCGCCCTGTGAGCTCGCAACGCTCTGGACGGGCCCGCGGTCTCCTGTGGACTTAAAATTGTTCAAGTCTTGGACGGAGACGCCGCGCCCCGTAAGCTGGCAACGCTCTGGACGGGCCGACGTCCTCCTGTGGACTTGTCATCAACAGTCTTGGACGGAGACGCCGCGCCCTGTGAGCTCGCAACGCTCTGGACGGGCCGACGTCCTCCTGTGGACTTGTCATCAACAATCTTGGACGGACCGACGTCCTCCTGTGGACTTGTCATCAACATTCTTGGACGGAGACGCCGCGCCCTGTGAGCCCGCAACGCTCTGGACGGGCCCGCGGTCTCCTGTGGACTTAAAATTATTCAAGTCTCGGACGGAGACGCCGCGCCCTGAGAGCTCGCAACGCTCTGGACGGGCCGACGTCCTCCTGTGAACTTAAAATCACAACGTGACGACGTCACCAGCACATTCAAAATAACAACTTACAATCGTTATTTACGTCGTCCAATAAAAGCATTACGCGGATTAAAACGGAGCGAAATGAAGTATGTATTGAGTTATAAAGTTATTACAAAACAAAGACCTCAGAAGAGGTGAATTTCAAAGACAAAATAAACTAAGTACAGAAAAGAACTAATGTTGCGAGCTGGAGGGGTCTTGAGGGTCTTGGGGGGTTGAGCTGGTGGTCGCTTGGTCACCGGCGGCCTCTGGAGGGACGATCTCAGCAGGCGTCCAGGGAGTTTCTGGTGGATGGCCCTGCTCTGCTTCCGCTGCGGCCCCAGCGTCCTCAGCATAGAACTCAACGTCCTTCACGGCATCATTTCCAAAGATGGAAAAATCTATCCTAGGATGATGCGTCCACAGGGTGTAAACTAAGCTTTGCTCCGTTTCCACCCTGACCTCCTCTGTCCGAGCTCGAGCAGCAGTCAGCTCGTCCCGAGTAGCAGTTAACTCGTCCATCAGCCTGCTGATCTCCATCGCGTGCTGCGCCTTTGCATCCTTCAGCTCCCTCTCCCGATCATCCGTGACAGTCCTGGCTGTCTCGACCTGAGAATTGAGGTTGTTGATCATCAATTCCATCTTGCTCTTTTCTTCAGCCCAAGTGGTATCAGACTGAAGACGGGCGGCCTCAGCATCGAGCAGCTGCTTCTGAAAAATCTCACGATCACTCCTTGCCACCGCGAGGTCGATGTCACGTTCTGACAAGGTCGCCTCAAGCTCCTTCTTCGCGGCCTTGAGCTTTTTCTCTTCCTCCTCCCTCTTCAGTTCGCTATCTATTGCCTTCGCCGTCGCCATAGCGCTCTGAACAACTTAAATCAGCAGAAGGAAAGCAAGGAAAACATAAGACAAGAAGAAAAGGAAAAAAAATCTCACCTTAGCAGCTTCCCGGAGTGAGTAGTTAAGCAAGTTCACCCCGTGGCTCTCCTTGCCATCTAGGAACTTGGCAGAGTTCCCTAGAAGACCGGGTACTTGCTCGAATGCGAGCTTAAGGTAAGATAGCCCGGGAATTTCCCCAGCAGCCTGTCCCGGGGCACCCTCCTGAGATTGTCGAGACGAAACCTCAGTCTGTTTCCCTATGACCAGCGTGGTCTTCTTGGTAGGAGGAAGCCCGGTGGGCGCCCCTTGATCTTTCTTCTTCGACCCCTGCTGGGTCACGACCTGCTTGCCCTTGTCCACGGCAGTAGCAGACTTGGCCGGAGGAGCCCTCTGAGAAACAGGCTGAACAGCTTGAGGGGCTGCAGGTTCGGCCGCACTCGCGGCCTGAGTCCCCATTGCGCCAGATGAGCCCGGGGCGGCCGGTGATGTTGCAGCCTGATCTCCGGTTTGACGAGCTCTCTTCCTGGGTGGCGGGATCAGCTCTAAGGGCGCCATTTCAACCTCTTCGACGCTGTCTGAACCCGAGCTGGTGTCAACAACCTCGTCAAAAACGGACCTTACAGGTTTAGTTCGCCGAGATCCGACGTGTTTAGAGCGAACTAATCCCCCTGCAGAGTCGGAAGCAAGCTGGTATTGGCGAAGCAGTTCGTCCGTCAATTTGACGTCGTCTTCGTCCGATCTGCGGGCACCAAGGATCTCGAGATCGGCTGTTTCGCCCTGAGTCAAGCCAAGGACTGGAGCGGAAAGATCTGCAAAAAAGGGAAATATTTAGCTCGCGATCACAAACATAAGCCAGAAAGCAGCTTAAGGGACGTCCTACCTGGTTCAGCCCGGAAGCTGAAGTTCAGAAGATTAAACAATGAAGGGCAAGACACATAAAACCAGTTCGTCTTATAATGTCCTACGTTGGACTTGCCCTTGGCATCGCCCTTTGGTACCACGTCCTTGTAAATGGACGCCGTTCGAGGGGAAGCATAGTAAATACCGTCCCGAGGTTGTCCCCTGCTAGTGGCCTTAAAAGTGTATAAGTGCCTTATAATTCCCGGATTCGGAAAAGGTAGGCCATACTTCCTAAAGAAGATCGCTAGCGAGGAAAACTGGGTGTACGAATTCGGGGTCAGTTGAAAGGGAGCGAGCTTAAGGACGTTCAGAAGCTCGATCAGATACGGCGGGACCGGAAACCGTAGACCGGCCTCCAGATGCTGGACGCTAATGGCCACAAATCCCCTGGGGGGTGTGGCCGCGTGGTCCATCGGAGCGGGCTCCATGAGACGACAACCCCGGGGGAAGCGATATTGAACCCCCAGACCGACGAGGTCCTGGTATGTTATCCGCGAGGGGTGATGTGTAAACATTTCGCGACCTCGCCTGATCTCCGCAGGATCAAGCTCCCTGGCCTGCGAAGGCGGATTCCCTTCCGAGCTTTCTCGAGCTGAGAACTCTTCGGTGGCGTCCTCGCTATGAAACGATGCCTGGGGGACCTCTCTCACTTGATCCTCCGAGCTGGAGGAGTCATCCTCTCCTACGACATGTTGTGGGCGAGTGCGACCTGAAGACATCTACAAACAAAAGGAGCAGTTAGGTCGCTTAAGGCAGACCGTTCCTATCAGACTAAAGCTCCAAGTTTGCTACCTAACCATTTCCTAACAGGTCGCGCACGCCGCACAAAGACTATGAGCGACCTAAAGATCGTCCCTCTACTATTTATGCGCGATCTTGAGATCGCTCAAATTCACAAACAACAAAACCTACAAACTACAGCAACCTAACGGATCAAGCTAGGAGAATGCGAAAAGACGCAGACATTCAAACACAAACACAAGAACAAAATGCCAGAAACCAAGAAGCAGACAAATCATCACCAGAAGTAAAAGAAAGCAGTAAAGTGCTGAAAAACGAAGAATCGACAGGGATAATGAACTCACCGGTGATCGTAAGCGGAGGACTGGCCGAAAGATGGACGCCTGAGAGCCTGGGCTGAGGATGGACTGAAGAAGAAGAAGAAGACGGCGAGGGCTCTGGAAACTTGAAAATGACGGTTAGGAAGCGAAAGAACAGACTGGCCCGCTTTATATAGCCAGTCCCGGGGTCATATCGCTGACCGATGGATTTGGTGGCAGACCAACCGCCTCAGATCCAACGGTGCAGCGCGATCTAGGGTGCGTGACCCGAGGAGACGCTATCAGATGAAAAGACGTGCATTTAATGACCGTTGCAGAAGACGAACCGCCTCAGGAAATGTTGCCACGCGTCCGAGAAAAAGGAGGGAAAAATTTAGCTTTTCAAGTTCTCAGATCGTGACGGGATTGCAATCCGCTTCAGATATCAGTGCGCTGATCGAAATTCTCAGTACGCTGAGAATTCTTCAGTTCGGATAAATTTTCAGTTCAACAATCAGACCGTTGGAGCCTCTCAAGGGCAGCATGAAGATTTCAGTTCGCTCCAGAAGTCAGATCGCCGTGTAAAGTCTCAGTTCGCCACAAAAGATCTTAGTTGACTCTTTAGTTCTCAGGCCGCAGGAAACGACCTAAGAACTGGGGGGTTGATGTTATGGGTATTTTTGGATTCCTCAAATGGGCTGGCAAAGGCCCATATAAATGGTGGCCCAGATCACCATAGGCCCGTGAGAGGTACTGTGTATCAGGTCGCGAGATCGAGCTCGAGCAAGACAATTACAGGTTCACCTGCTATGATGATAGCGACGTCAAGGTCGCTAGACCGTTGCAGCGACGTCAAGGTCGCCAGATCGTTGCTGAGTCCAGATCGTCACGACGGAGTTTCAGCCCGTTCTCTACTTCGGTTCGCCCAGTATCAGTTTAAGACAGTAAGATGGCGTGTCTTGCACGGTAAGTAAGGTTATCTCACCAAAATGCAGCTTAATTTCCGGAAGTCTCACCAAACCAGCATGGGCTTGCAGTCGGCCCCCGTTTTGCCAGAGTTGACATGTCAGAAGTCAGAAGCATTTAAAGCTCTCCAGTAGCATTTATTACGACAAGATCAGCCCTTTTTGTCCGTTTGTTCTCTTTGTAGCCTCTTCTCCCCTATAAATAGAGAGAGGCATTTATTGCAAGGGGAGGGAGAAATTGAGAGTTTTGAGAGGCTGTTACTCTGTAAAAACGTAGGGAGAGCAACCGTTTTTGTGAGAGATCAACAGTAATAACAGAACAAGTGGACGTAGGCCCTTCCAAATCAGGCCGAACCACTTCAAATCTCCTGTGTTCTTTCCTCTTTCTTCTTTCTTCTTCTCTTCTTCGCCATCATTCGGTCTGTTCATTGCAGGTCTCCTTATCAGCGCGGCATTGGGCTCAAGGATCTGGTTGGCTGGTTTACCACGTCAACATATATACAATTCATTACTTTTAGTTTCATGTACATAGATCAAGTGCAAATATATTATGAACAAAAATCATTGAAAATAAAAACTGTATTTAAATTTGGAGTTTTGAAATTACAACTTTTGTTTTTTTTTTATAAGACTGAAATTACGACCTGGAGATTTGAAAATTTGTGAATAAAATAAAGGGCCCGCTCATCATACTGGGCTCTGAGCCTCCGACAATCCACCCTTATGGGCTTTCACCCTTCGATATGCCCACAAGCTCAATCGGTCCAAAAAGGTTTTAATGTTAATAAATAATTGTAAAAAAAACTCATTTGGAAAGGTCAACCCAAAATAATCTTTGTTTTTTTATGAAGAAAAAATCTCAACCCTAAGGTTAAGATGATTTGAATTAATGTTATAACTATTAACCTGAAAGTTGGGATTCCGAACCTAGAGGTTGAGATTTAAAAAATAAATGTTATTTTTCAAATGAATTATTAAAAATTGGTTAGTTTTCAACAAAACCCTAATGTTAAAAGAAATGAATAATTAGGGATAGCCCTAGTTTGTCCCTTACTGTAATCACCAATTATTCCCCTATAATTTTTCACAATCCTATTTGATCCCTCGGCATTACTTTTTAATGGAAAATGTTACCAGATGGCAAAAAGATCCATTTATCCTTGTTGACGTAAAATAATGGTCAACTGCTAGTTCGTGAAACTCAGACTGCAGATCTGTGAAAAATACAAATAAATAAGAAGAAAGGCAGAGAGGAAGAAGAAAAATACACGAGATTTATATGGTTCGACCTTAAAAATGACCTACATCCACGGCGTCGGCTCCGATGGTGGAGTGACAGTCACTATTAATATGTATTTTGTGTAGTTACAAAGATAGAGAGAGATCAGAAAAATCGTCCTCCATTACATTATTTTTGTTACTATTTATAAAGAGGGGGTGATGCTACAATTTTAGTATAACTCAAATAGAAAAACATTTAATGTTGATTTACTTTTCATAACTAATACCCCCTTAATATCCGGGATTTGATATGATTCATTAACTTGGTAGTTACGTGTTCTATAATTTACGCTACTACCATTCTGTGAAGGATTTGATATACACGTCACGCTGTTCACGAGTAGCTGGGGCAAACAACTCTGGACAATCTGATGAGCGAGCTGGAGCCGTATTCTGAGAAAACTTGTTCAAGTAATGAGTGACTTGATCAGTGGGTTGGGCTGAAGACGTCTGTAAGCTGGTCGTGTCTGAATTAAAGCGTATAACAATAAACTGCTCGTTTATTTGCTCGCTAATCATCTTGTCGACCCTGCTCGTTGACGTGAGCAGGATGTTGTGTACAGTCACGCGAGCTGCTCATACGGCTGCTCGCTCATCAGTTCGTCTGTATACTTATTTATAGATTGTTCGTTCAGTGCTTTTTGACGCCGAATGGAAGAATAAGAGGATTGTAAACGTAAACCTCAAAAACATGTCCACTAAAACAATAACTTTTAGGATGTTAACGGCATCAACTGATAAACCCCGGTTGTCACGTTATGGAGCACGAAAATCTTATTCCAAAAACATATTATAATCGGCAATCTGACAATCGAGCACAAAATTATACTCATTTCTTTGGACCAGTAACTTAAACCCTTATCTGTTAGGATGGTTTTATCAGACTTTTGGGGTATTAACAGCCCATTTGGGGCAACCCAAAAATATATACAACAACTCTCGAGGCATTTGGTATAAGACCCATTTAACCTCAATATAATAATATTAAAAAATATATATATAATAAAACCAACAAATCAAAAAAACAATATTTGTTCTTCAACGGTGAAAAAACTGTTCTTCAACGGTGAAAAAACTGTTCTTCAACGGTGAAGAATGGAACATAAACAAAATCCACAAACTATCATTATAATCTCTATCCAATTCATCTTTAAATTTATGAACCACCCATTAATTCATCATCTTTAAATTCATCTCCAAAAACCATCATCAACACCACCACTTCTAGGCTTGGAAACCCAAAAAAAGATGGAGAATATTGAAGAAAATTGAAAAACATAACATCGGATCTCTTTCATCAGAGATCGGGGATGGAAAATTAATGGACTCCATCTATGGAGATCAGATCTAGTTTTCATGGTGATAGAGACTAAGTCGGCAATGGAGTTCTCTCTTGCCACTCTTGCCAACATCAAAGAAGAAAATGGTGGCTAGAGAACTAGTCTTATTACTCCTGAATTGGTCTGGTGTTGAGCGATGAATGAGGGTTTGGGTGTTAGAATGGGGGTTTGAGTGAGTGGATGTTGCACGACATTAGGTGTTTGAAGAAAGAGGGGGATCGAGTTTCAATATTTTTATTAAGATTTATTAAATATCATTTCCTAATGAGGTGTCCATTTGTGATCCTTTAATGTTTTATTTTATTAATTAATTCATGTTTTTATATATGTTATCTTGCTTTGACAATTTTGTCATTCCACACTAAGGATCAAACCTTGATTTTTAAGATCAACTTTGATGACAGAAAGATTTTTGGTCATTTCCAAACACTACAGAGGTATTCTATCTATTTGATAATTTAAAAAAGGGGTATATTAGCGATTTCTTAAACTAATAGGGATTTTGGTTATTACTCCAAGCTTCAAGAGGAAAGAAGCATTATCCCTATATAAGCTTTGTATAGGGCATGCATTATTTAGAAGTCATTTTATTAAATAAATTCGTAATCAATTGATTAATACATATATATATATATATATATTCAGGAATTAATTCACAATGCTTTTAAATGCCTTCTTAAAAAATAAATGTTGTTGTACTGGAGCAAATGTTATAATAATCAAACTGGGAAGGTGTATGGTAAAATTGGGAAGAGAAAAGTGTTGTATTGGAATCTGTAGCAGCTTTCAATTTGAAAATAAATTATATAGAAAGAAGATATTAATCCACAAGGTACAGTAAACTTATACCTCTCGAATTTCTTTTCAAAGAATCACAAAAGAAAAATTTTGGTTCACAATGTTTTACCTAATTTATACAAACAATTCGGTGGTTGTATAATGAATAGTAAAAACCGTTACTCATCACACAAATTGGCATCGTTGTAGTTAGAAAACTTGGAAGAGCTGCAAAATCTAGGAATCTTGAATTTCACTCTTTGTATCAGAAATGAGCAAGTGACAGTTCTTTTTGTAAAAGAAAGAAGAGAAAAAAGTGAAAGAGAATAAAAAAATAATTGTGAAATATGAGAACACTACAAACCCAACCCAACTTTGGTATATTTAATCCCACACAAGGGGACCCAAAAAAGAAGAAAAAGAAAATGAAAGTTTCTTGGAGTGCCATAGGTGGTGCTATCTGGCTAGAAGAAATTGACGTTGTTGAATCCGAAGTTGGCATAGCTTGCACTAGCATAAGCATTGAGAAGCTCATTTTGGGCAGACCAGAAATCTGCTTTTAAACCACCTCTCCTTATTGCTTTCAATATTTTGTTACGATGTGCATAGCCTGTCACCACCACTTTCTGACTGTTTCCATCCACTTCAACTTTCTCTATTCCTGTTACATAAATATAGATCAAGTATGATTAATTAATATATATAAACACTTTAGATGGTGAAAACTAAAATTACAATCATTTTGAAACAGAGAGTGCAACATAATTGAACTTATTCGATTACGTACCTTTGAGTTTTGATAGACTTTTTCTAAGTCTTTTCTCATGTATGCTAACCATCTCCACCTTCAATTCAACCGTCTGCAAATTCAATATCATACAAGCATAAGTTTGAGCCTCTAAAAAACATGGTACATTTTCTCAAAACTCTTGTGCTACTTCTCTAGCTACATATACCAAAACCAAAGTTTCAGCCAACAAAAAGGGAAAAAAAAAAAAGAGTAATTAACTTAGATGATTTAGAATACCAAAAATTATCGAATAGTTTGAGTCTGATATTATGTTATGTTACTGCTTAATAATACTATAATATATTACATTTCAATAGAATGTGTATGATAGGGAGGGCAATGAAAATACTGTACCTCCATGAAGATCAACTGTGAGTTGCAACTTGCAAATGATGATGATGTGTGGAATACGTTATATGAAGAGAGAGCAATAAAATAGAATATGAGAAGAGAAGCAACAAATGGAATGTTTGGTGACAGATAGGGAGTGTCGGGGGTCTTATATATAGCAAAGAAGACATGAAAAAGACAGGAATAAACAGTGACAAATAAAGTTTGGTCTAGTCTTAGTTGTGTATTTCTTCGAAAACTAAGCCGAATCCTCCTCTGCTTTTTGTTGTTCTGCTTTGCTTTTTTATTTGAACAAATAAAGACCATGAAAATCAGATAACAATAAAACGGTTTACATCGATACAGGAGTTTATCTCATGACTTGGAGAGCTCAAGATTCAAAGCTTCAAACTAGTCTTTGTCTGCGCAAAGCAATGTGAGTTTCAAGCATTTTGAAATCATTGGTGTTTGACGGGTCCAACTTTACCTTTCATGATCATCTATATGTTCCACATGCAACTATCAAACAATGGCTGTGATAAATATGGTCCCATCATGATCGCAGCCGTCTATTTTTATTAATCTTTTGGTGTAAAAGCTTGCATGTTTGACATCTGGCATGCTCTATCATGCTGTCTTGTTGATGCAGTGTGCTCGTTCCTGATTGTGTTGTGCATGTGAGGTATTACAAATGGAAGATTGCGAAAGAAAAAGTGAATAAATGAACTGGAGAGCAAGTTAGGCATTTTAGGTGGTCCTTTTTTTTTTTCCCCTTAGCTCATGTTAGATACGATTTATACATTTCCAACAATGCAAGACGTGGCAATATTACTAGTCAATTGTCACGAGATAAAGTATTCATAATATGTGATTATATTATGTAGATATCATATGTTAAATAAAATCTAATTATATACATCAGTATGATATTGTTATTTTTAATTATAATTATATTTTATGTCAACATTGTTGTAATACGTTTTTGAGTTTGAATTAGAAGAGCATTGGCATTGCAGCCATTTTTCAAGTTGTTGAGAAGAGAAAAAGAGGAGTGAGTGATGGTGGATGGAGCCCAGAGAAGGTTCAATCCAGGACGCTTGGGATCAACGTGAAGAATATAGAAGGGAATTCGCATTGGAATCTGCATCTCTCTCGAATTTTCACACAACTTCATTTCTCGAGTATCGCATCACACAACATCTTTGGATTTCGGTCTTGTGTTACCACTTTTTGAATATGTTGTATGGATTTGATCACTACTTCTTTTTCGATATTCTTGGTAGTAGATCAATGTGTACAAATTTGACGATGTATGTGTTCAAGAATTTTGTGGTTGGAATGTGTAATACCAAAATCAGTAAGTGTACGCCCAATAGATGGGCTGTAGGGAAGGTCCAAAATATCAGTCCAAGTGTTGGATCAATATCTGATCCAGTCCAATTTGTTCTTATCACAACTAATTGTAATGATTGGTCAAATCTGACCACTTTAATATAGGAATTGACCAACTAATTATAAAGGTTAGGATCAAAGGAACCAATTTCTTGATCCTAGAAGCTGTTATAGTTGGACAATAATCACTTCTTTCTTATACAAGGGAAGCAACTAGTGAGGGGAGGGGAGATCTAGCTACCCTACTACTACTAGGCTAAAATCTTCACTATACTCAATAAACACTCTAGTCTTCTCTATCGCACGACATCCTACTTTTATCTAAGCCATCAAAATCACCATCACTTGTTATACACCATCCTCTCCCTTATTTGTTGTATGCTTATTATTATTATTATTATTTATCATCTAATCTACTGTAAATTACATTTCTAACATGAGCATCGGATTATCTTTGGTAAGCACCATCCCGATATCAATATATTTTATCAATTTTGTTTGACATTTTTATAAGTTGTTATATCCTAGGAAGTTGATAATAGAATCAAGACATTACGTTAGCAATTGTAGAAATTAACTCACTACAAATTGTAAAACAGAACTCTAGATAGATGAATTCCGACACTTCAAAAATTTTAAAAATTAAAATTTATTAGTATAATTTAACATATATATACTTTTTTGAGTAATGTTATATTACGCAAAATTTTACCTAAATTTATTACTCAAACAATATGATAAATTTATATGCTTATGAATATTTTTACGATCAGACCAAATGAGCTGATAAAAACCCAAAAGGTAGGCCCAACAGCAGGAAAGTCCAAAAAGGTCCATATCTTTACTTGTCTTTCTGCTCGTTTATTTGTTCTTCTGTCTGTCTGGTAATCTGCTCGATATCCTGCTTGCGGATGTGATTGCTTATAAGCTTTTCTTTGGCGATCGTTTATTAACTCGTGAATGAGCTCGTTTATGGGACTGATCAATTGTTCATCAACCTGCCCGCACAACCGCTCGGACCTTTCTGTACGTGTTCGCACAACTGTTCGTCTACAAGGCTGACTGTTTGCTAATACACCTGATCGCTAGAGAACTCGCTTATGACCTGTAATAGTAACTCTTACGGTGGCCAGTTTGCCAGAGCTTTATTTGCTCGCTAACTCGACAATGTATTTTACTCGCTGAAGAATTTGCTTCCGCCACGTCTCTCAAATCACAAATCAACAGAAGTTAAAGCTGTCAAGCATATTACAGCTCAAGGCGTGTCATGCACGCCAATCCCGTCAGAGATTACAACCTAGATTACGGTAATCTCACATAACTTATATGAGTTAGCTGTTTAAACTCATGCTTTGACAGAATTAAGACCTGACGTCGTCAGCTCGCATTAAATGCAATCCAAGTACATTAAATATAATCTAGACGTATTAAACGTAACTCA
The DNA here is from genome assembly GCA_022984855.1 of Dimocarpus longan. Taxonomy (NCBI): domain Eukaryota; kingdom Viridiplantae; phylum Streptophyta; class Magnoliopsida; order Sapindales; family Sapindaceae; genus Dimocarpus; species Dimocarpus longan. The sequence continues at coordinate 215,012 of CM041018.1, forward strand.
TCATTGTAATATTGATTTGCTGTACATTATTTTATTACGTTTTACTGTAGCACATCCCCTTCTCTATAAATATGGGAGAAAATTCCTCGTAAAAGGATATGAAAATCTTGAGTGTCGTTATTCTGCTAAAATAGTGAAAGAGTGAACAGTTGACGTAGGTATATTTTTTAGTCGAACCACTTAAAAAAACCTCTGGTGTTCATGTTTCTTTCCTGACCCCTTATTCCTCTACTTTATACCTCGTTTACCACATAACAACAACAACTCAAAATTGTAACTTGGACCGTAAACGAACCTAATTGGTTAAATCCAGATATCGACAATGTGTAATTTTCTTATTATTAATATATTATCTTATAATTAAGGTAATTATACAAATTATCTTACCATATCATTTAGATCAAAAAACTGAAAAAAAAAATTGGGAAGTGTAGTTTTATTGTACTTTTTCTATTAGTAATGTGACGATTGAAAAACTAATTCCTCCTAATGTTATTGGCATTTTTTATAAAATCGCGTAATAAATAACATTTATGTGTGAGTACTAAAACCGTTTAAAATGATGGCCGATGTACTTAACTTGAGAACAAGTTAAACATGTTATTGCCACCCTTTTATATAAATTACGGTAATTAATATGTAATGGGAATAAGGTTTTTTCTTTTTTTCTTTTTAGCAAAATATTTCACACACTAATGTTATCATCTATTACTTCCTTTGTGTGTTACAACTTATTGAGATAACATAAATGTATGATGTATCAATATATCATCATAAATTAAATTCCCAATGACCGAAAAAGAAAAGAGAGAGAGAAAAGAATAAGAACCATTTCGATCAAATAAACTTGTCATCAGATTATATGGTTTCTCTATATCATCATACAGCCCGTTCATACATATAACATAAACTTATAAGCAATCAAATTAATGTAATAATATATAATTACAAATTAATTATCACTAAACATAATATCCATTGTGTTCAAACAAGTTAAACAATCAACCTTGCAAAGTATTTCTCTTTAAAAAAAAATGTTAACGTAAAAATCAAACATCATCCTAAGGGGCCTCAGCCCAAGAAAAGAAAGATCAAAAACCACATATTGGGTCGAAAGCGACCTTCTTATGTGGGGGCCCGAGAACATGCCACGTCATTATCTGGTTACACAACCATATCCACAAAATCATGACTTGAACCTCTCAGTGCCCGGATTTTCTTCACGGTGGGAGCCAAAGTGGAAGCCTTTTTCGTCGTCTTAACGCAACAGAACGGTAATTTGTGTGCACCCTTTTGCTGTCAATGTCTCTCATTCGTATCTTATTTTATTGCATGTAAGTTGTCAGGATTGGTGTCACACGTTCTTTTTGATACTGCGGTTCTCACTACACCAAGTGCTGATATAAGCTTCAAAGGAATGATTTTACAAGCGTGAGACTTCTATATGTACATTGTTTGTAGATTTTGAAACAAACATGGATATGGGGTTGTTGAATTTTGGAAAATGTGGGGTTTAAAATGGAGGGTTTTGAGTTTGGACTTTGTTTGGTATGTGTGCAATGCAAATAGTTGATGTAGATTATATATTTTGGTTTCATATGAAATGCGTTAAGGAAATTTGACTTGTAATAGCACATGTGGTTGATTCACTTAGATTTTTGTGCTTAGATTGAGTTGTAGGGATGATTCTGGCTCAAGAAAATGGCATATACACATGTATAGGTACAGATGTCTTAGCAGAATTTCTAGTTTGCGAATCCGATTACATGTTCATAATTTCATCTCTTGAATTAAGTACTAGATGGTATTTGATTTGAAGAGACAATGTGTGTAATATTAGTGAAAGACATGAAATGTTATGAGCTTTGAATTATTTGTGCTGTTTGGATATTAATTATAATTTTAAAGAGCAGTCTTATATGTCTGTTATTTTAAAAAGGAGATACTCAATAATGCAGGAAAAATTCAGTTCATGTAGGTAAATCCTGAGAGTTTTGTTGTTGTGAATGGAACTAAGGGGCAGTATGGCTCCCCAACAGAACACTAGTCCTCCTACGGTCTCCATCAATGAATCATATAAAGATCAGTATTTCTTGCTCAACTTCATCATGAGTACTTATTTGGGCCCTGATGTCTACTCTGATAATCCAAGACGTTCAGCTGCTCAAAGATTAGCAGAAGGTTTGCCACCATACTCTTCAAAAAATCTGGGGTTTTCATTCATCAGCATTTCTCAGTTAGAGAGCCTATATTACTATGTCCTGAGGAATGCTCATCCTAGCCTAGTTGTGAAACCATCTGTGTTGCATATGTACCTAAAAGGTGAACTGCCTTTGCCAAGATTGGAGCTTCCTGAGAACTGTTTACAGTTCACAGGTTTCTTCCCCATGAATATTCACGGACAAAAAAGGTACTCTGGTCACTATGAGATTGTGAAGGGGATTGTTCTTATTGATGACCCCATAACGTCTTACATGAAAAATGAGGACTTGGATAGATTTAAACGCTTTTCTGGTATGAATCATTTGAAGATCAATAAGATGAAATCTCTATGTTATCAACATGGGAAGGGCGAAGGCCAAGAAGAGAGAGAGCAGAATTGCATGAAAGGTAGTGAGACAGCTGCTAGTAACAATTTAAATGGAAGCAGTAATTCATCTGCTGTGGTGGCTGCTAGTAAAAATTTGAATGGAAGCAATAATTCATCTGCATCGGCTGCTCATATAAGTTTATATGGAAGCAATAATTCATCTTCTAAGTTTCAAGAAACATATAAGAGAACCCGCTACCATGATCCTTCTCCTGTGCCAACATTCCCCAATGTTGTTTATGCATCAGCTAGTCATGGTAAAGACAGATATGCTCAAAAGACAAGCAAAAGTGATGGACCTGTTGTGATGCCCCTTTTAGCTGTTCCAAAAGTGGAAGAATTCATGTCAAATGCATCAATTACTCTGACTGGAACGGCAAGGAAGGGGATAGTCGGACCACCAGTTGGTGTCGTGGACATAGGTGTTAGTGGACCGGCATATTTTTTTCGAGTTGCTCTTCCGGGAGTCAGGAGGGATTATTGTATGTTATTCTCAACAAAGTTCTCTCTAATATAGGCTCTTAATAAATATTATCAGTTTGTTGTTCATAGGGGCTCTCCCTATTTATTAATGAGCCTCCATGATTATGGAACGTTAGAGTCTAGGTTGCCACTCCATATCAGCAACATTGTTTAATCATCATAACATACTATTTTCTTATATGGACACTTTCTGGTTGGTGTGCATGTAGGTTGATGTAGTCATATGATGGTCATGAAACATCTTTGTATTGCAAACTGATGACTTTTATCTGTATCAGGTCAATTCAGTTGTGAGATCGAATCCAATGGAATGGTTCATATACAAGGCTCAACATCTGGAGGAAAAATTATTAGGAAACGTTCCCGTGTGTTCAGTATGAAATTCCAGCAACTATGCCCTCCTGGTCCATTTACAGTTTCATTTAGCCTTCCAGGACCTGTAGATCCACGACTGTTTTCACCCAACTTTAGGTTGGATGGCATTTTCGAAGGAGTTGTAATTAAACACGAGTAGCCTGTTGAAATGTAGTTTACGCTGGCAGCATTTTCCTTTATGGCTATTCTATGTGTAATTTTGATGACATGATGCTGTTGCAGGCATGTGGGGTCGAAGAAATTAGTAGAATCTGGTAGTTTTATCTGTTTATATCACCTTTAAACTAAGGATAAAATATGGTAGCCATTTGGTTGATCCTTGTCCATAACAATGATGAAACCATATTATAACTTTCTAGCTCATTTCAATGTTAGATATCAATCCGTTTCTGATTGGATTTCTTAAAAGAAGTGTACGAGACCATATGGATGTCTACTCTTGTATTAGGAATCACATTTGGTGTGAATGTGTGATAGTAATTGTGTGGATTAGAAAGAGAAATACATGCAGGAATACAATAAGGTATAGTACCCGAATAAAAACTACTTGTCAAAGAAATATGTCTATGCAGCTGACGCAAATTCCTTGACAAAATATCCTGTGAATGTAATCTTTCATATTTGGCCTAATGAGGTCACATTGGGAGTTTAGTATTATTTGGTCACATAAGGTTTTCATTAATAGTTATTAATCAGAGAGAAAGACACATTTGGGGTTTAAATAAAAGTTACTAATTTGAGAAATCCACACATATGTGGTTTCAATAACACCCATTAATTTGATAGTACAACACATTTGCGGATTTGATAATAATTATTAATTTGAAAAAATGACACAATTAGGGTTTCGATAATAATTGTTAATTTAATATGACAATACATTTGAGAATTTTATAGGTGTTCATTTGAGAGAAACACACATTTGGGATTCCAATATTAGTTTTTAATTGGAATATCAAATGTGTCATTTTCTTATATTAACAATTATTATCAAAACCTAAAATGTGTCAATAGCTCAAATTAACAACTATTCTTAAAACCTCAAACATATAATTATGTTAAATCTGCAATTATTATCGACTGAATGAGTTAGTCTAACAAATTATCAACTATCAACGAAACCCCAAATAATTCATTTTCTTAAATTAATAGCTAGTTTTGGAACCTAATCGTATCGTTTTTCTTAGTTGACGACTATTATTAAACCTTCAAATGTGTCATGCTCTTATCTCAACGCCTATAACGAAATCACAAATGTGTTTTTTTCTTAAATTAATAGTTACTATCGAAACTTTATATGGGTTGTTTTCTTGAATTAACAACTATTATCTAAACACTAAATGGGTCATTTTCTTTAATTTACAACCTATTATCAAAATCCCAAATATATCATTATCTCAAATTAACGGCTTATTAAACCTTAAATAGGTCATTTTTAACAAATTATTGACGATTATCGAATCTCACTTGGGTTGTTTTTTTTTTTTTTTTTCAAATTAACAACTATTATTCTAATCTCAATGTTTTTGTTATATTGAAAGCGTTTTTTGTCTTGTCTGGTGCACATTTTTATGCAATGTTTAGTGTTACACAGGTAGAAGACATTACTCGAAAATGAGAAAATTCTGAACTGAATATATTCTAAAAATTGTATTCATAATATAAGCTCTCAGCTAATTGAAATAAATGACAAATGAGACTTTCCAATGTATTATAAATCTCTTCTGTTCTAGGATGTGTTTTGTCAACAGAATAGAACAAATTAACTTGCTTGTCAATCTCAATCCAACTGCAACCGGCTACTTTATAGGCATTCCGATCTTTCAACATCTTCCTCACCTTCCCGGCCTCATCCCACTTCCCAGATTCCCCATACAAATTCGCCAACATAATACCATAACCGCCATTGTTTGGATCAATTTCAATCAGTTTCTTCACAGCAAACTCCGCCAAATCAGTACGACCGTGTATTTTACATCCATTAAGCAAAGAACCCCAGACAACCTCATCGGGTTTGATCTTCATTTCCCTAACAACCTTCATGGCCTTTTCAAACCTCCCTGCTCGACCTAGAAGGTCTATTAAGCATCCATAATGAGCAATCCCAGGCTCAATCTGGTAGTTTCTAGTCATCAACTCAAAATATTCAAGACCCTTTTCGACTAAACCTCCATGCGTACAAGCATTCAACAATCCAATAAACGTAACCCCATCTGGTCTCACACCATGATCTTCACACTGCATCATCTCCTCAAACACACTAATTGCGCTCTCACTCCTTCCATGGAGAGCAAAACAATTGATAATAGAGTTGAACGAAGTCAAATTCTTCTTCGAGCACCTATCGAAAATCCTTCTTGCCTCTTTCAAGCTCCCACATTTCCCATACATATCCAACAAAGCATTCCAAACAAACAAATCAGGAACCAGCCCATTTCGACACACATAACCATGGATCAATCTACCAATGTCAAGCATCCCCGTGTGACCACAAGCCGATAGCACACACACAACTGTAACCTGATTAGGCCTAATATCTCCACTCTGCCCCCCCACCACCACCATCCTCCTAAAGAACGAAATGGCCTCCGGAAACAGTCCATTCTGCGTGAAACCAGCAATCACAGAGTTCCAACAAGGAACATCTCGATCAGGCATCTCCTCAAAAAGCGAAACCGCATTCTTCACATCCCCAACTCTAGTATACCCAGATATCATAGCAGTCCAAGACACGACATTTCTCTCAGACATTTCATCGAACATTGTCCTAGCACTCCCAATGTTATCATTCATCCTCGAGTAAGAATCCACAAGAGCAGTTTGCACAACTGGGTATTCTATAAAACCCCATTTTACTATCTGGGCATGAACCATTTTGGTCCCTTCAAAACACGACTTCAAAACGTGCGGGTATATGAACTGGTTGGGGTGCGGACTGCCTCGACGAAGCATTTCACGGTACAAAGACAAGGCCAAAGGGTGGGAATCGACCTGGGAGGCGTAGGCGGTGATCATGGCAGTGTAAAGGTAGATATTTGGAGAGACGAGGTGGTCGAAAATGCGGCGGCCGTATGCCAGGTTGGAGAGGTTGAGGTTGCAGAAGCGAACAAGCTTGAACGCATAGAATTGGGTTTGACTGTGACCAAGTGTTGCGAGGAGGGATTGGAGCTGTTTGAGATGGTTCAAGTGGCTGCATCTTTCGAGTATTGCCAAGACTTGCTGGTTCAGGTTTGGATTCAAAACAGACACCATTCACCGAATTTGATAACTTGGTCGATCAAAATTTTGAATTCCTTCGCTGCCGGAGGGAGTTTATTGTGGGCCTTAGCAAGTGTTCAGGTTATGGGCCTACCAACAGCCCACTCTTATTTGGCCCAATTAAGACCAGCCCAAGCCCACAAAAGTTCGCCAATGATTTTCTGATTGCACGTTCTCTCATGCCTGTATTTGACTTCGCATTCAATTTTTAAATTTGGGAAGAAACCAGAGGTGACCGCTGCCAGCTGCAACCGAGAGAACCAAGCTTCGATTTTGACGACGCCTTCTCGCCACCGGTAATAATCATCTCTCAATTTTCATCTTTTTTTTTTTTGGTTATTTCATTCGTCGAATATATTTATTTAAAATCTCAATTTTTAGGTATTGATATTGTCTCTACATTGTGTTAAATTTTAGTTGATTTTTGTCTTTCTGTAGGTTTAATTTTAGCTTCTCGCAAAAGGGTTTTTCGATTTGTACTGGTATTGAACAATGAATAATTATGTCTGATTTTTTTTTTATCATAGTTGTTGCTTATATTTATAGTCACATTGATTGTAAATCTATAAAGTAGTTAGCTTTTATTTTAATGAGTGAGTCGCGTAAAGTTTTCGATAAGATTCTTGGGAAAGATAGAATAGATTGGGTGCCTGAAGATTTCATGTGTGTTTGTTTGTAGTTGCTGATAATTCTCATTGTTGAGTTAAGCTGATCTACCCCGTCTCCGAATGTTATATATGCCAGTGAATTATTGGTTTTAAACAGTCGATCGAGAAGATTTGTGTATCCATCTCCATAATATATATGTAATATTGCTTCGTAGATTTATCATTTGATGTAAATTATGATGTAAATTATGATGCTTTCTGAAATTTGCTGGATACTCAACCTTTAGGCCTTAACGTTGTTTTCGAACTCAAACTATGGTGGAATGTGTTGAGGTGTAAGGGAATCCATTCACTTGGATTGTATTGTAGCTGCAAAATGAATTCTGATTTGATTACTTGTGTTTTTCCTTACAGAAGTATTTGATTGCGGTATTGATACATATGCTGATCTAGGTGATAAATTTTCTGTTCTTAGAGCGTCTCTGTGTTTTGAATTGGTTGTTGATTAGTTACACTATGAAGGATCTGGTGGCAAACAAGGAATTTCATAGTTGCCCACTTTGTACTCCTTTTGCTTCCGTTTGGTATTATGACTTGGGAAAGTAATTTAAGTTCTTAAGTTCCTCTTTTAGTGAACATGTGCTTTTGAAGTATGTGACAAGTAATGCTTGCTACAAGCATGTTTTCTTGATTGGTGGATAGGGCTTGTAGCTCAACTAATTTATTATGCGGTTAAGTTTTAACATCTGTCTGTGGGACTGTAATTGTGTACGCAGGTGAGCAAAATCTGAAGGCATGGAGGTGGGGAATCATGTCTTTCATCCAAAATTGAAGCCGTCTGTTGTTTTAGATGGAACTGCAAATAAAGGTTGTGTTGGGCCACATGTTGGTCTTGTTGATATTGGTGTTAGCGAAGGTGCTTACCTTTTCCGAGTTGCGCTTCCTGGAATTCGGAAAGATCAAAGTAAGGTTTCCGATTGTTATTTTATGTCCCTGAATAAAATAGAATTAAAGGTTTCAAATCTTTAGCTGTAGCTTAAATGTCATTGAGCACATGAGATGGGAAAGCACAAATGACAATCTTATTGTAATTGCCATCAATACATAATTAGTACTCTATTATGGACTAGCTTTTCTGTGTCGAATAGTAATAAGCAGGTGATGACCAAGTAGATAATGCTTGTTCTGATAGGTAACTTGAAGTGTGAGATCGAACGTGATGGAAAGGTTTGTATAAAGGGAGTTATAGCAGACTCTGGTATAGTGAAAAACTCATTAACTGTGTACCAGATGAAGGTCCAGCAACTATGCCCACCTGGCCCATTCTCCATTTCCTTTAATTTACCAGGTCCTGTTGATCCCCGGCTATTTTCTCCTATCTACCGCCCCGATGGCATCCTGGAGGGGGTCATTATGAAACGGAAATTTCCCTACAGTATTCCCTGAGATGGCTGGTATTCGCCTTCATAATCCATTTTTGTAGAGGGCTCTTCTCCAAATATGGTGAACATTTTTATCGGAATTTAATGTGCTTAAATGTAGCATTTTAGTAGGTTTCGTTTGTTGCCCATGTAATGTATTTATTTACTGTATGAAATTGGATGTTTAAATTAGGAACCAATAAAAAATACAGTTCAGTGAAATACACAAAGCAAACAAAGAATTCACGCGTATTTCCCTGTAAGTATTTTTGAACCCTTTCGTTTTTTGTTTTCGTTATGGTTTTATCATTCTGTACAGTTGATGCATATTTGCTTTCCCATTGATTTAAACATGGTAATAACCCAAAAGACTGATTAAGATTTGACTAGAAATTAGATGGTTAAGAGACATTGCCTGTTGTTTTTAAGCCTTATATTTTCAGATTGATTTGTCAACAAGATTAGGTGGTGCCTTTGGTGAGATATTAGTCATTTAACTCATTTTCAGGGCACTGTATATTTTCTTAGTCGTCCGTAAGCTCACTTGTAACACATTTCTCTTTCATTTCAACAAATTATTGAAACACCAGTTTCACATTTTCAATAAAGCAAGGATGAATGTCTAAGACTAAGAGTCTTCAAAATATGGGCAAGTTTTCTTAGTAGTCATTGTGGAATTTTTGTGTGGTTTGATTGCTTTCGTTTTTATTTTACAGATGTCCACATAATTTAAATATCAGTCCAAAGAAAAGACATTATAAAGGGTCCACAACCATTACACCGACCACCCAAGAAAATTAATAGATGTGCAATGTCTCTGTGCAAGTCACTCTCTTGCTTTAACTTCTTGAATGCAACTTGCCAAGGCCAAATGAACCTGTGGCTGAGAGACCCACGTGTTTACTTGAAAATTCTATTTTGAGTTGAGCGTGCGTCATTATGTGCTTAAGGTATTAGATTTTAATGAAATTCCAAAAAGAATCTTATCCATTATATTCATTTTTACCATCGAGAATCTAAATTTTAAAATATATAAATGAAACCGCGTTTAATAATTTGTTTATATTACGATTCTCAATCTAGTCAAGAAAATCAAATCTAAGCCATAAATGAGGATTGTATTCACTTGAATTGTTTATCGATGTCTGCCCTTGGTCTCATTATCACCTTCAAACACCTATTTTTAATAAAAATTCCTTTTGTCCAAATCCTTAAAAGAAATACTTTGTTGTCCATTATATTAATTTAAACGGCTGAGAATCCGAGATACAAATTTTAGAAGATTCAAACGAAACCGCGTTTGAAGATTCTTATACATTTACAAATGTCTGTCACGTAATGGAAGAATGACAAAGGTCATAAAACAAGCGACAAAAGCTGTCATATAAATAATAAATTACAAACAACAAACAATACAACAAGCGGTCATCCTATTTTCCCTATGTAATTTGATATAATATCAAATTCCTTCAATAATTATATAAATTACTAATATCTACTTTGACGAGTTATGAAATAGATTAACTATCTCCGATAGTGTATAAAAATATTCAAAAAAAATCTCTTATCATTAAAGGTAACATTAAAAATCAAAATTTGACCCTTAATATATAAGGATAAAACTACATGTATACTTTGATTATTTCGATCATTTTAACAATGATAATAATGGTGTAAAATAAATTGAGATTATCTGAAATTACAGTGGATAATTAACGATTACGTCAAAACTCTAAAGGGAAATGAGATTATCCCATACAACTAACAATATACATATAAAATCACAATTCGGATAATAGTCTACTCAAATTCAATCTCTTCAAATTCAAAACACTACAACACTCACTATGATTAATGTATAAAAATGAAAACAAATACAGAGAGTGCTTCTCCGAAATCAAGTCAATCAAGTAAGACGATAAAAACAAAACTTATTCGCATATTCATGGAATCATGAACTCTCTTCATCATCCTGAATACTAAACATTGGTCAACCTATAGTACCCATTACATCAACTTCGTCATCATCGGTGAAGTCATCATCAACGAAACTACTTGGTACTTCAAGAATTTTTTGTTAAATATTAACAACCTCCGATTATTCTCGAGTACTAACAATCCATACAAAGGGTTATACAACAAGAAATTATTTACAATATCCTTATATAGATGCAATTAGTAATTATTTACAATGTCCTGATATAAATTGTTCATGGAAAAAAATTTAACTACTCAAAATTTGTCTTTTAGTTGCAACTTCCTTCGTAGGTGATTGATTATATATATCTCTAATTATATATACTTGTGGTGGCAATTTAAGTCTTATTTTACATCTTTATCAACAAATATACAGTTGAATACTCTATAAGTGTGCATTTGGAATCGTTTTTAAAATAGTATTTTTGAAAACTAGTTTGACTAATGAAAAACATGTTTTAAATTAAAAATGTAACGTTTGATAAGTTTTTTTAAAGTTATTTTTAGAAATAAAAAATGATGTAAAATTAATAAAAAAATGAAAAAAAAAAGTTGTTTTTCTTTTTTGAGTTATTAATGTAAAAAGGTTGTTTTTCATTTTAAAAAGCCTACATCCAGACACAGTATTCTTATTTTTTGTTTTGGAAAATGAAAAACCATTTTGAAAAATGCATCCAAACATCAACTAAGACTTTTCTCTTATTTGTTACATTTAAAATCTAGAGTCTAGATGAGCTATACTGAGAATCAGTTTGGTAGTGTTATAACTTTTAAAATAATCATGATTAAATGTGATGAAGAACTAATTTGCTATAAAGTTAATTAGGTTACTATTTGGTTAAGTTTGCTGTTAAAGTGGTTAGAAATCTAAAAAGCAATATGCATGAATTTGATGAAGAACTAATTCGCTATAAAGTTAATTAGGTTACTATTTCAATTGTTGTAAATTTATAAATTATTTTAATATAAATATTATTTCACATAGTAAGATTGGAATATTATTGTCTTTATGTTATTAATAAGGATAATTTGGTCATTTAAAATTAATTAAATCCACAACAAATTATTTCATACTAACTTCGCAAAGCTAACCCCACATGTTTATTAAAACTATTGGTAAATTCATCTAGATTATTAAATAATTAATGTTAGAATTTTTACCAAACAATATTGTTAATTATAGGGATAAATCTAATTTTCCTCTTGTAATTTGATATAATAGTCAAAAACTCCCTCAGACTTAAAAAATCGCTATGAACCCCCCTACTGGTAATAAAAGTAGCACAAAATAGCCAAAAAAAAAACCTTTTACCGTTAATTTGGACGGTAAATGTCAATGTTTAATTGTTAATCAGGAAACACAAAACCATCAATTCATTGTAAAATAAATTTTAAAAAATTGAACAAATAGATGAATATCACATATATAGTGGAAGATAATATTTTTTTTAAATAATTAATAATTAAAAAATATATTTTTTAAAATCATATCCAAGACATAACTCGAAAAAAAAAAATAAAAAAAAGACATTTCATTTCTCAAAAAACACTTCTCTCTCTCCTTTCTCTCTCATTCCCTAGTATTTTCTTCTTCTTCTTCATCTTTATGTACTCCGATTTCTTCTTATTCTCTTTCTTCATTTTCTCTTCTTCTTCTCATTTTCTTCTCAAACTCCATCTAGGTTCGAAAAATTGAACCCTAATGTGGGTTCACATCTAGGTTCAATTTCGAACCCAAATGTGAACCCACATATGGGTTCAATTCGAACCTAGATGTGAACCTATTTATGGATTCGAAATCTAATTTAGATGTTCACATGGGTTCGATTTAGAATCCAGATCTTTTTATTGTTATTGTGTTTGTTTTGTTTTCAATGAGAATTTTTTTTTTTTTTTTCGAAATAGTTTCAATGAGATGTTGAATGAATGCATTTGTTGTGTTTGTGTTTGGTTGATGGTAAAAAATATGGTTTCATGTCTAAAGATTGATAATGATGATTTCATCTTTGGTTCATCGTTTTGTTGTTAAGGATGATGATGTGTAAGAGATTAGTGGAAAAGTGTTAGAAAACAATGTATGGGTTTTTATTTTATTTTTTTTAAATTCATTTATGTTTTTATTTTGTTTTGTTAATTTTTATTTATTTTTTTAAATTCATTTTTGTTTTATTAATGTTTTATAGCTTTTCCATTCTTGAGGGGCAATTTCATCTTTTAACGCACTATCATCGTCGGAATCTACTATTCACTATCAGACTTAATAGAGGGGGGAAATGATTGAGATTTGTCCAAACTACAAGGGGAAAATTAGTGATTAGATCAAACCGTACGAGATAATAGAATTATCCCTTAATTATATACTACAACTATTAAATAATCAGATTTAACTTTTTAAAAATCCGTATTAAATTGTTGTTAATTTTTCACACCGAGGTCACCCTAGATGATAAGTTATCTAACATCATAATTAATGCACCTATCATCATCATCATCATCACAATTCACAAACCCAAGCCTTATATAATCAACATTTTTTTTGGGCGATAGTATCATCAAAAACCAACTAACAATGGCGTTAAGAGTCCTTTCTGCCCTCGACACTGCCAAAACACAGTACTATCACTTCAAAGCCATCATCATCGCCGGCATGGGCCTCTTCACCGACGCCTACGACCTCTTCTGCTTCCCTCCTATCATAAGTCTCATCGGACGCATCTACTACACCAACGACAACGTTCCAAACTCCATCTTCTCTCCAATGATGTTCATAGCTCTTCTGGGTACAGTCATCGGCCAACTGGTCTTCGGCCGCCTCGGCGACTGCATCGGGAGACGCCGCGTCTACGGCCTAGCATTGATGCTTATAGTGCTGAGCTCGTTCGGGTGTGGTTTCTCGATATGTACGACGAAGAGTTGCGTTCTGTGGAGCCTTGTGTTCTTCAGGTTTCTGTTGGGAGTCGGGATCGGTGGTGACTACCCGTTGTCCGCGACCATCATGTCGGAGTTCGCGAACAAAATGACGCGTGGCGCGTTCATGGCCGCCGTGTTTTCCATGCAAGGGTTCGGGATTGTGGCGAGCTCGACGGTGACGATGGTGGTTTGTAAGACATTTGAGAAATCGTCGACGACGGTGTCGATAAATCACACGCCGCCGGAGGCCGACGTTGCATGGAGGTTGATACTGATGCTCGGTTCTATTCCGGCTGCTTTGACATATTATTGGCGTATGCTCATGCCCGAGACTGCCAGGTTTGACTTCTATTCTGTGGAATGTGTATTTACTTATTGATATATTGGATTATTCTATAATTATATAAATTGATAATTAAATTTATATGTTTGATATGAACTTGAGACACAAAGTAAGTTTAATTAGTGTTTACAAAAGTTAATTTTAGAAATTTTTCAAAAATATTTAATTATTGTTATTGAATTTTGAGTGTAAATAATTTATAAAAAAAGATAGTAAATGATATTAGTTAAATTTGTCCATATAATTTAGTTATTATATAACGAACTATGAATGGTTTAAAAATATGATCTATGACAATTGAGACAATTCAAAATCATGACTATATTTTGTTAAGGTTTTTGATAGCATATAATATAAATTTATGAAGTATGATTAAGAAGATAAGAGGTGAGTGTCATATATATATCTTTGATTAAGTTTTTTTATGATAAAATTACATTTTTGAAAACTGATTTTCCACTTGTTTGAAAGAGTAGGTGAGGCAAGGAAGTGATTAATTTAGTTTTGGTAGGTGGAAAAAATCTAGATTAGGTTATAACTTAATAAATATATAATAAAAGAAAACTAAAATGAACTAACCAGGAAGTATCTCGTCAATTAATGCTATTAGCTGACTCTGACCAATTAATAAGTCCATTGTTGTGGCCATTGTGTTCACTATGATTTTTCTCCTCAACATGTCACACACGATCGAGTTTTCAATCATGCTCTTTGAAGAAAAAAAATCTCAAATTTCTTATGCCAAATGAAAAGATAATATATCAAATGATCATATGGTCTAGTGACTTGTCGGAGTGAGATTGCATCTAATTTGCCACCTATTGTATTCTTTATCTTTGACAAAATTTTTGTTACTACATTGAATCATACAAGATAGATCAAATATTTGCCAGATATACAGCTTTGGTGGAGCGAAATGTGACGCAAGCAGAAGAAGACATGGCAAAAGTGTTAGACGTTCCAATGTCACTAATCAAAGAAGAGTATCGTTTCCCACCACAATACAATCTTCTCTCCAAACAATTCTTTCGCCGCCATGGCCGCGACCTCTTCTCCTGCTCCGCCACTTGGCTACTCCTCGACGTGGTCTTTTATAGCAGCAACCTCTTCCAGTCTCTAATCTACCACAGCTACATCGACGGCAATGGAAAAAAGAAGATGAATGCCTATGAAGAAGCCTTTCAAATCGCCAAACTACAGGCCATCGTTGCAATATGCTCCACGATTCCAGGCTACTTGGTCACTGTCTACGTCATTGATCGAATTGGACGTGTTAGAATCCAACTTCTAGGGTTCATCTTCATGTTCTTGGTCTACTTCGCCATTGGCATAGCTTACAATTTTCACTGGGACGATGAGGGGTTCATGTGCCTATACGGCCTCACGTTCTTCTTCGCCAACTTTGGACCCAACACGACCACCTTTATTGTCCCCGCAGAGCTGTTCCCTGCTAGGTTCAGATCAACATGCCATGGAATCTCCGGGGCGTTCGGGAAAGTGGGTGCTATAGTTGGATCACTAGTCTTTTTGTGGGCTTCAAGAAATGACAAGAATGGAAATCCAAATGCTTCTGGAGTGGTAATAGCGTTGATGATTCTAGCTGGGTCCTGTGTTTTGGGAGCGGTCGTGACATATTTTTTCACTTTCGAAACTATGGGCAGAGCATTGGAAGAGAATGAAAATGATTAGATCAAGTGAGCTTTGCTTTCTCAGATGTCTTACTGATTCTGTTCTGCGGATATAATCTTCACGCAGTGAACAAAATATTGCTGCCTAGCTAGCAAGATGATGAACCGCTTCTGAATTTGTGTGTTTGTATAATTTGCGAAAGGGGTTTGATTGCTTTACTGGTATGGTTAGGTAAAGTTTCTTATCAATAACAACCCAAGATTGATTGTGAGTGTAGTTATTAAAGAATATTTATGGGTTATTGTTGATAGATAAGATTACCCAAATAATAAATTAGTCTAACCTTCCATGAAAAACAGATTTTCATAAGTCTTTTATTATTATTATTATTATTATTTTACCTTGGATGGGTAGAATTTGAGCTCAAATTAAGTTTGTACAAACAAAATGTTGCTAGAGGTTTAAATTTGTGTTACAGATTAGTTAAAATTTGTAATGGGCTTAGTACTAATTTGTCATAATGTGTCACAAGTATAGTGTAAAATCACTTTATAAGTATTTATGTGTAATATATACGTTTTTGTCATACCAATCATGTCATGATTTAAACTCTTATGAGTTTTAGAAAATATGATTAGATTTAGTATCAGCTTTAAGAAATAAATGGAAAAGTTAGTTTTATACTTTTATAGGATAATTATGACATAATGTGTTATGGGCTTTGGCGGACCCAATCGCATTGTAGGCGCATCCCCGCCTAAACTTATGAAAAATTTTCAGCAAGTTTGTGTATTTATTATTTGTTATTTTTGTTTTCTTTACTTTCTAAATTTTATTTTTATTTTTATTTTTTTTACTTACTTTTTATTTAAAGGGAACTCTACTACTAATTTACATTATTTGATGAGTTATTATCACTTCTTTTAATCTGTTTTAATTTTAATATGTTTAGTCTAGCATAACAATAAATTTAATAAATCATAACATTATCAATTTGAATTGGTTACATTAAAATAATAATAATAAATTATTATTACTATTATTATTATTATTATTTTGTATAATATATATATATTTATAATTTCATTCTATTTTGAGTCAATACAATTGCACTTTAATGTTGTTAAATGTATTCTCAATTAGATATCGTCTTCGTTTTTCATTTTTTTTTTTTTTTTTTTTTTTGAGAATGTCTTTGTCTTTAACTATATTTGCTATTACGAGTTACAAAATGTTGAGAAACACTGAATGTAAATTGTATCGTTATTCTGTCCAAATAGTGAGAGGAGAACAGTGGATGTAGGTATAAATTGACCGAATCACTTTAAAATCTTGCTGTTTTTATTCTTCCTTTGCTTTATTCTTCACTTTTCATCTGTTTCTTGTACTGTTTTGATCATTTTACAGTATTGGACTTTAAAGAACCTGGTTGACTGGTTTTTGACGTCAACATAAAAAAAATTCATATTTACTAAAGTTTTAGTTTTAGATAATGAGTTACTCTTATAAGGATTATGAATTTGAGTTAGTTTTCAAATTCAAGATTCCAAATGCATTAGTTTTCAATACAACCCTTATATTTAATACATTTTATAAATTCACATTAATATTATACATACTCCTTTTGAGGATTACAATAATTTTAATAGCATAATTAACTAAATTTAGTAGACTAATTAACTTTACAACATGTTATTTCTTTAACACAACTAATTGTCCTTATTTATTTATTTTTAAAGTTATAATCATACCCAACTTTTCCTTAATCATTTTGTGTAGTTTATTTTAATTAAAATTTTTAATTAAATATGATTGTGTAAATCATATTTATAAATGATAATATCGGCATGTAAATTTTAGATATATGAAAAAAAAAGATAAAAAATAATGATATTAGACATCCCATTACTTGTATTTCACTTATATCTCAACCAATGATATGTTAATTAAGATGAATATATTTTATAAATAAAATAAAATATTATTAATAAATATCCACTCATTAATTACAACATCATTGATTGAGATACATTGACAAAAAAAGAAATAACTTAATTTAGAATTTTAGGTGATCATACTATTCAAAAGATATTAAATATACTCCAATGAAACTGAAAATATAATAAATTGTTATACTAGCTAGAATAGACAGGATCTAAGCAGGTTGTCATGTGCTCAAATGGCAGCAAATTAAGTTGAGGATGTCGTCGATGTCGACCATCCAAAATTGAAGCCGTCTGTTGTTTTAGATGGAACTGCAAATAAAGGTTGTGTTGGTCCTGTTGACATGGGTGCTCGCGAAGGTGCTTACCTTTTCGGGGTTGCGCTTCCTGCAATTCAGAAAGATCAAAGTAAGGTTTCAAATTTTTATTTTATGTCCCTCAATAATATAGGATTAAAGGTTTCAAATCTTCAGCTATAGCTTAAATGTCACTGAGCGCATGACATGGTAAAGCACAAATGACAATCTTATTGTAATTGCCATCAATATATAATTACTACTCTATCATGGACTAGCTTTTCCTTGTTGAATAGTAGTAAGCAGGTGATGACCAAGTAGATAATGCTTGTTCTAACAGGGAACTTGAAATGTGAGATCGTACGTGATGGAAGGTTTAATTTGTATAAAGGGAGTTCATCAACTGTGTACCAGATGAAGGGGCAGCAACTATGCCCACCTGGCCCGTTCTCCATTTCCTTTAATTTACCAGGTCCCGTTGATCCCCGGCTATTTTCTCCTACCTACAGCCCTGATGGCATCCTGGAGGGGTCGTTACGAAGCGCAAATTTCCCTATAGTATTCCCTGAGATGGCTGGTATCCACCTTCGTAATCCATTTTTGTAGGGGGATTTAATGTGCTTAAACGTAGCGGAATATATACATCTGTTTGCAACTTTTTATTAGGTTTCATTTGTTGCCCTTGTAATGTATTTAGGTACTGTATGAAATTGGATGTTCGGTTTAGGAGCCAATCAAAAATGTAGTTCAGTGAAATACAAAGCAGAGAAGGAATTCTTGCGCATTTCCTTTTGAGTATTTTGACCCCTTTTGTTTTTGTTTTCGTTATGGTTTTATCATTTTGTACAGTTGATGCAGATTTGCATTCCCACTGACTTAAACACGGAGATAGTTGGGACGGGCCCATCATTGGCCGGGGATACATGCCCCACTGAATTTTTTTTTAAAATTAATTTATTTCCTATATTAATAATTAGGTGATTAAATATATAAATTCAATGTCACATTCTATCACTAGCATAGGGTGGCGTTTGATGGTTGCGCTCACCTTTTTTGCTGCCGTTCTATTCCTAACACATCTAAAAGATTTTGCTCTTTCTCATTCTCTTAGTTATTTAGTATATTATATAAAAAAAAATACCAAAATCAACCACAAACACATAATGATTTTAATGGATGTGTTTACCTTCCGTATTAGGGGGAACTATGATTCGATCCCCTTTTGCCTCATTAAGGTGTGTGAGCGAGTGTGTTTTTTTTTTTTTTTATTCACTCGTAATCTTTGTTTTGTCCCATATATATTTTTTATGATCTTGTTTTTCTTTTTTCTATCCACTATAGTTTAATTTCTTTCCTTATCAGAACATGTTACTTTTTGTTAATTTTTTTTCCATTACAATTCAACCGGTTTCACTATCAAAACATGTTGTTCTCTCTCTCTCTCTGTTTTGTGATCTTCAAATTTCAAATATTAGTAACTTTAATAATAAATATATGTAGTTTAATTACATATATTTATTTGTAATCTGAATAGTAACTATCATCATAAAGAATATATATTTCTAAATTAAGTTTTTATTTATTTATTTTTTAGTAATATGAAATTTGAACTTCTCTCACTAAGAAAAATGGAATCAGTGCACAATCAGTTCATAATTGGTATATTTTTGTTTTTATACTTGCACTAAAAATGTTATTTTAAGAAATTTGGTTTATAATTTTATCAGCAATAAAATCATATATCCTCCACTAATTATATATTTTAACTGTTTTTATTTCATCTAATGTCTTTCTAGTAATTGAATGAAGCACTGCAAATAAATTTCATACAGTTTAGTTTCTTGATGCTATAATTATTATAAAAAAAGTATAGATTTTTGGATCCATCACCGGTGATAACCCAAAAGATATATGAAGATTTGACTAGAAATTAGATGGGTAAGAGACATTAGCTGTTGTTTTTTAAGCCTTATATTTTCAGATTGATTTGTCAACAAGATTGGGTGCTTCCTTTGGTGGACATTAGTCTATTGACTCGTTTTCAAGGCACTGTATATTTTCTTAGTCATCTGTATAATCTCACTTGTAACACATTTCTCTTTCATTTCAACAAAATATTGAAACACCAGTTTCACATTTTCGATAAAAAAAAATGGAAATAAATAAATGTCTAAGACTAAGAGTCGCCAAAATATGGGTTTTCTTAGTGGTCATTGTGGAATTTTTGTTATGGTTCGGTTGCTTTCGTTTTCGTTTCACAGATGTTCCACATAATTTAAATATCAGTACAAAGAGAAGACATTATATATAAAGGGTCCGCAACCATTACACCGACTACCGAAGAAAATTAATACGTGTAAACAATGTGTCTATTCAAGCCACTCCCATGCTTTAACTTGTTAAATGCGCCTTGACAAGACCAATTGTAGCTGGGGCCCGGAGCTGTACTGTGTTTGCTTGAAAATTCTATTTTGTGTACGTGGCATTACATCATTAAAATATTCAGATTTTAATGAAAAAAATCGAAAATATTTTATTCACTATATTCATTTTAACGATTGAAAATCTGAATTTTAAAATACCTAAATGAAACCACGTATAATAATTTGTTTATATTATTATTTTCAATCTAATCTTCAAAATCAAATCTGGCCATGAACTTTAAAATTCTAAGTGAAACCGCGTATAATAATTTGTTTATATTATTATTCTCAATCTAGTCGACAAAATCAAATCTAGCCATTAACAAGGATTGTATTCACTTGAATTGTTTTTCCATATCTACCATTATTCGCATTACCACCTTCCAACACCTCTATTTAATAAATATTCCATATGTTTAATAGTTTTTTTTTTTTTAAATAAATATTTTATCCTAAGATGTGGACAAAAGAACTATTAAACATGGAGAATTTTTATTAAATATAGGTGTTCGAAGGTGGTGATGAAACTACTGACAGATATGGGAAAACAATATAATTCAAGTGAATACAATCCTCGTTCATGGTTAGATTTGATTTTGTCGACTAGATTGAGAATAGTAATATAAACAAATCATAACCACCTTCCAACACCTATATTTAATAAAAATTCCCAATGTTGAATAGTTCTTTTGTCCAAATCTTTAAAATAAAAAATAAATATTTTATTCAAATTAATAAAAATTAATAATAAATAAATATTTTATCCATTATATTCATTTAAACGGTCGAGAATCTCAAATACAAATTCTAAAAGATACAAACGAAACCGCGTTTGATGATTTTCTACATTTACTCGTGTCGCTCGTAATGGAAGCACGACAAACTTCCTAAAACAAGCGACAAAAGCCGTCATATAAATCACAAACAACAACAATACTGTTATAAAATTAAAATAAATGAATATAATAAAATTAATAGTTATCAAGGACTTAAAGATAATTTATCAGGGACTTGAACTGATATTTGACAAACAAAATAATGGCAGCAAGAGAGGCAGAAGGAGAGAGAAAAAGACGACAGAAAAGCAAAACAATAAAATAAACAAAATATTTAATAAAAGCGAGAGAGAGATAGAAAGGAGGCAAACAAAAAGAAAGCAGAAAATATATGTATGTTATTGTTGAGGTTACACATGTATATATAGGCAAAGTTAAGTCGGTTAACCGACTTACAAAATATTTTATATTATTATATTATTATAATGATGCATCCAGATGTTTCACAATACTCCCCCTTGGATGATATCATTATAATATATTTAAAAGTTTCTATCAATAAAAACTTCAAAATCTAAACAAAGGATATTTTATGATCTGCTGGATCTAAAATATTATAATCTTCTGGATTTAATAATATTTGGATGTACTTAAAATGACTGTCTCATTAAAAACCTTGTCAGGAAAACCAAGTGGGATAAAACCTGATCGAAGGAAAAAAGAGTGCAGTGCACATATGTCCACATTGATTTAATATACTCCCCCTGAAAAATACTTCAAAATTAATTATGTAAGTTACATACTCGACGCATCCCAATGCCATAAATCAATTTCTCGAATGTTGATGTTGGTAATATTTTGGTAAATAAATCTGCGAGATTATCTGGGGAGCGGACTTGCTTAACATCAATCTGCTGAGTTTGTTGGAGCTCACGAGTATAAAAGAACTTTGGTGAGATATGTTTGGTTCTATCTCCTTTGATGTATCCTCCTCTGATTTGAGCAATACATGCAGCATTATCTTCATATATGATTGTGGGAGAACTTGAAGCAGTAGATAGTTCGCATGTACTCTGGATATGGTGAATAACATATCTCAACCATATACATTCTCGGCTTGTTTCATGAAGTGCAAGAATTTCAGAATGGTTGGAGGATGTGGCAACCAAAGTCTGTTTTGTTGAGCGCCATGAAATTGCTGTATTATTATAAGTAAAAACGTACCCAGTTTGTGAACGAGCCTTATGAGGATCTGAAAGATATCCAGCATCAGCGTAACCAATCAAACCTGCACCACTATTAGATTTTGAATAGAATAACCCCAAATCTGTTGTTCCACGAAAATAACGAAAAATATGTTTGATACCATTCCAATGACGTCGTGTTGGTTCAGAACTGAACCTAGCTAACAAATTTACTGAAAAAGCAATATCAGGCCTAGTACATTGTGCTAAATATAATAAGGCACCAATTGCACTTAGATATGGTACTTCTGGACCAAGTATTTGTTCATCATCTTCTTTAGGTCGAAATGAATCCTTCTTAGGATCAAGAGATCGAACAACCATAGGGGTACTCAAAGAGTGAGCTTTATCCATATTGAATCGTTTTAGGATTTTTTCAATATATGCTGATTGATGGATAAGTACTCCGTGTGATTTATGCTCGATTTCCAAGTCGAGACAATATTTCGTTTGTCCCAAATCTTTCATCTCAAATTATCTTTTTAAATAGTCAGCAGTTTTTCGGAGCTCTTCAGGTGTTCCGATTAAATTCATATCATCAACATAAACTGCAATAATGACAAATCCAGATTCTGTTTTCTTTATGAATACACAAGGACATATAGGATTATTAATATATCCTTCATTTGTCAGGTATTTGCTAAGACGATTATACCACATTCGCCCAGATTGTTTTAATCCATACAAGGATCGTTGCAATTTAATTGAATAAACATCGTTGGCTTTTGATTTGTATGCTTCAGGCATCTTAAATCCTTCAGGAATTTTCATATAGATATCAGTATCAAGTGATCCATATAAATATGCTGTCACTACGTCCATAAGTTACATTTCGAGTCCTTCTGAGACTGCTAAACTGATCAAGAATCTAAAAGTAATTGTATTCATCACTGGTGAATACGTCTCATCATAATCAATCTCTGGTCTCTGCGAGAAACCTTGTGCAACAAGCCTTGCTTTATGTCTTACAATTTCATTCTTTTCATTACGTTTCCGTACAAATACCCATTTGTATCCAACAGGTTTGACATTTTCAGGCGTTTGGACTACAGGTCCAAAGACTTTACGTTTGGCTAAGGAACTTAATTCTGCTTGAATTGCATTTTTCCATTCAAGCCAATCGTGTCTTTGTCTACATTCATTAACAGTATGTGGTTCATAATCATCGTTCATAACTGTCAAAGCTACTGTATATGAAAATATATCATCGATGATTATTTCATTACGATTTCACATACCTTCAGCACAATTGATTGAAATTTCTTGATTTCCAGAATTTTGTGGCTCATCAATTGTTTGTACCTCTTTGGGGGTTTTAGTCTCTTCAGGGATTGACAACTCTTCTGGAGTTGATCTTTCAGAGATAATGGATTTTGTAGCTTGAGTATTATTTTCAGAAGAATCAGAATTTTTCATTATCCGTTTCCGGGGAATACTATCTTTTGAGCCCATTGGTCTACCACGCTTCTGGCGTGCAGTAGATGATTCATTTGCTGCGTTCTGATTACATTGTTCTATAGGAACAATTATTCTAGCTGGTGTATTGGCAGCTGGTATGTGTGATTTTGTCACTTTAGCAGCATCAGTAAATGCATCTGGCAACTGATTCGCAATCATCTGAAGATTAACTATTCTTCGTACCTCACTTTCACATTGGGTAGTGCGAGGATCCAGATAAGATATTGTTGTCACATTTCATGATAGCTCATTTTTCTCTCCAATAGTTACATTTTTCTTGTGCTTCTCTTCAGGAGAAATTTTTCCTCCCCCTAATGGTGGGAAAGTTGTCTCGTCAAAATGACAATCTGCAAAACGAGCAGTAAAAAGATCACCTGTCAGTGGTTCAAGATATCTGATAATTGAAGGTGAATTAAAACCAACATATATTCCCAAACGACGTTGGGGTCCCATTTTGGTTCTTTGAGGAGGAGCAATAGGGACCTGTACGGCACAACCAAAAATGCGTAAATGAGAAATATCAGGTTGGTGCCCAAGTACAAGTTATAATGGAGAGTACTGGTGATAAACTGCAGGCCTAAGTCGAATCAATGTTGCTGCATGTAAAACAGCATGTCCCCAAGCAGAAACCGGTAATTTGGTTTGTAACAATAAAGTTCTAGCAATCACCTGGATACGTTTGATGAATGATTCTGCTAGACCATTCTGGGTATGTACATGTGGGACTGGATGTTCAACATCAATTTCGATTGATGTGCAATAATCATTAAATGTTTTTTATGTAAACTCACCAGCATTATCTAGTCGTATACTCTTGATTGGATAATCTGGAAATTGTGCTCGGAGTCTAATGATTTGAGCAAGCAATCTAGCAAAAGCAATGTTACGACTGGATAATAAACATACATGTGACCACCTTACTGATGCATCAATTAATACCATAAAATAACGGAATGATCCACTGGGTGGATGAATGGGTCCACATATATCTCCTTGTATTCTTTGCAGGAAAGATGGAGATTCAAAACCAACCTTAGAAATAGATGGTTTAATTACCAATTTTCCTTGTGAACAGACAGTGCATATATTGTCATTGGATAATAGAATCTTCAGGTTCTTTAATGAGTGCCCATGAGAATTTTCAATGATTCTACGCATCATCGTAGATCCTGGATGACCAAGACGGTCATGCCAAAGTCGAAATATTATTGGTTTAAACAGCTTCTGACTTGAAACTACATAAGTTTCAATTGATCTCATAATTGTATAATACAACCCAGATGAGAAAGCTCTGAGTTTTTCTACAATTAGCTTCTGGCCTGAGATAATTTTAGTAATGCATAAATATTCAACATTCTTCTCATTTGTAGTTTTAATATGATATCCGTTACTACGTATATCTTTGAAACTGAGTAGATTTCTTCTAGATCTACTAGAGTATAATGCACCATTTATATATAATTTAGTACCATTTGTCAATAAGATTATGGCTCTTCCAGAACCTTCAACCAGATCTGCAGGACCTGATATAGTATTTACCTTGGCTTTGGCTACTATCAAATTTGAGAAATATTTCTTATTCTGAAGTATAGTATGTGTTGTTGCACTGTCGACAATACATATATCTGCACTTTCCTTTTTGAGAATAGATAATTCATCCATATCCGTCTTTTATCAGATAAACCATATGTTAGTACATCATTGATAACAAAATATAAAGCAAAATAAGTTATCTTACTTCTGGAAGATTACAAAAATATGTACTAACATAACAAAAGTTAATATGACTATATTAACTAGGCAACTTTCTAATTGGTATGGATATCTCCATCACCAATTGAGTAATCCACTTTTCCATCCGCATTATCAAGAAAATCTGATAAATCCAGGCTTGTGATATCTTCAGGATCATCACTTTGATCTGCAAAATTTGTATCAATTTTCTTTTCCTTCCCCTTTACAGAGGCTTGATACAGATCAACCAAATGCTTAGTCGTACGACAGGTACGAGACCAGTGTCCAGACATACCACATCTGAAACAAACATCTTCATAATTTTTAGGGGCATGCTTCTCTACATTTTTGCCCTTGTTATGTTTAACATTATAAACATTCCACTTTTGAAAGATGTTTTTCTGGTTTCGATTACATGAAAATTTATACCCACCACGACCATGATTACCACGTTCGCGTCCATGTCCACGTCCACGGCCTTTACTTGTGCTAGCATTTGCTTCTGGAAGTGTAACTGCGCCAGCTGGGCGGAGTTCATGATTTTTCATCAGAAGCTCATTATTTTGTTCTGCCACTAAGAGACATGAGATTAATTCAGAGTATTTTGTAAACCTGCGTTCTCTATATTGCTGCTGCAGGAGCACATTAGATGCATGGAAAGTAGTATATGTCTTTTCCAACAGATC
Organism: Dimocarpus longan; assembly: GCA_022984855.1. Classification (NCBI taxonomy): domain Eukaryota; kingdom Viridiplantae; phylum Streptophyta; class Magnoliopsida; order Sapindales; family Sapindaceae; genus Dimocarpus; species Dimocarpus longan. The sequence goes on from CM041018.1 coordinate 241,166, forward strand.
TGCATCAGTCAGTATTTCACCACACAAGTTCAGCTGTGAGGTTATCTTAAACAGGGCAGAATTATAATCAGCGACTGATTTGAAATCTTGGAGTCTTAAATTACTCCACTCATGCCAGGCTCTGGGGAGGACGATGGTTTTCTGATGGTCATACCTATCTTTTAGATTTTTCCACAGAGTCAGTGGATCTCTAATTGTGAGGTATTGAGTCTTCAGGCTCTCATGTAAATGACGGCGGATAAAAATCATTACAGTTGCTTTATCCTGTAGAGATGTTTCATTATTATCTCTAATTGTATCAGCTAAGCCCTTGGACTGCAGATACAGCTCTACATCAAGGATCCATGAAAGATAATTATTTCCTAATATATCCAGTAGAGCAAATTCTGGTTTTGCGATATTTGACATGACTATATACATAAAATATCACAATTAGTGACATAATCAAAATGATATATTTGAAACTTCAGGTTGCCAAAAATTTCATCTATATTTTTAGAACTTCAGGTCAAAAATAATAACTTCAGGTTTTAACAATAAATATTTAGAACTTCAGATTTCATTGATTAAAATCCAGAACTTCAGGTTCTAGTACATTATAAATTTAAGAGAATAAAATACATAAAATATAAAGATATAACAGAGATAACAAATCAATTAATTAATAATATATTGAGCCGGCATAGCCGTGCATGAAATACATAATAAAAATAGTAAATAATAATAATAGAGCTGCACATATAGTACGTAACAATAAGTAAATAAATAAAATTAAATAGTTAGATCTGTAATGCATGATAATAATAATTGAGTCGGCAGAGCCGTACATTGGTTGAGTCGGCAGAGCCGTACATTGATTGAGTCGGCAGAGCCGTACATATATTGAGTCGGCAAAGCGGTACATATATTGAGTCGGAATATCAAGAACTTCAGGTTCAAGATCGTGCTGATAACGTGTTATAAAATTAAAATAAATGAATATAATAAAATTAATAGTTATCAGGGGCTTAAAGATAATTTACCAGGGACTTGAGCTGATATTTGACAAACAAAATAATGGCAGCAAGAGAGGCAGTAGGAGAGAGAAAAAGGCGGCAGAAAAGCAAAACAATAAAATAAACAAAATATTTAATAAAAGCGAGAGAGAGATAGAAATGAGGCAAACAAAAAGAAAGCAGAAAATATATGTATGTTATTGCTGAGGTTACACATGTATATATAGGCAAAGTTAAGTCGGTTAACTGATTTACAAAATATTTTATATTATTATATTATTATAATGATGCATCCAGATGTTTCACAATAAATACAACTAATAATATACATGTAAAATCACGATACGAAGAAACTCAGAGTCAATCTCTTAAAAATCAAAGCACTAAAGCACTCACTATGATTGATATAAAAAAATGAAAACAAATACAGAGAGTGCTTCTCCGAAATCAAGTCAATCAACTAAGATGATCAAAATAAAACTTATTCGCATATTCACAGAATAATCAAGTCTCTTCTCTGAATACTAGACAATGGTCAACCTACCCATTACATCAACTTCGTCATCGTCCATGAAGTCATCATCAACGAAACTACTTGCTACTTCAAAAATTTCTTGTTAGATATTAATAAGCTCCGAATATTCTCTAAGTACTAAATTTCAGAAAGTGGTTTAGTGCTAAGACGATTGCCACCCTCTACCTCAATGAAGTAGTGGAATATTCCATTTCAATACCCACAACTTTGTGGACCCTTTCCCCCATACGTTATGGATTGCTTTCTCATTTCATGTGGATTACTCATTTCCGTATTTTGTAACCCGAGTAACACCATCAAGATCATATTTCAGTTGGTCTCAACTTTCTCCTCAAAATATCAGTACTCTCTATATATTTATTCTCGAGTACTAACAATCCATACAAAAGATTATACAGACATCAAACTTTTATAGATAAAAATAGTAGTTATTTACGATATCCTGGTATAAGTAGTTCACAATAAGAAAGAAAATTGATTACTCAATATTTATCTTTTAGTTGCAAATTCTTTCGTCACTTAATGATTATATATATCTCTAATTATGTACTCTGTGGTGACAATTTAAAGTCTTATTTTACATTTTTATTAACAAATAGTTGAATAATCTATAAGTGTACGTTAATTTGGAACCATTTTTTAAAACTATTTTTATTAATGAAAAACATATTTTAAAAATTGTGTTTTTAAAAATGCAATTATTGACAGAATTGTTTTAAAAATTATTTTTAAAAACAGAAAATGATGTAAAAATGGTAAAAATATGAATATATTTGATAAATTTTATTTTAATTGTTGTGAATTTATAAAATTTATAAAATAGAGATGAAAGTAAAATATTTTAATATAAATATTATTTCATATAATAAGATCGGGATATAAGTATATTTATGTTATTAATAAGGATAATTTGACCATTTAAAATTAATTAAATCCGCATCATATCGTTTCGCACTAACTTCGCAAAACTAATCCTACATCAAGGGTAAATGTTGGTGGCCCACCTCAAATAGTAAAAAAAATAACATTATATTTACTTTTTTAAAAAAAAATTATATATAGTAATTTTTTATAATTATATATATGTATATATTCTAAATTTTTATTCTCTACTTTTGTCTATATAATAATGTATTTATATTTTTATGAGATAAATTAGTGAATTCTTAAATTTTTATTAAATTTTTACACTCTTTTTTTTTTTTTGAATTTATTGCTTTATAAATTGTATTATGTTTTAACTTAACCAACATTTAATTTTGAATTTTTCTTGTCTAAATTTGTAAGATCAAAATTGCCCATAGATTATGATGTTTAAATGATTTTTTCTTTTTCTTTTTTTTTTTTTGGTTGTGAGATAATGTTGACTTTATTATTTTATTGATTTGTTTCTTAGAAGCATTTTAATTACAATATAAATGTGATTTTATCCAAGTTCATATTAGGTGTGTTATTTCAATTTGATATGAACTTTTTTATTCAATAATTTTATTATAAAATCATATACTATCTTATGATATTAGTGTTTTTAACATTATAATTATTATTTGTTGCAAATAGTAATACTATGGGACTCAATAGTGATACAATCAATTTAGTTACTTCAGATTCACATCTACTTATAAATCAAATGATTAGTGTACTTTTCCATTCACATATGTGATAAGAGTTTAAATCTCATCGTATTACAAACATATATGGAGAGTTTTATCTATTTATTGTGATAGTCGATCATTGTGTGTGTGTGTTTATATATATTTATATATTTATGTATATATAGTTAGTGTCGTAGGGGGGTCGGAGGGTGTTGGTGAGCCTTTTTATAATTAGGACGTTCTAATTTTAAAAAGTAATGACTAACTAATCAAATTCATCAATTTCATTTGAATAAAATAGGAGAGATAATTTGTTTTAGGAGAAAGAATGTAATGGGTGAATTTGATTGATTAATCTTTACTTTTTAAAGTTAGGACGTCCTGATTATAAAAGTTATATATATATATTAGAATTTGTATGATTAGTGCATCCTAATGATAACTTTATATTTATAGAGTTATTTTATCTTTTTAAATTTGAATTCTTGCTTAGTTCTTAATATTTTTATTATTATTAAGTAAATTATTTAATATTTCTTTTATTTTTATTTTCAGAATAAAATTGGTTAAAAATACGCATGTGGACCCCACCAAGTAATATTGTTCAAGACAAGATCATCGCTACAAAATGAATATCATTCGCAGCAAGTTCATCGCCTCAAGAATTACTCGAGTCGGAGATCGCATAAAGAAATTATCACGGTTTAAAGATAGGGTATTCTAGATATAAATATTATGTCATGCTGATGTAAGAAATGATGTAATCAAAATTATGATGTAAGCAATGATGTAATAGAAGTTGACTTGACTGGGATAGGTGAACGATGATGTAAGCGATGATGTAAGCAATGATGCAATTTGAAAGTTGACTTTGAATGGGGTAGGTGAAAGATGATGCAAGCGATGATGCAAAATGGTGGAAAATCAGGAAACGATGATGCAATCGATGATGTAATTGGAGGTGAATTTGGCCTATAAATAGGTCTTAGAATCATCATTCTAAGCATTCCATCACAAACCAAAATAATAAGTAGTTTAGAGAAAAAGAGAAAGAGCTTGGAGAGGAGAAGCAAAGCAGAGGAAGAAATTCTACGGTGAAGTTTCAATCCACTAAGTTTTCCTATCTCTTGTTATGTTTAATTTTCTAGTTTTTGTAAATTCTATTATGGGGTAGATTTGTTTTTTAAGGTTATGATGTAGCCTAACTTTGATGTTCCAAACCTTTGTTCAATTCAATTAATGATTTTCTATCTTGGTTGATGCATTTAATATTGTTCTTAATGCTTCTAAATAATTTGCCACTATTTAGTTGAATTGTTAATCATAATGATAGCGAAAGCTGATTTATGTGTCTAGTTCATTGTATTTAATGTCATAAATTACATGTAGGATAGGAATATACCTGCATGATTTGTGTAGTCTATAAAAGAGATCCATAAATCTTAATGAATCCTTTAATGTTTTGACTTGCATGGGAACATAGCAGTTAATCTTTATAGGGTATTTTCCTTAGACCTCGGGAGGGGCTATGTGAATAATTCAGGGAATCTCGACTAGCAACTGGATAGTTAATTTTTGTTAAAAAGAACAAAGGGGAGGAACAAATTAGTTATGGTGAAATCATAATCTTAGAATTTTTATTCATTAAATTAATTTTCATTTATTTACAATTGCAATTAAATTTACTCATAGTTTGCAACTCATTTACCCAAATTTCATCTACCAAATAAAAGTTGAGTTATTTTAATTTTGGGCATTAATTAACAACAATCCTCGTGGGACGATACTTCTCTCATTACTTTATTACTTGTTCGACTCGTTCACTTGCGATTTTGCACAACACCTAACTTTTAAATTGTTAAGATCACCAATCAAATTCATTCATTGTTTTATATTTTCTCTTATAAATTTTTTTTCTCTCTCTATGTATATATATAGTGATTTTACTATTAATACCTCTTAACTTTAAAAAGTTAGGACAAGTCAATCAAATTCGTCCATTGCATTTAAATTAAATAGGAGAGTGAATTTATCTTAAGAAAGAAAACGCAATTGATGAATTTGATCAGTCCGTTCTAATTTTTTAAAGTTATGAGACACCGATGGTAAAATCACTCTATATATGCGCATGTGTATGTGTGTGTGTGTTTGACATGTATTAATTAGTATGTCAATCAATAGTATTTACATCATATTTAGATTTTAACATTATTGTATATAATATGTTTTACTATAGTGTCTTATCTCATATAAATTTCTGAATCTAACAATGTGTCATATGTTTATTAAAACTATTTTTAAACTCATCTAGATTACTAAATAAATACTATTAGAAGTTTTACCAAACAATACTGTAATTATTAAATAATCGGTTTAACTTTTTAAAAATCCATATCCAATAGTTGTTTAACCTGTAAATTACCATGCCAATACATCTTTCCTTGATAATTTTTCCCATCGAGGTCTCCTTAGGCCAAGATGATAAGTTACCTAACAAACTCGGTGTCTATATATATATAATTAATGCACCTCTATATCATCGACTTCACAACTCACAAACGCAAGCCTTATATAATCAACATTTTTCGGTGCTATACTATATCATCAAAAACCAACTGGCAATGGCGTTAAAAGTCCTTTCTGCCCTTGACACTGCCAAAACACAGTACTATCACTTCAAAGCCATCATCATCGCCGGCATGGGCATCTTCACCGACGCCTACGACCTCTTCTGCCTCCCTTCTCTCATAATTCTCATTGGACGCATCTACTACACCAACGACAACGTTCCAAACTCCATCTTCTCTCCCATGATGTTCATAGCTCTTCTGGGTACAGTCATCGGCCAGCTGGTCTTCGGCCGCCTCGGCGACTGCATCGGGAGACGCCGCGTCTACGGCCTAGCATTGATGCTTATAGTGCTGAGCTCGTTCGGGTGTGGTTTCTCGATATGTACGACGAAGAGTTGCGTTCTGTGGAGCCTTGTGTTCTTCAGGTTCCTGTTGGGAGTCGGGATCGGTGGTGACTACCCGTTGTCCTCGACCATCATGTCGGAGTTCGCGAACAAAATGACGCGTGGCGCGTTCATGGCCGCCGTGTTTTCCATGCAAGGGTTCGGGATTGTGGCGAGCTCGACGGTGACGATGGTGGTTTGTAAGACATTTGAGAAATCGTCGACGACGGTGTCGATAAATCACACGCCGCCGGAGGCCGACGTTGCATGGAGGTTGATACTGATGCTCGGTTCTATTCCGGCTGCTTTGACTTATTATTGGCGTATGCTCATGCCCGAGACTGCCAGGTATGAGTTCTATTCTGTGTACTGTGTAATTACTTACGGATATTGTTTCACGTTGTGAAAGTAAATCAGTATTATTGGAATTCTTCTATAATTATATAAATTGATAATTAAATTTATATGTTCAATATGAACTTGAGACACAAAGTAAATTCAATTATTTGTAATGTTAATTAGTGTAAATTTAATTTTATATGTGATATCATATTTAATTATTATTATTGAATTTTGATCATAAACAAAGTTAGTTCAAAATATTTATATACTACCCTTCAGTCGAAGTGGTTGAACACTTCCCTTGATCCTAATGAGGTTAAGGGTTCAAGTCTCATATTTATCCTAAAACACAAGGTTCAAGTCTCACATATAATTATTATTGTTGAATTTTGAGCATAAACAAAGTCATCCCTTAATAGGAGTGGTTAAGTATTTTCGATAATCCTAATGAGGTCAAGAGTTAAAGTCTCACATTTATCCTAAAACATAAGGTGCAAGTAGTGTTCTATAAATTTAATCATATTAATTAAATTTTTTCTATGTATTTTAGTGTTTATCAATGTTCCAAAACTCGTGACTCGCTACTCGACCGGTGACCCAGCAAGCAAAGAGTAATCAGTAACTCGGCGAGTAATCGATGAGTACTCAGAGAGTACTGTTTAAGGGGAAAATTATTAGTTTTGAAATATGAAAGCGTAAATTGATATTTTATAAAATATGAGGGGCTATAACCAAACTTTCCCTACTCTATATAAAACCACTCCACATTCCACCCGATCCATTTCAAACCCTCAGCCTCACTTTCTGTCTCTGTCTCCTTTTTGCTCTGTCTCACTTCTCCTATTTCATCTCTTATCTCTCTCTAAAATCGTTATTGTCATCACCGTTAAAGTGAGACATCGTTGTCACCGTCGCCTATTTGGCGTCATCAACTGTCGCCACCGCTGAAACTGAAGCAAATCTCTCTAAAATGGCCGAGGTTGACATGGAGAGGTTCCAGTGGCGCCTGTGGCAGTCGAGTGACGGCGAGGATGAGCAGCGGTATTGCGACAACCGGTGATAGGTAAGCAAGCCGATTTGGGTTCAGTTAAAGGTTGGGGTTTGGTCTTGGTGTGGTGAACTAGTGATTGGATTTAGGGTTCGGTGTGGGGATTTGGTGTGCTTACTAGTGAGTGATTAGGGTTTATTGTTGAGTTTGGTTGGGAGATTGATTTGGCGTGGGAGATTGTTGAACTGGTGGCTGGTTTTTTTAAGTTTTGTTGTGAGTTTGGTGACCGGGTTTCAGGATAAATTTGTTGAGTTTGGTCGCCGAGTTGGACCGAGTTGGCAAGTGCTCGGTCAAACTCAGTCTAGCGCGGTGAATACCAGTTTTCAGCGAGTACAGCCATCGATCTGGGCTTCTCGAATTGGATACTGGCCGAACGGCGATTTCTCGACGAGAAATCGGTCAACTCGACCGAATTTTTAAACCATGGTTATTATATAACGAATTGAGTTTGACTACCTTACTGATTGAGTAAGATTGTCCATAAATAACAACTTTTTAATTGGTTATAAGGGTGATTATTAGAAAAAAATATTCAAAAGTTATTATTGATAAATATTCTTACCTCGATAATAAAGTAGGCAAACTCAAACGAATTATAAATGATTTAAAAATATGATCTATAACGATCGAGAATATTCAAAATCATGACTTTATTGTATTAAGGTTTTTGATAACATATAATATAAATTTATGAAGTATGATTAAGAAGATAAGAGGTGAGCTACATACATCATTGATTGCGTTTTTAAAATAAAATTACATTTTTGAAAACTAATTTTCTACCTGTTTAAGAGTAGGCGAGGCAAGGAAGTGATTAATTTTGTTTTGGTCGGTGTAAATATCTAGATTAGGTTATAACTTAATAAATAATAAATGAAACTAAAATGATAGAATAATTAAATTAAAATGATGTGAACTAACCAAAGAAGTATCTCGTCAACTAATGCTATGACACTGACTACCAATTAATTAATAAGTCCATCGTTGTGGCCATTGCATGTGTTCAGTGTTCACATTTGCAGACGACGATAATTTTTCTCCTCTAACACACATCATCACGTTTTCAATCATGCTCTTTGAAGAAAAAAACTATCAAATTTATTCTACCAAATGAAAAGAGAATATATCATATGATCATATCGTCTAATCGGAGTAAGATTGCATCTAAATTGACGAGCAACAATATTCTTTATCATTATTTTTTTTGTTAAGCTTTTGATAACCTAATGATACATCAACATTAAAAAAAAAAAAAAAATAGAGATGGTTAATATTATTTCATTTTTTCTCTTTTATACATCACTCAAATTTAAATTTTTCTAATGAAAAAACTTAGTAAAACCTAAATGCCACCTGTTATATTCTTTATCATTGACAATTTCTCTTTTTGAAATAATCTTTGACAAAATTTTTGTTACTACATCGAATCGTTACATGATACATCAAATATTTACCAGATATACAGCTTTGGTGGAGCGAAATGTGACACAAGCAGAAGAAGACATGGCAAAAGTGTTAGACGTTCCAGTGTCACTAATCAAAGAAGAGTATCGTTTCCCACCACAATACAATCTTCTCTCCAAACAATTCTTTCGCCGCCATGGCCGCGACCTCTTCTCCTGCTCCGCCACTTGGCTACTCCTCGACGTGGTCTTTTATAGTAGCAACCTCTTCCAGTCTCTAATCTACCACAGCTACATCGACGACAACGGAAAAAAGAAAATGAATGCCTATGATGAAGCCTTTCAAATCGCCAAACTACAGGCCATTGTTGCGATATGCTCCACGATTCCAGGCTATTTGGTCACCGTCTACTTCATTGATCAAATTGGACGTGTCAGAATCCAATTTCTAGGGTTCATCTTCATGTCCTTTGTCTATTTCGCCATTGGCATAGCTTACAAGTTTCATTGGGACGTGAATACAAACTTCGGGTTCATGTTCCTTTACGGCCTCACATTCTTCTTCGCCAACTTTGGACCCAACACGACCACCTTTATTGTCCCTGCAGAGCTGTTCCCTGCTAGGTTCAGGTCAACATGCCACGGAATCTCCGGAGCGTTCGGGAAAGTGGGTGCGATAGTTGGATCACTAGTGTTTTTGTTGGCTTCACGAGATGATCACAAGGATGGAAATCCAAATGCATCTGGAATGACAATAGCGTTGATGATTCTGGCTGGGTCCTGTGTTTTGGGAGCGGTAGTGACATATTTTTTCACTTTGGAAACTATGGGCAGGGCTTTAGAAGAGAATGAAAAAGATTAGAATCAAGTCATGAGCTTTGTTTTCTCAAATGTCTTACTGATTCTGGTCTGCGGACATATTCTTCACGCAGTGAACAAAATATTGTTGCCTAGCTAGCTAGATGATGATCCGCTTCTGAATCTGTGTGTTTGTACAAACAAAATGTTGCTAGAGCTTTACATTTTTGTGTCTAGATAGTTATAACTTTGTAATGGGTTTATTACTTAATTTGTCATCAATGTGTCACGTGTATAGTGTAAAATCACTTTATAAGTATTTATGTGTAATGTATACGTTTTTTTTCAGATCAATCATGTCATAATTTAAACTCTTGTGAGTTTTGGAAAATATGATTAGATTTAGTATCAGTTTCAAGAAATCAACGGAGAGTTAGTTTTTTAGGGTAATTATGAAATAATGTGTTATGGCCATCGCGGACCCAGAATTGGTCTAGCAGGGGCACATGTCCCACCTGAACTGTGAAAAATTTTCAGCAAGTTTATATATTTATTATTTGTTATTTTTGTTTTCTTTACTTTCTAAATTTTAATTTTTCTTTTCACTTAGCTTTTTATTTAATGGGAACCTTACTACTAATTTACATTTCTTTGATAAGTTATTATCATTTCTCCTAGTCTGTTTTAATTTTAATATATGTTTAGTCTAGCATTCAAATAATCAATTTAATAAATCATAATATTATCAATTTGAATTGGTTACAATAAAAATATTTCTCCTTTTTTTTTTTTTTTGTAATTCATTCTGTTTTAGGTCAATACAATTGCACTTACACAGTTAAATGTACTCTTAATTAGATATTGTCCTTATTTTTAACTATTTTTACTGTTGAGCGTTACAAAATAAATTCATATTTATTAAAATTTTATTTTGAAAAAGAGAAAATTACAATTTAACTAACTAGTTAAAATCCTTATTTAGATAGAGTAACCGTTTTGTTTTTATTACAATTGACTCCTGTCATTAGTGGATATTTGTTAGAATTAACTGATTGTGAGATAAAACTATCTTTTGACCTTATTTTTTATTTTAAATAAATTTTAAAAATTTTAAAATAAATTAAATAAAAAAAAATTAATAAGATTTTCAAGATCCGTAACCAAAATAAATAAATAAATAACTTAACCATCAACTAGCTCATCTTTCCCCATCAAAACCCTATCTTCCCCGGTTCATCTTTCTCGACTCAACCTCTTCTACAAATCAAGCGCTTAAATCACTCTTTGGATCACTGATCTCCATCTTTGTTGACATTGTTTTTTATTTGACTCGGTTCTTTAAGTCCAATATCTACGAATCACTAAAAACAAAACACACAATAATAAAAGAGATGGAGGAAAAATAAGATTTACAATAGTTTTTTACGTGATTCAGCCACAACAATGTCTACGTTCATGACTGTCACTATTGATTTTGGCAGAATAACAGTATATATTTTTCTGTGTATGCTTTAAAATGAATTTGCACCCCTATTTATAATGAGAGATGATACAATTTGAATTACATATAGATAAGGTAGGAAATATTTACATTAATTATAATTCCAAAATAATATTCATTGAATCAGCAACTGATCTAGAGAATCTCGAGATTTGATTTACTTCAAACTAGAAAAGTTGACTTCTCCCCAAATTAGGCTACTTCATGCTTCTAGAAGGTTAACTGGATTAGTCATTGCGAGCTAATATATTACTCAACGAGCAGATGGAGAGTCTCAAAGCACAACGTGCTTTAAATAGCGACTTGATTACCTGGCTCACACGGCGACCTGATTATCGGACTCATATGGCAACCTAATTACCGGGCTTATCCCTTGGGCTTTTAACGATCCATTTATCTAGATCGTGAAAATACTCATAACAATTTTCATCTCCATGGAGATACACATCCAACATCTCCTTGCTGGTGACCCACATCAAACAAAATCCACACTTTCACTACCTGGCCTTCATCTGTTCTGCCTCTGTTTGGTTTTGGTTGATATTATGGAGGGAAGCAATGCCAGAGTTGCAGAAGGAAGAGACGCCAAATTTGGAAAGGGAAGCGACGTCTTTTGGGTTAGGATTCGACCCACACTGAAATCAGCAATTTTGATGACGTTGGATGGTGCCACCGATGCAAAAGCAATTTAGTCACTCTAGCTCGGCGAAGTGGATAGGTTGGTGAGTTTATTATGGGTGTGTAGAGAGACTGAAGTGAATGTAATCTCGTGGAATTTGTTGAAAGCTAGTGTTGTGGTTTTTGGGATTTTGTGATTTTATTGTTTTGGGATTTTGTTGTGTTTTTTATTTGTGTTTTTTATTTGTGTTTTTAAGGGATATTTATGTTCTGATGTTGATGATGAATTGGAGAACTGGGTTGATCTGATTTAATTTTAGGGGTTTTTTATGTTCTGCTGGCTTGATGTTGATGATAAATTAAAGAACTGGGTTGTGGTGCATGTTTGATTTAGGGTTGATGAGATGATGAATTTGATGATTGTTAACGTTAGGAAAAGGTTCCCTTAGTCAACGAGGTTGTTTTAGGGCCTAAGCTCACAGTTTCGTACGGTCAATGAGTTGCTTGAAGAACAATGAGAATGAGATGGAGAGGTTAGAGATGAGGAGGAGAAGACACGAAAGATTTTTAGAGTGGTTCGGCCTAAAAAGATGCCTACATCCACTGTTCACTCTCTCACTATTTGGGCAGAGTAATGACTGTAACACCCCTCACTCCGATTTCCCGTCAGATCGAGATTCGAGGCAAGAAGCGTTACGGTTCTAAACTGAAAATTCATTTACTCGTTTATTTAAAAATTTCCCATTATAAGAAATGGAATCACCACTAAATGTTTGACGATATTGAAAAACTAAACTTTAATATTATTTTCTCATTTATAATTTTTGAAAATTCGGCAGATTCTTCTCTGTTTTTCTAATAATCCAAAATTTAAAAACTTGTAAAAAAAATGATAACACTTCTATAAAATTCATTTCTCAACTCCAATTCGGACCTCCCGTCCGATTTCAAAAATCACTTCAACACGCAACAATTAAAATGAATATTTAATCAAAATTCAAAATCCATCATCATGAACTTTACCCTACATACTTATCAAATAATATACCTAAATTACAAATTATTTTAAAACTTTAATACAAATTATGCTTTACAGACGGTTGAATTTAGCATTTATACACATTCATACACATACATGATATATACAGTTTATTATTAAACATATCAATTATATTTGTAAAAATTTTATTACATATAACTATAAAAATACTTTAGTATTTATTATACACATCAATTACATAATAATCGTTTTTCATATATATATATATATATATATCTAATATATTTTTCTTTAATTAATATAACACAATTTCATTTAATAATCTTTAATTCTCAAAATACCAGTTGCCAATTAATGTTTTATAAAATTTCAAACTATCATCAGTTTCGTTAATGATCTAAGTTACCAAACTAATTGCAAAACATATGAATGAGTTATATCTATTGATAATTCATATATTTTCTCAATTAATATTTTTAACGCTATTTTTAAACTTTCATTTGAAAATTACTAATTAATCGTTTTATCATAATTACACAGACAAAATCAATAAGTCATTTCTTTCCAGTTTTTCATCAGCTTATAATCAGATCAAACGAAATACATAAACGATCAATTTCTTAAAAATACGTCTATCCAATAAGGTTCAATATAAACACAATATTTATTCCAATATAAATTCTCATCACATAAACTTTTCTGAAATCCGTTATTAAACACATTTGCATTTTTATTCTTTCAACTCAATTTCCTATCATATTTCAATTATATTTTCGAAACCAACATATTATCGTCAAATAAAAATCAAAACACACTATGCAAATTTCAATAATATTTGTGTAATATATAAACTAATCATTTAAAAATTTTAACAAATCGGAGAATTCATCACATAATATCAGTTAATAACTAAAAATCTCAACATTAATATTTTCAAATCTTATTTATCACACAAAATTTCAATATTGCCATTTTTATTTAATTAGAGCCCTTTGTAAAATTCTATCACGATACCATGGATCGGTAACGGGTTTACTGGCATCAGCCAGACTAAACGGTAACCCCGGCAACGGCCACTCGGTGTTTATCCACCGGGTTGTATATCACAATCTGTTTTCGTTTCAGGACCAGACACTCAGTGCCTCTCAAAGTCCGTCATACAACGTCTGATATCAATCGTAACGGTGCAGTACTGCTAGAATTCACCCTATTGGCTAGCCAACCACCAATCCCCACCTACCGGTGAATAGATTTACGCGGGCCCTTATAATTTATTTATTAATCACAAATTTAATATTTTGATGACTTTTATTTCTATATAAAGATTTCATTCGGAAAGCAATAAATACAATTTGAGACACGCATTTTTCTATATACATATATATAATCAAATTATCAAGATGAACATCGAAAAATTCTATTTTTCATTCAAGGAACTCATCAAATCCTTCCCAAAACGTTCATGTCTTTCTTCCGATATACGTTCGGTCAAGACACTGAACTTATCTGTTCCTTTTTTCGTTTTTATTTAAAATTCATCAAAAGCATATTCAAATAATCCTTTATTCCAATTCATAGAGATAATTTTATATAATTCATAATCAAACAAAATTTTAATTTAAATTCTATTCTAACATCATTCGAAATATATCCAATTTATACAAAATCAAAAACTCATTATAATTAATATATATATCAATCAAATTTATAATCTTTCAAAAACTTATAAATACTGATTTTTTTTTTCAAAGGAAATATACATAAATATTTTTGGGCTTGAGTTTGAGATATCATCTCAAACGCCTACGTACCTATTCTATCATTGGGATCAAAGCCCTCGTAGTTCAAACAAACTTTTATTACAATTATTATTATCAAAATAATTTCACAATACACTCGATTTCTATTTTCAGTCAAGCATATATATTTCTCAAACTTTTTATTTTTCGTTACATAATGTCACAAAATTATTTGTACTGTGATTTTCATATAAACACGAAATCAAAGCAATTAAAAATAACAGTATCACATAATTTACTAAATAATTAATTTATTTTCAATACATAATAAAAACTTAAACATACGTAACCATACCAAAAAAAAATGTCATTTTAATCATTTTCAAATCTTAAATCATTTATATGCAAAATTTGTATAACTCGATTTATAAATATAAACATAATTATCAAAATACATATTCTATACTCAAATACTAAATTCTAATACCTAATCATTAAATTAATAAACTAATTAAATAATTTTCTTCAATCATTACTTAAATAAATAAAATCTGAAAGATATATAAACTTTTATTTCAATCATAAAACATAATTTATAATCCTAACTCAATCAATTAAAAATAAATCTATCCATTTACATAATTCTTTTATTTTATTTATTTATTATCTTACTATTTTATTATCCTCTCATTCCATTAACTTCTTAATGTATATACATATTTCTTTCTCTCGGTAATTGAATGCCGGTCTTCAACATATATATATATATATATTTTTCCAACAAGTCCCACTATTAATGACAAGTCTAACTATATATATATTTCTATATAGTTTTCAAGTAAATCCCACCACTAACATATATATATATATATATATATAAATCACACTTATACACAAAAATCATCACAAATCACACACCCATACCATATTTCTCATTAAATCCCATTAAACCCGAAATTAAACTTGACAAATAGATGGGTTTAAGGAATTTTAAGCTTAGAAATAAGTAGATCATATAAAAATGAAATGATTAAAGCAATTAAATGGAAAATAAAACAAAATAAATTAAAGAAAATAGACAAAAGAGACTCACGGCAACAGAAGAGAACCAGAAGCAAAGTCAGCGAGCTGGAGCAGAAAGACAGTGAAAAATCTAGAAACTGGCCGACTTTTATAATAATCAATTTTTCATAATTATGCTTTTGCCCCAATATTTTTTATATTTACAAATTGACCCCAAAACTTTTTATTTTCTGCACTTACACCCCTGCTCATATACTAACATCCCATTTGACATTTTTGATACCCCACTCTTTCACTAATTTATTCAAATTTATTCATAACCTTATTTTATCTACAAATACATAATTTATTTTAATGAAAAATAATAATAATAACAATAATAATAATAATACTAATAAATATATAATAAATCATTTATTTAATTCAAAAATTATCCTTTATAATACAATATAATTACACTATTCTAACTTTCCCATTCTACTATTTATTTTATTTAAATTCAAAAATAATTCTTTACGGGGCAAAAACGTTTTCGAAAATATTAAATTTCACAAATTAACAATTAAAACATTTTACAATCACGTAAATTTCATCAAATCCAAATTTATTCTCGTTTAATAAATTACTTTTGAAATCAACGAATATAAATCGCACGGAAATAATTATCGGGACGTTACAACGACCCTCAGAAGTTGGATCCTTTTTACAGTGAAAAACCGTCCCCTTTTATAGAGGAATGGGACGTGCTACAGTAAACAGAATAAGACAAAAGCAAACAGTTAACTACAGTTACACTGATAGACAACATTTAATGCGCCGGAATCCCAATTAAAACGACTGACAGTGCATTAAATGCGGTCAAAGACTCATTAAATGCGGCCGCATCCGTCGCATCCGAGATCTGCCCAAAGGGGATTTCTACTGACCGGGTCGGATACGCAATGATGGGTTGTCGAGGTTGAGATTATAGCTTCTGGTGGAAGTAGCATGCATGGCAAGCATTGGAACTGTATTTTGCATGGCGCTGTTGACTCCTGTTGACTGAAGACCTTCAGAAGCGAGGCGGAGATGGATCTTCTAGCAGATAAAACACCGAATCAGGCGGGGGAACAAGAGGGTCTTTGAACGCTGTCTTTCAGGAGGATCGAAGAGGCGGGTTATGAGTCGGTGTGCCCGTAGCTGGATATGGCGGTGAGGCGAGTGATGCCATGAATGAGAAAGTCGGTGCGCGGCCACTCTCAGAGATTAATAACCAGCTCAATCGGATCATCTCGAATGAAAAGGACTTGCCAGGTATTTCTAACGGGTGGCTCCTCTTTGAGGAGTACCTCGGTTGGGCTGGGTGGCGGAGAAGAAATCGGTCAATCGTGGCGGATAATCTGGTGAGCTGACTTGGTAGTCACGGATGGCGGATAGCGGCAAGTATGAAAGATGGAAACCAGCGGCCAGCGACAAGGACCATTGGTCAAACTTCAGCAAATAAAGCTGATGGAGAATCAAGGCGATCTGAGCGGCGGAGAAGATAGCGGTAACGGCCTGCCTTCAGAATAGGGCATCTGCGATCAGAGTCAGCGGTCAGACTGAGCGATAGCGATCAGCGGTCGCGATAAACGTCCACTAGCGGGCCCCCGCTCCAAGAGAATGGGCCGGAGGGATGACGGATAATCGAGCTTCTAGGCCACTGAGCCTGTACTGTAGGTCCGTCTGGGTCAGGTTATTCTGACCGCTATTTTATCCATAACAATGATTTTCTCGATTGGAGAATTTTTGGATTGATAAAGAATTTAATTATTTAATTATTTAATTTTTTTAATTTGATCAACTAGATCAATTTTAACCACCAAGGTTATTTTCGTCTTTGTGTCACTTTGACACTGTTCACTATCAAATATAATGGAAATTTGCTGACAATAGGGAGGTAAATTATAATAAAACTGAAAGTATTGCTCCGCTTGAATTACACTTTCGACTAAGTAGTTAAATTATAATTTACTGTTTAAAAAATGATTTAATTTTAAAAGGATTTAAAATTTGAGTTAATTTCAACTTCAAGATTCCAAATAGGTTAGTTTTCAATAAAACCTTTATATTTAATACATTTGATAAATAGTAATGCTAAATTTTTCAATTTTTTTACTTAAATGTACGTGCAGATGATATGACTTAGAAGTTGTCAATATCATATTAATTATCATATTATCTCTTGATTTATAAAATATTGACAACTTATATGTCATATTATTTAAACATGAATTTTTATAAAACATTTGGAAAGACTAGCATTACTCTTTAATAAAATCACGTTTATATTATACATACACCTTCTGGGGTTTATAGTAGTTTTAATAGCATAATTAACTAAAATTTAGTAGCCTAGTTAACTTTACAACATGTTATTTCTTTAACACACCTAATCATCATTATTTAAAGTTACAACCATAGCAAACTCATCCTTAATAATTTTGTGTATTTTTTAAATTAATTTTTTTAATTAAATATGATTGTGTAAATCATATTTATAAATGATAATATTGACATCTGAATTTTAAATATGCAAAAAAAAAAGAGATAAAAAATAGTGATATTAGATATTCTATCACTTATATTTCACGCGTATCCCAACCAGTGATATGTTAATTAATAATGAATACATTTTATAAATTAGATAAAATATTATGAATATATATCTGTTTATTAATTATTACATCATTGATTGAGATGTATTAACCATTATTGAAAAAGGAAATAACTAAATTTGTAGTTTTGAGTGATTATAATATTTAAAAGATATTAAATATACTCCACTGAAATTACAAATATTATAAAGTGTTATCCTAAAATAGACAAGACCTAAGCAGGTTGTCATGTGCTCAATTGGCAACAAATTAATATAGGGGATACATTCCATCGAGAATTCATTATAATTTAAAATATTTAAAAGTTGGATATACACAATTTAGATTTAAATTTGAATAGATTCTAATAAGATTTAAGTATATTCAATTTAAATATATATAAAATCCAACCGGATTTATATGGAATCTAATAAAAGTTTGATGTATTAAAAATATATATATTAACTTCACATATTTCATTTAAGTAACGAATTTAAAGTAATTTTTAAAGTGAATTTTATGAATCACTGTAAAATTCATTAAACCCCAATAAACTCATACATTTTGTAACATAAATCCAATAAATAGGCTAGAAAACCTTGTCAATTCTTGCAGAAATTACACTTCCTTTTTTTGTCTCCCTCAAAAAAAGGATTATGGCTCAGGCAGGAGGCAGTACAACCACATTCATTGTGTTGTTATTGCTTCACTGTGAAATTAGTTTTGCAACCAAATACACTGTTGGATATGCAAGAGGTTGGAGCTTTGGAGTGAGTAATTGGACCCAGGGAAAAAGCTTTAAAGTTGGTGATATTCTTGGTAAGTTAATGTTTATATTAAAATATAAGCATTTCGATTTTAATCTTTTATCCTATTTCGTCAATTCAATTATGAATTCCTCTCTCTTCAGAACTAGTCCCTAGACTCTAACCGGCAACAGTTTGATTTCCACTTGTGAGAATTCTGAATTTTATTGACATAATTCGACTGATCCTAAAAGTAGTTCGGAAGCAGTTTTAACTAAAGAATTATTTTTATCGTATAAACAAATTAATATTTATTATTTACCTTGATTGAATTGCAGAATGAAACTTCGGTCCACAAAGACCAACAAGGTTACGAGAAATGCCAAGTTAAACCTGGTGATAAAACGTATCACTCAGGAAGTGATAAAATCAAAGACAAGGGACAAAGCTTCTTCATCTGCGGAGTTCCAGGCCAGTGTGCTAATGGCGGCATGAAGTTGGCCATCTCTGTTTCACGATTATTTCTTTATTAGTATTATAAATAAAAGGCTACAGATGTTGTCAAATAACAATAATAATAAAAGGCTATGATTATTAAACAATTATTGGATTTCAGTATGTTTTTGCCGTAAGGATTATTTGTTTATTTAATCGTATATATAAAGTTTAAATCAACAAGACAATTTTTTTTTCTGTGGGATATCACTTGCGATTTGAACAATTGAAATCTGGATTATTAGTAGTTTAAATGAGCGTATTCTACGAATTAAAGTGATGGTATCAACTGAGATCAAAATAAGACACATTCATTACAATATTATAGTTTATTAATAAAAGGAAGAAAACCTGTTACACAATTTCACAATGTATATTATATCAACAAAACACATTGTTTTAATAACATAGTATAAAATCAGATCAAATTATCAAGACAGTGAAAGGTCAGTTTCACTTGGTTTTAGTTGGATAAGATGCCATTTTGTTGATTCCACAGAGGCCCTCAGGCTTTCCTGTGTTCCTCTTCATCCTTATGTACCCTTTCTCTCCCCATTTTGATCCCCATGAATTCTTCACAATGATGTAATCCGAGCCCCTCGTTGATCCGTATCCAACGGCTGCCACTCCATGGTCTAGCATTGTACCACACTGCCCATCGAAAACACCCTGTACAAATATATATTTATGGTTGGCACATGTTCATTTCAGCATGTAAATTCTCAGGTCAGCGACATTAGAATATTTTTATCATTTTAGGTTAAAATTAATCAACTTACCCCACTGTAAAATTGGAAATCTCTGCCAGAAGCATCAATGGCAACGCTGAGAGGCTGATTTGCAAGAGCCTTCAAGAGGCTTTGTTCATTGTTCTGGGGCACGTCACGGTAGCCACTGATGGTAACAACATCTGATTCTTCCTGAAAAAAACGATGAAAAAAATGATGAGAAATATAATTCAAACAATCAATATCTAAAAGTTTACCAACTAATAATTGAGTTCCACAAGATAAAATAAAATCGACCGAATAAATCATCAAGTCAGTTGAATATTTGTTCAAGTTAATTAGTCCATGTTTTGGTACCAAGACCAGTCATTGGTTGACTAGACAATTCAACTATTGAGTTTTCGGCTAAAGATTTTAGGTCATTGGGCACCACTATAACCACTGACTAGTCTATATTTCAATAATGGACTTTTCTGACAGGTTTACGACAAATTTTGCTAAGTTTTAGAATTTAATTCATGAAACACGAGAGCATTATTATCGAAGAATCGGTTCAAATTTGTTTTCTCCAGCGACAATTATTAACAGAAGTTGTAAACTAATCAACTTACAGTGGCACATATTAATAATTTGTACCTTTTTGAGCTCACAAGTGCTTTCCTCCATGATGTAAGGGTAGTCTTCTTCCTTGTGAAGTCCTCCACTTGATACAATGTAAGCAAATGCATAATCCATCAGACCTCCATTGCAGCCATTGTTGTACGTCCTGTCACAATCTATCAGCTCTTGCTCGGATAATGAAGTCAAATTTCCGGTGACAATTTGGTTAATACCCTCCACTGCTACCACAGTCGAAAACGCCCAGCAACTCCCTACATGTATACATTTATAAAATAAAATTCAACCGTATCTTTTATCAAATTTCATAGGACATATACTATTTAATTACTTACAAGTCATCTAGTGTTGGAACATTTTTTTTAAAAAAAATTATTTAAAACTTTGTTTTAAAAAGAGTATTACTGTTAATTAGACTTATTAAAATTTTTGTTCAAATTCAAATCTAAATGATATGATATACGAGTTATTAACATCATGTATTAATTATCACATCATCTAATGATTCATATCAATTTATGCCCAAATGATCAATTTATGTCCGAATGCTTAAGAAATTGAAGCCATATATAACTTTTCGAATTCCAATTGTATAAAGAAAAGGTTTTTACGAAGCATTCATGTTGGCAAGAAAAGTGAATTTGAACTGCAAAGTTACAACTTATATACACTTGTTTAAAAACCATGAAGCTTGAATGAAAAAAAAAAAAAAAACTACAATTGTTATTGAATATTAAAATCTGTGATAAGACTTAAACACTGAACTACTAGCTAGTCTAAGAATACAAGATGTTTGGTTTTTTAAGCAACGTTATTGCACTTGCAATTGCAATTTCAAAAAAAGTTGTTGGTTTTTTTTTTCCCCTTTTCTTTTGTTTGAATTTCTGTTGTTGTAAATTTCAATCCCGAAACATGTTAAAAAAAATGTTTAATTATAATAAAAATTATCCAGATTTATGAAGTACATATTAGAGTTTATGAGGTGGGCAGAATAAAAAAAAAAAAATTATGTTGTTTCATATTTATGTCCTTTTAAGTAATTTAATATATGATATTTTTGTAATTAAAAATTTTATAAGAAAATTGATGCAGCAAAAACTTATTCGGGTGAACCCTCTTAATACTTGTTAAACACTTTTCCGCTTAAAATATTTAAGTTTACCGAAATAATTTATTGACATAAAAAGTTAATGAAGGAAAAATAAACTAATTATTCAATCCATATAAATATTTCAGTCATACTTTTAGGAGAGCTGGATACTTACCACATGAACCTTGGTTTTTGACAGGAGTAACAGCTCCTTTCTTTCTCCAGTCCACTGATTTAGGCAATTCCACAACATTTTCATATGAAAACTCTTCTTCTTCATAGGACTCTCTTCCCCTAGGAAAGTCATCATCAAACTTCAAGCCCAGATACATACTTTTGAACTCTTCATGGCTCAAATCCGCAAACTCATTCAATCCAAGCCAGTAGTTCTTGACCTTTTTATTAGTCTCATCGATGTGCAACAAGTTATCCTTAAAAATATCAAACCTCCTCATTTTCTCCTCAATATTCTCATAAACCTTTTCGAATTTCGACATCCATTTTTCGAAGAGATCGATGAGTCTGTCATTCGAAATCAAGTCCTGCGGAGAGTATCCCACGATGGAGAAGTCTTTAGCAAAAGATGAACAAGCAAACAAAGTAATGGAAAATGCAATGAAAACAATCTTAGAAGAAGTAGAGAGAGCCATTTTCATTTAGGGCTTTTTTGGTTTGTGACATGAAAAGGAGGAGAGACATGAAGTGGTTTATATAGACTGTGTTTCATGAATTGCTTTAAAGTAAAGTTGTGGGAATTATTTGTTTTAATGAATATACCGAGTCTTAAAGTTTGGTTCTTCTAGCTAGCTTGCTTTGAATCTAAGCATGTATATGGTCATGTAACTTCATATAGAATGTGGTTTTTGACATAACATTTGGGGGTGCAGTGCACGTATTGAACTATAAGCATGATGAAATAATTCTTTCTAGGCTTCAAAATTTTCAAATATAATGATTTCTCATCATTATTAATCACAATACAGGCTACCGTTTTGTGGATGAAGCTCTTCTTCAGAGTTTGAAAGTACAAGAGATCAAAACCAAATATAAGGGCATTGTAATATATATTTCAATCCACATCTAACTCATTTAATATAATTTGTGTTTAAAAATTCTCAATCACTTACGCTTAGACTAAAATATGGGATATCAACCAAGTTATTTCGAAGTTAGGTATAAAAACATCTTGTTTTTAGCTAATAGTAGTTAAGGTTTTGTAACTTACTATAGGCCTTTTAATTTTAATTTTATCTAATTCGAATCTTTAAAGTTGATTTCGATTTCGGAAAACTTTGAGGTTGGAATCCAAATGATAATTCTGTCATATGTAATGCACCAAGCTGCTGAGTTACTTGACTAGCACTATTCTTTTAGAGCACAACCCCGATTTATTTGATGGTTTATGATTACTTGAAATGAAAAATATGCCATTACCAAAAGATTAATCATTAAATTAATTCATTTCAACCCACGGAACTTAGTGATCATCAGGTAGAAAAAGAGAACCAAAAGCAAATCAAGACCCAATTAACAGCTTCATTAGTAGCAAATAGTACATTGTCTGAAAGGAATTAATAGGAACAGAAAATGGCATTAATTAATGTTTATCTGAGTGACTTTATTTTTCGATTAACGAAAAAAATAATCACTTACCAACTTTAAGTACAACTCCATTTTATCATCCAAGAGAGTCGGGAGGGGAGCACATTAATAATAGCACGATTTGGATGGCTGCCTCGTAAAGTGAGACATGAACTCGGAAGACAAATGAAGAGAAAGTGTACAAGTACTTATTTTCATAAAAAAAAAAAGTGCACGAGTTCTCAACCTTACGATATGGGCGGATATTTAATAAGAGGGAACCAATTTAGTTTAAACGTCCGGCTTATACTGGTCGTAGCCCCATGGTCATGATAACTTGGGCCGTTTCTTATGGCCGGAGGATTGAACTTCTTCACACTGTTGAGGCCATAGTTCAAATAAACAATCAACTTTGGATCATGCTGATTCGAGTGGCTGAGTGGGTGATTTTAGCACCCTTCATACTTGGAGGTACGTCCCATTTCATATATGTTGGAAATGGAATTGTCATGGATCTTATATTAGATAGGATGCTTCTTCGAAATAAAGAGGTCAAATTAGAGGTTTATTACAACCTATCGAAATTAATGTCACATATAACGCAATAATTATATGTGTATGCATGGTCTAAAATTTTATTCTCTTAATTATCATAATCTATGGACAAAAAAAAAAAAAAAAAAAAAAAAACTTACTACATCTATTGATAAATGTAGGAGGTCAAATTCTAAAGATGCTGATGTAGAAGTTTGGCTCTATGATAGGCTTTTAGGGACCTAGCAACTTATAAAATGACCGAACAAATAGAGTTGGTTACCTTGATGCCAGAGTAGTGTCAGTCGAAAACACTTCAACACTCAAGTTAAAATATAAAACGAGTAACAGAAATATAAAAATGAAGAGTGTATGATCAATAATTGTGTAATGTCGTTCGACGAATGGGAATACAAGTAATAGGATTTGATTGTTAAATGATCGCGTGATAGCTTTTTCAGAGTGTGAGCGTAGTTGTTTGTCGATATAAGTATAATTATCCGTTAGACCGGAGTGAAGACGATGGTCCTAGTTGGTGACTGAAAATATAGGTGCTCTACGAGAATTTTGGCAGAGTAGTGTTATAGAGCCAATCGGATCCCCCTTTCTTTGGTTGCTCTCCCCTTTTATAAGTGGGAAGAGAGTCGTTAGAGTTAAGGCAACATGGATGAAGGGATCTGTTCCCTTGATCCACACCTCATTGTTTATTGGAAGGATTCTCTCTTTGCACCGGTCGACCCTATTGAATGGCTTTTCGATTCACATCCATTAGGCCTACATTGGGCTGTTTTATGCCACTATAATAACTACTCATATGGAGTTTCAAAAAAAAAAAAAACACTCGATACGGAGAAAATGTAAAAGACGAGTACTTAAACTGTTAATAAATGTGACACGTTAATTTTTAACAATGAACGAGAGAGCAATCGAAACTTGCACGTGAACAATGGCTAGACCTAGGTAGGATGTTATTATTTGAGAATTGAACGTTAATTGTAAGATGTAGGCTGGACCTGGGTCTACATTTTATGTACAAGAGAGATAGACCATGAGGACACATTATTTAGATAGGTGGTGCAACAATTATGAAAGGGCGGAGAGGCAAGTTACCTGACTGTGACAGAGAAAAAAGGCAACACAGTTAACTGATTGGCCGTTTACAAGAGAAATAATTGCAGTGAAAAAATGTTTCATTTTTATTGGACTTTGCGCACACATCGTGAAATTGTAAGCAAGAAATAGATCATCGGTGATTGGTCCCTCTAAATTTGTAAAGATTTTGGCAGAACACACTAGCACTAGGACATAGCTAATAAGGCCAAACCTCTATCATTTGTCCATAACACGACGAAGTATAGCCTGGTCATCACCTATTTATAGGCCCCACGAGTGTGTGTGTTATCTATCCTCCCCCTCCTCCACCCATGAGGCAACACACTACTCTAAGTTAGGGTTTCGGTTCTCACACGAAGCTGTCACAGTTTATCTAAATTAAGCACTGTTTTTGTAACAGAAATGACAATCAAATATCCATCATCGATATACAGATGTATCTTCTTGAATGTTAACATTGTAATAATACTATAAGATTAACTTTAATTCATAAAATTAAACTTAGATAGGTAAATAAATCGAACATCACTTATTTTTTAAGAATAATATTTATGCTTGAAAAGAAAAGGTTCATTAGTATACAATTTATTCATTAAATATTTTAAAAATGATAACCATAATTACACCGTCGTTTTTTTTTTTTTAATTAAGAAGGGAAATTTAGATTTAAGACTTAGTTTTGATACTTCCTTTTAGATATGGTTAGATTTTGATCCTTCAATTTTTTGAATTATGTAGAATTAGATTTTAAAAATGAATGAAATTTATAATTTCATCAAAATGCGAATGATTTATTATTGACTCAAATGATATATTAGACTTCCATTCATCCTAAGCACTTTCTTTTATAAGCACATGTTTCGTTCATCCATTAATGCTTATCTTGTGGAGTAATACATGTTTAAATCCAAGATATTTCTCTTCTGGGGATTATCGTTTTTATGGTATGAAATTAAGCTAATTAAATTTGCAAAAGTGAACTAATTACTAAAGCAACTTGTAGTACAGTAATATCATAATAACTGCCAATGACATCGGTCCCCCCCCGACCTTTGTTGTAAGTAGAGTAGAGGCAAATTCCAAATAGTATATAGACCTTGTACGGTTTAATAAAGGAAAAAGTGGGCGTTTCGGGGTCCACTACAGTCTGCATGGAGTCCTATGCATGTGTCTGCGGTATAATAATATCTCTGAATATTTGATTTCTGAATCATATGTCTTCCAAGAAAAAAGATAAGAGGGATTGATTAGTCATGATTCATGAAAGATGGTCACATGATTAAAACTTACCATTTTATTAATGTTGATGCGAGGGGTTTCTCAACGAATGATCTCGACTTCGTTTGCAGTATAACCTTCAATTTAACGTCACATTTGAATAACTTTTTATTAAAGTTTACATTACATATATATAAAGGTTTGTTAAAATCTACATAAATCAATAATTATGCAGTTTAAATATTTATTTTAGGAAAAGAAAAAAAGCTATTAACGCAAAATTTATGAAATATATTTAACAAAAGTTGAACTTCTACATAAAATAATTGAAACGGTACACGGCTACTAATATTTGAAGAGAACATACAACTTTATATTTGAATATTAACTATCAATGCACATGCGTATTATTACATGGAAAACCAGAATAATGTTGAAGCACATGCATAAAATATAAATGCAAGGTGAATATCGATTTATTACGCGGAAAAACCCTAAATTGAAATAATAACAAAAGAAGTACCGAGTTTGCTTGTTTGAGATGTCCCTCTCGCAGTAGAGTCCCCTTCTCCTAGGGGCCGACGTTGTAGAGTAAGTGAGAGGCTGGTGCAGTGGTACAGGTCGGTGCTTGCAGTGGCAGGTCGTCCTTCCAGGCCTGACCTCTCTCTCTTTCTATCTATTTATTATTTTTCTCACCTTATCCACCCACACACACCTCCTTATAATTAATTCTTAGTTCACTCTTTCTTTTTATTTTTATCTATATTATTATTCTATCTTTTGATTCCATTCCCCGGTAAATATAATTGTTTAATCGATTAATACAGTCCAACTCTACTCTCTCTCTTTGCACTTTGAGATTCATCATCAAGAATTCAAGAACGAACGGTCATGATTGATGGTTTTGGTCTAACGAGGAACGCAGCACCCCGCAGGGCATGCAATCTATTGCGTCTGATTATGAGTTCTTGATCTTCTTATTAATTTGTCAGGAAATGATCAGAATATTGAAAGTTGCAGGTGTCATGGGATGAAATTAATGAACCAAGAGCTAAGCTGAGGAAAATATACTCTCCATGCACAAACTATCAAAAAACCACAAATGACAACACTCCTTATTGGTTCTCTGCTTGTCCATCCATATACATTCACACACACATATATATATATATGTATTTATGTATATGTGTGGCTTAGATTAAAATTTTACGTTACTCAGTAAAAAATTAAATGTAGAGAGGTCTTTTTCGTATATTATAAGAATAGTACATTTGAGATATGTGAGTACTATTCAATATCAATAAATTCCAAATTTTCAATAGACTTTTATCAAATCGTGAATAAAGAAGAATCTGAATCTGAAAAAACCTTTGCGAGGATATCATGATGTACAGTGCATCTTTTACTTGGATCTTGTCATTTGATGAAATTATAAAAGAATATCAACATGTAGGATACATGATACGTATGATCAAGAGTAGCTTTCCCTTGGGAATCTTAGAGAGATCCGTAGAATCAAATAAAATAATATATGTGAAGAGTAATAATATATATATTATATAAAATTATGTATATAAAATACTTTATGGATATATTTTAAATCTTGACCCTTAAATTTAACTTGTTAAAATTGAACGGTGTATCCATGTCCAAAATGTAAAGTAGAATATTTATATATATATAAAGAAGAAAATGTACAGAAGTAGATCAGGAAAGCATTCATAGGCTTATGTAAGTCTACAAAAAAGGAGGTGTTCTGTCAAGAGTGTGTGCGAGAGAGAGGGAGAAGTTAAAATTAGATACGAATGGTAGATCTGGAGTCCAGAGTGTTGTGATCTTTAACTTGGAAGGGTCTCTAAGATCTAGAAGATGGACGCTCAGTTGTTAATACAATGCAGCCTCATAGCAACCTGAGACTGGCCCAGGTCTAGCTCAGAACCCCTTTTTATTATCTGATCATATTACACGTGCAACGCCGACATTTGAGGATCTCCCATTAATGCCCACCATCACCACCACCACTCGCTACCACCACCTTATAATTATCATCAATTCAAGGTCCCACATTTCTCGCTTCTGGTTTTATTAATTGCACCTGAAAAATTTATGGCATTTTGGTAATGAGACTGGTTACATAATTCAACTTCAACCTTTGATTATTGGGTCAAAACATTTACTTGATTTTACGTACAATGACCACACGGTTGGTCTTTTTTTAGCTTTTGTAATGTTATGAATAATTAACAAGACACTTTTTTTTTTGGTATTTATGGCATGACAACATCCAATACTTGTTCAAAATAAATAGATGTATCGCTCTCTTGCAATGTGTCATTTAACAATGATTAATTAGTGATCAAATCTCTCTTTAATTGGATATGGAAATGAATAAATGAGTGTATTTCACATTCTACAGGCTGACAGCTGAAAGCCTGAAACATTCTTGTATATTATTTAATTATTTTTTTTTCAAGAAAATAAAGCCAGATCACCAGAGGCAGAGGCAGACAATTTTTTCTTTTCAAAAATGAAAAAGCTAGCTTTTGAAAGTTTATTATTTTTTGAAAGCAGAATCACAGTAGAAAGAAGCTACAGTGGCTCTAAAATGTCGATTTTTGAGATTTTACCTTGTTGGGTAATTAATGTTCTTAATATAGTAATATTTAAGCAAAGGGTTGAGCTGTTGACAACATATAGGATTACCAAAGATATGAAAGACTAGGAAAAAGTGTGATCTCTGAAGAAAGTGTGCAACAGGAAACTTGTACAGCAATTCCCAACTCCACTGTAAAATCAGAGACGAACAAGTAAACTAAAACAAGAGCTCTAACATTGAAACCAATCACGTGCACATTACACAAGACAAGACTATTAGATATTATCTTCTTCTTCTTCCCTATTAAACAGCCATTCATGATGTTTATATATCGGATCATCCCCAAAGATGGACCAATGGTAAGATTGATCATTCAAACCGATAATGACTCAGGATCAAATGATTTCCATCATAAGTGTGATATTTAAAATAAACCGTTGATAATTTCTTATTATTTATTCTTTAAAGAAAATTGATACATGAATAGAACACTATTTTCATATTTTAAGCATGAAAGAAAAAAGGAATTAGGTGGAGGAGCGGATATGATGATCTCACGGCTGTTTGAGAGGAGTTATAAGGGGGCTGGTAATTTTATCTATCTGAAAAAAATCTGACTCATCATCTATCTCTAAAAACATGCTCACACACGCACGCATAAATCTCTACAGCCAACTTTTGCATTTACGTACTGCCATGCCATCTCTCAGCCACACAAAACAACACACACTACTCTCACTAGTCACTACAAACAATCTCTCTTGTTTTTCTCAAAAATCCAAAAGAGAAAAAAACACTTTAAAAGAAAACAAATTTTTCTGTTGCCTGTTTTGGGAAGAAGAAGCCCTTTTTCAGGTGCGCTTTTGTAGGCCCCTCAACCCTCCACAATCGCATTTATGATCCCAAATCTATCCCCCCAATAGCTGCCTCCTTCTCCTTTGGTTTCAGTGCTTCTCTTCCTATATATTTCACACGTTACAAGCACAACCCTATCAATAACCAATGTATCTTTAGTTACTTGCTAGCTTCTAAACCTTCTAAAATTCCTCTAATTTTCTCACCATAGAGTTCCAAGTCTCTCTCTCTCTCTCTGTGTCTGTATGTGTGTATTATACTATTATATAGAGAGGAATCATAATGATGCTGGCATTGGAAGAGATTTTGAGTGAACTGAGTGGGGAGGAAGTGAGCGAGCAGGGTTTGCCACCTGGCTTCAGGTTCCATCCAACTGATGAGGAACTTATCACCTTCTATTTGGCTTCAAAGGTCTTCAATGGCACCTTCTGTGGCGTGGAAATCGCTGAAGTTGACCTCAACAGATGCGAGCCTTGGGAGCTTCCTGGTATATTTTTATGTGTGTGTATATACACACACAC
Organism: Dimocarpus longan; assembly: GCA_022984855.1. NCBI lineage: Eukaryota > Viridiplantae > Streptophyta > Magnoliopsida > Sapindales > Sapindaceae > Dimocarpus > Dimocarpus longan. The sequence goes on from CM041018.1 coordinate 271,426, forward strand.
ATATATATATATATATATATATATATATATAAACTAGCTTGGATAATTAATCTCTCACTTGGTCATCATCACATTTTTAACAAAAAAAATTTGATTTAGTTTAGTGATCCTCCATCATCATGAGTTTGGACTTTCTCCTTTTCTTCTATGTTGAGAACATGCATGTTCTATCTACTTCAATGTTTTAACTTTTAATTAGCCAGATAAGAATATTGTAACCTTTGCTCTTTATTACTTTTATGTTGGTGATCATCAGCTCTATTAAGATAAACAAGAATACATAGTGAAGCATGTTTGTATTACAATTATAATTATAAAATGTTTAAAATTTAACTTGATCACCAAACTCTATCCTGATCTCGCAACTCTATTTAATATGCACTACTTTTTAGATTTTTAGAGGGAGTCATTTTTGTAATTAAAATCTTTCATATGTAGTATGCTTTAAGATAATACGAACATACAATCCCATAATTGTCCTTCTAATTATGGACCCAAAAGTCCAACTGTACATGAACAGTCTGGTTTGTTTTGAACCAAATACTTTGAAAAGAAACTATAATTTATGTTATATGCTTATGGCAACATATAGGGGCATAAGCTCTTGTCATTGTCAAGCAGTTGAGTATGATACACATATTCCTTTGCAAACCATTCCTCACCATACACACACACGCACACGCACAGAGACACACATCTTTTGATCTGTCTTTCCTGACAAATTAACTTCATTCAATTTTTAGGAATTAATGTGCTGCATTTGCAGAGCAGACAGATTTATTATAGGGGTGGTCTGATCAGTACATCCGATCTTCATAGCCTTTTAACTATTACATTATTGTGATACATTTAACATGTCTTCTGTTGTTCTTGGGGTTATTATATAGATGTGGCGAAAATGGGTGAGAGAGAGTGGTACTTCTTCAGCTTAAGAGACAGAAAGTACCCAACTGGTCTGAGAACAAACAGAGCTACCGGAGCTGGTTACTGGAAAGCTACAGGGAAAGACAGGGAAGTTTGTAGTGCCTCCAATGGAGCTCTTCTTGGCATGAAAAAAACCCTTGTCTTCTACAAGGGCAGAGCCCCACGTGGCGAGAAGACCAAGTGGGTCATGCACGAGTACCGTCTTGATGGTGATTTCTCATATCGCCACACGTGTAAGGTAACTGGGCCCCTACATTTATTTTCTATCCTCCACACGTGCAGCGTGGGAATCAAGTTACATATTTTATGTATAGTTATACACATAGGCTGCTGCTTTATTGTCACCCTATACATGATGTTTTTGTCGTTTTTGAGTTGACTTGTTTATAGCATAAAACTTTGTCCTGCATAGATCATTTTCACCTTTTAGGTAGTTTTTGATGTGATTGGTTTGATTTACAAGCATGCACTGTGCTGATGTCAAGGGCTTGTTGTGTTTTCTTTTCAATCTATATGTGCATTAAACAGTGGAGGTGTTGATGATGATTGATGATATGTACACAAACAAACTCTTAGGTATAATCTTATCATATGAACTAAACATTATTTGATGGTTCAATGTTTTTGTAGGAGGAGTGGGTGATTTGTAGAATATTTCACAAAGCTGGAGAGAAGAAGAATGGGTGTTTTGGTCAAGGACAAAGCTACTTGTTTGAGGCAGCTGCTGTTTCATCTCCAACTGGTACTTCATTGCCTCCATTGATGGACGCACAAACAGCATTATTGGAATGTCATTCTCAGAACCCAAATCATTCACTAATGGAGACTCTTCAAAACCCTTTTGTGATTCACCACCAAGAAAATGACCTCAAAAGCTTGATAAATCACAACAACAACAACCCAGTTGTCTCCCAATCACACCTGTTCCCAATTAATGGGCTGCTCCAAGCCTCCTTTTCACCCACCACCACCACAAACACCGGTAACGCGACAAACAAGCACATTGTCCTCAATACTAGTGACAACAACAACCCATCACCATCACCGTCAACAACAACGGCAACAACAACATCACCATCCATGCTCTTCAAGTCCCTCCTCTCACATCAAGAGTTCACTTTGAAGGAACAAGCCACTAGTAGTAGTAGCACTACTACTAGCGTCCCCAGACAATGCAAGAAAGAGGCCAACTTTTCCCATTTTCAACTACCAGATTCTACCAACTTTAGCTGGATGGACAAAATCCACCCAAACCCATATCAAAACCCCCTCCTTTTTGAAATGGACAATTGTAGTTTTCCAGGGCTTTCACAGGGGTTCACTACTGCTGCAGCTGCTGCCATGACTAGTAACAGTGTCAATGACATGTCCACTTCACTTGCTTTCAATAGGGCTGGCTTTCAAGTGATGTTTGATCATCATCCCATCAGAGAATCTTGGCCGTTGGATGCGTAAAGATCTTTTATTTATATATATATTCTCTCTACTCTCTTTAAACAACTTAATTTTATATATGTTTAGATGCATATATATATATATATTATATCCTCTATAGGATCTTATTATTATGTGTTGTCCACTGTCGCTGTAAATGTAGAGTAGTGCAATGCATGCACGTATCTATCTTTTTTATGTAGTATTGAAGATTTCCTGCAATCTTATTAAGACTTTTTAAGAGTTATTGTGGTACGAAGGCTGCTTTTCTTCGTTTGGTTTGGATATTTTCGTGTTATTATTATTTGTTACATATGAGTTGGATATTCGATCATTTTTGCAACTGTGAGAGAAGAGAAGTGAGCAGAAAAAGGTCACCGTTTGATGTGACGTCAACGATGGGATTTGGGGTGGGTCGGTTTTGATTATATATTTTGACGTCACCCTTTTTTTAATTTATGATTGATGATGGGATTGGGTCCCTTTTTGCATACATGGCTCCTCAGAGGGGGCCTGAGCTGAGTCAGGGGTCCTGACCAACCCTAGTCTATTAAGGCAGAGACACTACAGAGGCTCTGTGTTAATAGGGAGACAAAGTATTTTGTTTTTAGATATGGGTATCAAAAAAGCGCTCACACATGGGTTGATATTATCATGATTCATGATGGATGATCATGATGATCTTGATCATACTATGGACAGATTCGGCAATGCCTGTTAACTATGGAAGATGTTCGTACAATAATACCACCCCTATTCTGTGCAAAGCTTTTTTCATTCTAGTGCATATTTAGAAATATAGAATGGCGACAACAAAAGAGGAGACTCGTTGGGCTTGGATTAGGTTGTGAGTCCTGACATTGAGTCGTTCAAGAGGGGCCATATTTTTCAAGCTAATCATGGCACCACGTTCACGGACAAACAACGACAAGCACTACAACAATAACCATCAGAATCCGAGTGTTCTTTTTTCTACTTTAAATCCAGGGGTCCGTGACAAGGGTCTCAATACATTGTTCCAACGCAGCCAGCACAGTCACTGCTTCAGGACAGCCTGCAACTTAATTCACAAAAGCTAGCAGGTCCCAAGCTATTTGAAAGGGGAGATTTATCATTTAAAAGATTTGGAATTCAGTACCAGTCCCCTTACAATCATACAATGGCTTCAAATAACTTTTGCCTACCAACTTTGGGCGAGCAGCCATGAATTCCCATTGAAATTTTGTGGTTTCTTGCAACTCTTATCAAAAAGGGTTGAGATTTCTAAGGAAATTTACTGTATTAGATTACAACTAATTTGGATTCGATGTGGAGATAATTTCCCATCAAATAATTTTGACGATTTAACAAAACTAGTAAATCCATGTATTCTGCATTATGCATTCCACAACGTCAGATTGAACTTGCACAAAACAAATGCCATTTTATTTTCAACAAAGTCTAGTAATGCAAAAAGCTTCACGACTCATAAGTTCTTCATCAGGAAGCAACAAACATTCAACTCCAGAAAACTACATAACATATCCAGCGATTATTGGCTCATGTTGGCTATCACATACCCACAAGCATGCACATTTCTAAAGTGCAAAAAACTCTGCAATCAAGATGCCCCTGTAACAAGCCAAAAAAGAAAAAGTCTGTCATCATATAACGGTAATCTGTAATTATTGAATTATAGAAGGAGAAAAAGAAAGGGTGTAAATCATCAACGGCAAGGGTCCACAAGAAACCGAACAGTAGCATTGGCAGCATATATATTCCATAACTCTAATTACAAAATTATCAGTCTCCTTGTAACAAACATATTCAAGAGAATGCCTAGAACTTATTTAATAGTGTCATATAGTTACAGTCACCAGTTGACAACAGTAGCCTCGTCTCATATTCACAACAAGGTTATATCAATTGTTTGATTAGTAAATGTAAAAGCCCATTCAATTAAAAACTTGAAACCAGAAAAGCCTGTCCTTGCACAGAATAATTAGAAAAGGGACTTGAAGCAAGAACGGGAGCCCAAATAAGAAAAACACTCAGGTGATATGAGATTTCAAGTGATCAGATCCCTCTAAAAGTGTCAAAACTACGAATTCATAATATAACACTTGGAGACAGATCCAAAAACTTTTATACAAGGCTCAGGGGATGATTGCACAACCCCAAAGGACGACACTGGACATATATTCATTGTGAATTAACGTTCTAAGAAAAGAGTTGAGGATAAAAGAATGCAATCAGCAACTTCCAACAAAAGGGGAGCAAGTGAAAACCAGATTCAAGGCCCCTACATCTAAATCTAATACAAGGGCAACCAATCAAAGTACAAATTTCAAGAGAATTATAGGCTATAACAGGGAATACAATATGAAACACTCAAATTATAAAAAACGTCCCTTCTCCCACGTAACCTCGATGGGCATCTAGAAAAATCTTATAATCAACCATAAAGCCAAATATCGCAAGGTTAAAGAGCACCAATAATGCACAACTCCAAAGACCTCATTTTCGAATCTAGACCAAGATCTAGAGTACAAATGAAGAACCTCTACTTACACTGGCCCAAAAACAATAGTCATACATAAAAGAAATCCGTATTCGCATTTGGCATTCCTATAGAGCACCAATAACCACATCACAATTTCAAAATCAGTGATCATGAAGTCAAACTAAAAGTTATGGTCAATACACATTCTAAGAACACAAAATTTCACAACTTTCAATTCTCTCAACTTCCTACAACATCCAACAAGAAAAAAATTATCGCAATACACAATAACAACAGCAGCAGTAAACAGATACAAATCGTATCGTAGACAAGTTTCAATTTTTCCAATACAATACCAGTACCCACAATCCAATTCGCAATATCCAGATAGTAAAAGGAACGTAACAATCACATTCAATCTCGAATTAGGAAAAAAATAAAATAAAACAAAACCCTAGAAGAGAGAAAAACGAACCGAGTATCTAGTTGGTAGATTTAGCTTTATCGGTTTTGGAAGAGGAAGCGTAGTCAGGAGGCGAGTAGATGAGAGCAGCGATCATGGCTCCAGGAAGAACCCCGTACTTGGCCAACGCTGCTAGCTTCGCCACCAATGGCTCTCCTTTCATGAACGCCATTTTTTCACTTCACTCTTCAAATCCAAGCTTTTTGCCTTCTTCTTTTTTTTTTTTTTCCTGTTTTGTTTACAATTTTTTGATTTTGTACACTAATCTTTATGGGCCCTGTGCAAGGCCCATAATGTTAATGTAGCCTGAGGCCCATAGTTGTTGTTCAGTTGGAAAGGAGACTATTCTGTAACAAAAGTTGACACGATGGACAGCAAGTGTTCGCATTTAATGATTGATATTCAAAAGTAATTAATAATTAATAATTTCTTTATTATGTTTATCAAATTGAAAGGTAATATATTGGTGGGGTATTAGAATCTCTTATCAAATATTGAAATGAATTGGAAATTTAAAGAATGTGAAACAATATTGTTTCGGATAATTGAGTTTTTAATATATAACGATTGTTTTTTGGTTTTGAAGCACCAAAGACTTTTTTATGATATAAAATGAATTGTAATTGTTATATTGTTGATGTTAAATATGTATACTTGACCTATATATTACATTCGAGAAGTAGAATCTCGAGATCACCATTTCAATTAACTGTATAGTCGCAACAAAGCACCATGGGCAGGATATCCAAATTTCTATGATTACATAGAAATTAAGCATTAGATTCACCATATTACCATCAAATCTAAATGTAAAGATACATCTTATTTAATTAGATTTCGACATGTGACGTCAACTGTCAACCAACTTATTAAATCAGGCACATCCTGCTCTTAACTTGTTAAGTTATATTATTAATCCATATTTTATGACAATACCATCACATATAAATTCATATTATGGAAAAATTCGTCTGTCCCACTTAAAAACTCTCTAGTTTGTATGATTGCAAATTTTATCTTACAATAATGTATGTTCTACATGATTTACAAACTTCATGATCATCAAAAGTATTAAAAAAAACCAACAATGCGATGTTCTTGGTGAACACCAGTGAATACATATGATATATGTATACTAATGATTTAACAAAAAAGAAGAGATCATGGAATGCCTTGGCGATGGGCGGCATCAATAGCGGCAGCTTGGTTCTGAGAGAGGTCAGTTCCAGCGAGGGTGGGGGCGTCAGTGCCGCCGCCTCCTTGGTTAGGCTTGACTTCAAGGTGGCCTTGGGTGCCATAAGCTTGGCGTTTGTAATCCTCCAAATCAGAGTACTTCACGTAGGGGCTGCTCTCCAATGGCAACCCCTCCAATGTTGATTTTTTGTCTTCTTGTTGGGTGGCTTTTGCGCTTGGTGACACTTGCTGACATGGGTTCGACATTGTTCTCTCTCTTTTTTGCGTTTGTTGTTTTTGTGTGCCTGTGTGGTTGTGCATGAGCTTTGAGGGGTAGGTTGTAGTTTTTATACATGCATGAAAGAAATTGTGTCCAAGAGCTTGCAAAATTTCTGTCGAGAGGACCCGCGGTGACCAAGGCTTTTTTGACTTATTCAGCTTCTTTCTCCTACATTTTTGGGACATCCCTTTTTCGGGCCACATTTTCATGTTGCAAGAATAAAAAATGGCACGTACTAATACAAAGTGGTTAGAAGGAATCTAAATTCCAATCTAACTTTAAAAAAAAAAAAAAAAAATTCTATATGTAACTTCACATTTTAAAAAATAACTTTTATTTTCATTTAAATTTAGAACGTTAAATACTTTTAAGATATACATATTTATATATTTGTTGGGATGCTCCGACCACCCATAAATTATCCCCACCCCCCTCTTTTTAAAAATATTTGATTACTAATATAAAGTTCCAATCGGTGCTCTCTCATGAGTCATGATTGGATTCTAGCAACTCTGCTAGCTACCAGGAAGCAGCTAAGACACGATAACAAGAAGGCCAGGAGACGCAAAAGCTTGACACAGACATAAACCAAACAATTAGACAGATCATAACAAGTCTTAGAAAACTGTACATCAATGTCAATATCACGTAGTAACTGACCAAACTACGTACCATGCACGGAAAAGTGAACAGTGTGAAAATTCATGGCAGCTTCGTGGGAATATTATGTTTAACCACACAACTTTCCAGAGACAAGCAATAAATTCTCCGGGACCAAGTTGCCTTACGTTTTCAGTGTTGTCTTTTTCAAGAGAAAAGAAACAATAACGTTCTTCAAGAATCCTTCACACATTTTTGTCAATAGGTTTCTCGGTTTTGGGAGCTGCAACGTTTGCTTTTATATTCATTATTTATGGCACTTTTTGGACCTCATAAAATCTTCAAAATAGGCACACATGACACAACTCCTAATCTTTATTGCTTCTCCTGGAAGTCATCTTGGTGTAGTTAAATACAGTCCAGTCAAGGAGTTAGGATTCATTTTTTTGGTGAAAATGGCAGCAGACTCTAACAAGAGGAATTCTAGTTCTCAGCTCTTGGAAGAGCTTGAAGCACTTAGTGAGTCTCTCTACCAATCCCAACCTACAACTACTAACCAAAGAAGAACTTCCTCTCTTTCCCTTCCTCGAACTTCAGTTCCCGCGATCATGTCTGCTGATGAGAAAAATGCATCTAAAATTGAGGCAAAATCAAGCACTAGAGGGCGATCCGGGAGTCTGTCCTCGTCTCGTTGGCGTTCTAGGCCAAAGCTTGATGATGAAAATCAGCAGAGTGAACATGGGAAGCTGTCATTTCATCCTGAAATCATGAAATTTGATGAAGAAAGAGCAGCTTCATCAGAAAAGAAAGGGATTTGGAATTGGAAGCCAATTCGAGCTCTTTCACATATTGGAAAGCAGAGACTGAGCTGCTTGTTCTCTGTTGAAGTTGTAACTGTCCAAGGCCTCCCTACTTCTATGAACGGTCTTCGCCTTTCTGTTTGTGTCAGGAAGAAGGAAACAAAAGATGGAGCAGTCCACACCATCCCCTCCAGAGTTTCACAGGAAGCTGCTGATTTTGAAGAAACTTTGTTTGTCAAGTGTCATGTATATTGCACTCATGGAAACGGCAAGCAGCTCAAGTTTGAGCCCCGTCCATTTTGGATATATGTGTTTGCGGTTGATGCTGAGGAGGTTAATTTCGGTAGAACTTGTGTGGATTTGAGCCAACTTATTCAGGAATCTATTGAGAAGAGCATTGAAGGTACTCGTGTTAGACAATGGGACACAAGTTTCAATCTCTCAGGAAAGGCAAAAGGAGGAGAACTTGTTCTCAAGTTGGGGTTTCAAATTATGGAGAAAGATGGAGGGATTGATTTATACAGTCAGGCTGAGGGTTTGAAGTCAATCAAAGCAAGAAACTTCTCTCCATCTTTTGGACGTAGGCAATCGAAAACTTCATTTAGTATCCCTAGTCCAAAGGTGTCAAGTCGAGGTAGAGCTTGGACTCCTTCACTGAGACTAGCAGCAGCAGATCTTCAAGGAATTGATGAATTGAATCTTGATGAGGCTGACCAAGTTCCTTCAACATCTACTTCTGTTAAGGAATTCAAAGAACCTGAATCAAAGATGGAAGATGTTGATGTTCCAGAGTTTGAAGTTGTGGAGAAAGGAGTTGAGGGTCAAGACAAAGAAGAGGCTGGGGAAGGAGAATCTAAAGACACTGTCGAAGGAAGGTCAGTGTCAAGCGAGGTTGTTAAGGAGATGGTGCATGATCAGATACAGATGACAATATTAACTGAGCTAGATTCTATTGCTCAGCAGATTAAAGCTCTTGAATCTATGATGGGTGAGGAAAAAAACATCTCAGCAGATGAAGAGACTCGATCACAAAGACTAGATGCAGAGGAGGAAAATGTAACAAGAGAATTTCTTCAAACGCTTGAGCATGAAGAGAGCAATGGATTCAAATTTAATCAACCTGAAGTCCCTCCTCTGCAGCTTGAGGCAAGTGAGGATTTGACAGATACTGAAACCAAAGTATACCTCCCAGATCTTGGAAAGAACTTGGGTTGTGTGGTTCAAACAAGGGATGGAGGCTATTTAGCTGCCATGAATCCTCTAGACACTTTAGTTGCAAGAAAAGACACTCCAAAACTAGCAATGCAGATGTCAAAGCCGTTTGTTCTTCCATCAGATGAATCCACAAGAGGGTTTGAATTGTTTCAAAAGATGGCAGCGGAAGGATTTGAAGAACTCAGCTCTCAGATTTTATCACTGATGCCTGTGGATGAATTAATGGGTAAAACTGCAGAACAGATAGCTTTTGAAGGCATAGCATCAGCTATCATCCAGGGGAGAAACAAGGAAGGTGCTAGCTCAACTGCTGCACGTACCATTACAGCGGTGAAAGCAATGGCAACTGCCATGAGTACAGGCAGGGAAGACAGGATTTCGACAGGAATTTGGAATGTGAATGAGAATCCAATGGTAGTGGAGGAGATTTTGGCATTCGCTTTGCAGAAGATTGAGACAATGGCAGTTACAGCCTTGAAAATTCAGGCAGAAATGGCTGATGAGGATGCTCCCTTCGATGTTTCTCCACTCAACGGAAAGACCAACCCCCTTGCTTCTGCTGTTTCGCTTGAAGATTGGATAAAAAAGTACAGCTTGACTACTTCTGATGCTAAGCCAGCAACAATCACACTAGCAGTGGCTGTCCAGCTGCGTGATCCACTAAGGCGATATGAGACTGTTGGAGGCCCTGCGGTAGTACTTATTCATGCAGCGCATGCAGACATCAAAGATAAGTATGATGAGGAAATGAGATTCAAGGTAACAAATTTGCACGTTGGAGGTTTGAAGGTACGGTCAGGAGAAAAGAGGAATGTATGGGATAGCGAAAAGCAGAAACTGACTGCTATGCAATGGCTGTTGGCATATGGACTGGGAAAGGCAGCGAAAAAAGGAAAACGAGCGTTTATAAAGGGGCAAGATCTACTATGGAGCCTTTCCTCGCGAGTAATGGCTGATATGTGGCTTAAACCAATGAGAAATCCGGACATAAGGTTCTCAAAGTAAAAGAGAATGTCTCAGTACTTTATTCAATAATTCTGGAGCGGCAAAGTTTCTTTGCAACCCTGCAAAAGTGGAACAACAACCATGCAAAATTATCTACTATGAGCCTTTTGTTAGATTCAAATTTTAATACTACCTAAAGTTGCAAAGAGCTTAATTTGTGTTGATGTTATTGTAATTGAAAGTACAAAGTCCTCACTTATCACTATTTGGTTTTTGAAATATAATAATTACACTACTGCATGAGTATACAAACTAGTTGGCATGCAATTTTGCTTTTAATTAAATTCCAAAATGAGCAGGATCGGTCTTTAAAATGATGTTAACCGGTGTCCTTCCAAAATGATAAAATCAGTTGAGGTTAATTAAATGGGAAATTGGCTTTAATAATACCAAGTGGCAAGCATGATAGATCTTCAGATCTTTCAACACCGAAAGGCAACCGCGCAGGCACTCATGGCAAACTTCTCATAGCGGTAGCTTTGAGAATTAATGACACTAATTGCATTGTCACAGCTTTCTGTAATTTCAATCTATTTAAAAATCTCCTCTTAACACGGTGCACGCGTCCTTGATCTGTGAACAATTCGTGTAATCAACACGATACATGTGTACCTTGTTATCAACAGTCCACATATTACATGCATATCAATAAGACCATTTCCCACAAAAACATCAAAGAATACGCCGCTTTGTTTTTAATGAGGTGGAATTGGACACCGTCGTATTTAATAGGAAAATGACGCATCACTTCCTTGCCAAAATGTCATGTTGGTGAGCTTGTACCGAGGCAACCTCGCTTGATATACATGCATGTGCCCGCGTTCAATACTTAGCAGGCCACCAAATGCAGTGGCAATTTTTCCTCACTCCACTCTTTATGGATGTCTCTAAGGCCTGATTTTGAGTCACGCCACAACTCTATCATTGTTCGTCCTCCTAATTGTATCACGAGTTATAAATATAAATATATATATATATTATGTCGGCAGACATTACTGGATTTAATTTTACTTCAATATCTGTTATTCAAAAAATTATCATCTACGGTACATTCGATCTCAAAAATTAGACGCAAAGGTTTGTGTCATGTTTGATTAATTAACATAATTTGACTATTATTTATCACAAATTAAAGCCGAGGGCATCTATTATTATGCCTTTTTTGTCTTCTATTAATGTCACCTAGCTCCTTCTTTAGTGATATCACAAGAAAAAACTTGTACAAGTAATGTAATGTCGGTGATGTACAACTAAACTACACATATGATGTGCACTTGTAAGTTAGGAAGATATGTCCAAATAGAGCAAAGATTACATATCATCTATAATCGTGTATAAATCCTACCTAATTTTTAATGATAAAGAAATGTAATTCAAAATCTAATAAAACCCCAATAAGATTTGGATGAAATCCCATACCTCGCTTAACCCTATTTTCACATCATGCAGAAGCCATACTTAATTACATACAAACCATGTTTTCACCAATTCTAATTAAAGATTTGTTTCCATTTTCTGTTATTATAGTGATACTTTGATGAACCAATGTGATATGAAACTATTGAACCGTGATAAAAGTAGGATTTGATCATAGATCTTATTTAAATCCATAAATTGATTTGTTTTAAGAAAGAAGTTACTAAAAAGAGAAGCTACATTTTTTGTACTCGATTATCCTTTTTAATCCAAAATTAGCTTAAATTGTTGGCAATTACTTGTCATTTTACATCACATTTCTAAAATATTTCTTCCTATGTTTGTTGGCTATTATTATAACACTTCTTGTCCCAACGTCAAGGAATTCCACTGACTCATTTCTGCCTTATTTATATAAATTTCTTAATTTCCTCAAAAAGCCATCAACTAATATATAATTCAGTAGAAGAAATGCCATTAATTGATAAAATAATAATAATAATTAATTGATTAATTTGATTTACGTGGCACATGGGTTAGACATGTACATGTACTAAGAATTGTTCAATAATTCAAAGGTTGGGTGAATGTTTAATTGGAGATATTATCCAAGTCATAGATGTGTCAAAATTAAAAACTATCTTACATGTGCAAGTGGCAAACAATTGCATGTACAATGATTATTGCTGTCTTAGCTGGTGCCCTTATTTTCAAAGACTGGTATGGTTTTTCTTTTTGGACAGGTAGATTTTTTTCCCCCATGCTTCAATTATTTTTCTATTTAATTACTTTTTCAACAAACACTGTCCTCTTTCTTTTTCACCTTATTTTGCCGGACAAAATATGTAGGTGGCAAGTTTGTGTACTAAACTTGTAGTTTATACTTTTGTGATCTTACATAAAAATTTTAAGATATATATAAATAAATATATATATAGAGAGAGAGTTGACAATAAGACTATGATTGAAACATCAGATTTGGGATATGTTTGATATTAAAAATATCTCAAACTCTCAAATCTCATCTTTGGAGAACAACGAGTGGGATTCTAAACTTAATATTAAACTCCTTTAAATCTTTCTTTTATGAGAATGCTCATTCTCAATCAAAATTATGAAATCTGATGAGTTTCAGAATGAGCATTTCATCTTCATTTATTTAAAAAAAAAATTAAAGAAATTTTTTAAAATTAATTTTAAATATATAATAAAATATTTCAATGAATTCTATTCTAATCCAATCCTAATCTACATCAAATATAATATGATATAATTTTAATTTCATCCCAAATTCTATCAAATATGAGACACTAATTTTTCAATCAATTTTAATACAATCCAATCCACTCTATTTTATTTTAATCCAATCAATTGCATTATATTTCAATCCAATCAAATCTATTATATTTTAATCCTGCATGTCAAACGTAGCTTAATGATTTATCATTTTAGTATTGTTACGCATAAAATACAATATATGGTTTTGATTTTAAAATACAGGGAGGATATTCGGTTTTTCTATTATATATATATATACACACTTAAACATTGTTATTAATAAACTTTATATAATTACAACTAAACATCAAATAAATCACATTCAATACTAAATCTTCAAAATTTTCTCGCCTGTCATAAATATATTGGTGTAGTTATATAAAAAAGTCATAAAGCAATCTATCGAGATATGTTTTATCGGTATTGGTTGTCTTTTTCCTTGAACTCAATTATTATATCTCCATTCACATTATTATTATAACATTTAGTAACATAATTTTTGTCAAAATATTTACAATATTTTGTATATTAATTGCAGCAATAAAGAGTTGGATATCCCAATGTTACATCACTTAATAATAATAAATTAATTTTCTTTTAGGATTTAACTATCTTATTAATTGAGTAATTTTATCAAATAATTATAATTATTGGATTGGATTTAATAAACACTCTTAAAACTAACGTGATAGATATAGTTGATGGATAATGGATCAAAATATCATCTCACTTATCAATAAATAAATAAATATATATATATAGAAAAAATTATCTATTAAGTTGCAAGAATGTTATTTAAAATATACCTTAATAAATTTGATATCAGTTGCTTTTGATGAATTTTATCGATTATGTTGACCACTAAAATCAATCAACACCCAATTTAAGCAATTCAAACAAAATTAATGAAATAGCATGAAATAATTATGGCAGAAACAATATAAAAATATGTCACAATAAGACGATGGTTCAGCTTATTAAGATAAAGCTTACGTCCACGATTATAGTAGGGATGACCTGAGTTTGATATATGTCTATGTGTGTCCTCCTTCTCTCTACATGAAGGACTATTTTTATAATGTTCGGGTTTCTAATTCTCGTACAACTAGGTCATTTAAATATAAAAAAGACTAAGATTTCTTTCGTTTTTTATATCAAATCATATTAAATACTTAGATATTAAACCAAATTACAATACTGGAAACTTCTCATTGTGTGGTTTATTGTTTGGTAGAGCTCTCCAACCTTTTCTGAAGATTTGCTGAAATAAGGAATCATCTTGCCACATAAGTTAGAGTGTATTCGAGCAGCCTCCTTTGCGAGTTACTTGACAGGCTGCTCTACCACCTGTGACATTGCTACTTTAATACTTATTATTTAGCATCTTCAGTTTCATAAATTCATAATGACGTGATATATTTCATAATTGGGAACAACATATTACAAAATAACGTAAAATTAGAGTGACTTCTCTCCATATTATAAATGTAACTATAAGCACTATATTTTAGTATTATTTGATTTCGATTAGTTATAATAAATTCAAATTCCTGATTGACATCGACTGGAACGATCAATGTTGGTGTCATTTTCGAAATAAAATTAAATTGGAGGAGAGAAAAGAAAAAGAAGGAGAAAATCGGGGAAATATGGTATTTTGCCGATTTCCAGCGATAGCTGACTAGCTGTCAAAAGACAACAAAGCAAGTACACCACCTTCAATTATTTAATTCAACATTAAAAAAATAAAAATAAAAATAGAGAATATTTGCTATAATTGCCAACAATTGCTTGCGTGGTTTGGTGGTTCCAGATACTCTCTGTTTCACTGGTTTATTTTTTTTGAAGTCTGTTTCACTTTTTATCTGTATGATATTTTGAGTTTTCTATACAAGTATGAGCTTTTGATATAAAATTCTAAACTTTTTTATTGAATTGAGTCTGGTTGGACTTCTGGTCTGGATCCAGTTTTTAAAATTTGTAGTTGTTGAGTTTCTGAGGAAAAGATTAGATTTTTTTTTTTTTTCTGCTTTTTGTATCTGAGTGAGTTATTGATGATTCATGATTGTTTGAAGGGTTGTTGAGAGAAAAGAAAAGCAGTTGTGTGGTGTCGTATCAGTTTAAAAGTGCTTATTTTTGGCGCAAAATTATGTGAAGCTTTTTGGTCATCAGAAGGTCTCTGGTCTTGCATCAAGATTCCGCCAAAGAGGCAAGCGAGTTCACCTCTTTGTAGACTTTTGTTGTGTTTTATACATGCCAAGGACATTAGCTAGACATGAGGCTGTACTCTTAACTGTTACAAGCAAGAGATTGTACTTGTGAGTTTTGTCTGTGTACTTTTAAATTCATTATCTTGGTAGTGGCTAGAAGGGTCATTTGAGCTCCCTTTGTGGGATTTCAAGAGGTAAGTAATCTAAGAGATCTAAGTTTTGTATCTGATGATGTTGATGGTTTTTCTCTAGTTTCTTATTGTTATCATCACTGTTGTATTGTCATATGCTGGTTTTGGTAATGTTGTGATATTAAGGAGTTGATTTTGTGGTCATTGGTTTTCTTATTAGGATGGGTTGATTAATTGGAACCAATCATTTTTGTTGTAGTGATAGAGTTTGGTTGATTAATTGGAACCGAGCATTTTTGTTGTAGTGATAGAGTGGTTATTGGTGAGTGAATTGGATCCATGTTAATGATGGAATGTTGAGTATTTTGATGTTGTTTTCGAGCAGGTCTGTTCAAGATTTTGGAGAGTAATTCATTGGTGAAAAGATGCGGGGAGCTGCACTTGTAGCTATTGCTGCTACCATTGGTAACTTCTTACAAGGATGGGATAATGCTACCATTGCTGGTATTTCTTGGTTACAGATTTTGTTGTTATTTATTTGTTTGGTATTCAATGTGGTTAGGATATGTTGATATCCATTTTCACATTTCAAATCCATTAACATCGATCGATCACAAATTTATTTTATCATTTCTGGATTGGTATTTTCTTCATGTTCAATTCATGAGTGACTGGTTTGTTTCCATTGGGAATTTGACTGTGTAAATGTCTGTGTGTTTTTTTATTTTTTATTTTTTTTTTATGTTATGTTGACCAAGTGCACTTTTATAATATTTGTTCTATGATTTTAGGGGCTGTTGTCTACATCAAGAAGGATCTCAGTTTGAGTACTGTTGTAGAAGGTCTTGTTGTGGCCATGTCACTCATTGGAGCCACAGCTATCACCACTTGCTCAGGAGCCATATCAGATTCGCTTGGTCGGCGTCCAATGCTAATAATATCATCAGTGCTTTATTTTGTTAGTGGCCTGATAATGTTGTGGTCACCCAATGTTTACGTCCTGTTGATAGCAAGACTCTTTGATGGATTTGGAATTGGTTTGGCTGTTACTCTTGTCCCAGTCTATATATCCGAAACTGCTCCATCAGAGACAAGGGGATTGTTAAATACTCTTCCACAATTCACTGGTTCAGGTGGCATGTTTTTGTCATATTGTATGGTTTTTGGATTGTCATTGACAAGCTCACCTAGTTGGAGGATGATGCTCGGGGTCCTTTCCATTCCTTCTCTTCTCTATTTTGCATTAACAGTATTCTACTTGCCCGAATCTCCTCGGTGGCTAGTGAGTAAAGGAAAGATGGTTGAAGCTAAGAGGGTTCTCCAGGGATTACGTGGCAGGGAAGATGTTTCAGGTTCATTTTTCATATCAAAAAATTTCTTTTTTTTTTTTTTACTGATAGAAGATTAGATATTTTTTGTTTACTCTTATACTTGGTTGCTTGATTTTGATTTATCTTTTATTTTATTTTATTTCAACATGCTTTTGATTTATTGTTAGGAAGGCTCAATTGATATTTTACATACAGATATCGAAAGTTAGATACATTCTTTTCGGTACTGCTCAAATTTTTGTATGCTCTGCTTCTGTGGTTTTGGTGTCTCTCTATTATATGTTTGCTTTGAAAAGTTTAATGAAAATTGTCCTTTGTGATCCAGAGTTTGAGAGGATAGTTTTATAGAAATCTCATTTAGCAATTTAAAAACTCTCTATGCCTATCACACTAAATGACAGTGAAAATATTACAATGGTGTTTTTTAAAAAAACTTTAAAAACTTCAAGGTCTTGATTTTGTTTATCAGATCCAAATAATTGCATCAATGTTACAACAGTTGATATCGAAGGGAAAATTAACTCCTAAGATATCCTATAATTCTTTAATCTTGGATTTGTGTTTTGAAATCTCCTTTTAGTCTAGATTTGTGTTTTGAAATCTCCTTCAAGTCTACACATGTAGTATATGACCAAAACCTCATGAAAACATACCTCAGTATTATCAGAGATATATTATGCTGGAGTACAGTTAGATTATTTGTGTGTTACATATATCGAAAGAAGAATACAGCAGTCAACTTGCAAACCTGAAAGCATTTGATAAAATGTTTGCACATAGGCATGCTTGTGCTTGTCAATATGTTTTTGAATGACTAAGGATACGTAATTAGGTTGTAACCTTGTTCTTTTGTGCTTCTAAAAGACTGTTTCTTTAACTTTCCTTGTGAAACTTTGTTCAGTTTTCTGTATTATACTATTGAGTCATAACTAGTGATAGGCATTCTGTTTCAATTTGAGGGTGTGATTTCATCCATCCAAAAGTTACCACTTGTTTAATTTTGATCCTGCTGAATTTTTTATTTGGGATACTTTGTTAAGATTTTGATTCAATATAAACTTCTGGAGTGTTGAGGATCTGAGGTTGATATGTGGTCTTGCCTTCGGTTTTGCTTGCCCCATTCCTTGAATTTGTCAATTTTAGGTGGAAACTTTATGCCCCTTATGCTTTTCTCTATTTTGGTGTTCAGAACATGACCAGTTTATTGTCTGGAGTGGTAACTAATTGTTTCTTTAATCCACAGGTGAGATGGCTTTGTTGGTCGAAGGTCTAGGAATTGGGGGTGAAACATCTATAGAAGAATATATAATAGGTCCCGTTGATGAACTTGCAGATGGCCAAGAACCTACTGGTGACAAAGACAAAATCAGGTTATATGGACCTGAAGTAGGTCTCTCATGGGTTGCCAAACCTGTAACTGGACAGAGTTCTCTGGCACTTGTCTCTCGCCAGGGAAGCCTGGCAAACCAAAGTGTTCCACTCATGGACCCTCTTGTAACTCTATTTGGTAGTGTCCATGAAAAATTCCCAGAGACGGGAAGTACACGTAGTATGCTTTTTCCAAACTTTGGAAGCATGTTCAGCACAGCAGATCCTCATGTTAAACATGAGCAGTGGGATGAGGAAAGCCTACAAAGAGAAGGAGATGATGATTCTGGATCAGAGGCTGCTGGGGCAGACTCTGATGACAATTTGAATAGTCCATTAATTTCTCGCCAGACAACAAGTTTGGAGAAGGATATGGTCCCCCCTCCTTCTCATGGCAGTATTCTGAGCAGCATGGGACGCCATAGCAGTCTCATGCAAGGAAGTGGAGAGGCAGTTGGTAGTACAGGCATTGGTGGTGGTTGGCAATTAGCATGGCAATGGGCTGAGAGAGAAGGCGAGGATGGAAAGAAGGAAGGAGGTTTTAAAAGGATTTACTTGCACCAGGAGGGAGTCCCAGGTTCCCGACGCGGATCTATTGCTTCACTTCCCAGTCATGATGTACCTGAAGAAGGCGAGTTTATCCAGGCTGCCGCTCTTGTAAGCCAGCCCGCTCTTTATTCCAAGCAACTTATAGATGAGCATGCAGTTGGACCTGCAATGGTTCATCCTTCAGAAACAGCTTCAAAGGGGCCAATTTGGGCTGCTCTTCTTGATCCAGGAGTTAAGCATGCACTGATTGTTGGGATTGGAATACAGATACTGCAGCAGGTAAACACTTTCTTTTTAATTGATTGCTTTTCTATTGTTTCTAATGAACTAAACTGTTAGAAGTGATCCTGGTAGCACAGTTCTAATACATGCACTTAGTTGTCTTTTGTTTTTATCCTCTTCCTGAAAATGTTTTGCTGCCGTTAAATTAAAATGCGTTGCAGCCCGTATTTTTGTTTCTCAACTTCAGATCATTAGCTTGTAGAACAATCTCCTCATATTACCATCATGTGGTCAGTGCGACCTCACAGGAGACCTGTTCATCAAGTGGGAATTCCTTCTTTTTCTCGCATATTAGCTTTGTTCATCTCAAATATGTACTTCAAATCAATGAAACTTGTTTAAAGTCATTCTTCTAAGTGTTCTCACCTGAAAAGTCTCTCCATTTGGATCTGGATCACTTGGAATGATTGTAATGGTAAAGTTAATGATCTAAATATTCTTCACATGTACATGCAGTTTTCTGGCATTAATGGGGTCCTATACTACACTCCTCAAATTCTTGAAGACACAGGTGTTGAAGTTCTTCTCTCAAACCTGGGCCTCGGTACGGAATCTGCATCATTCCTTATCAGTGCCTTCACAACCCTGCTGATGCTTCCCTGTATAGGTGTAGCCATGAGGCTCATGGATATATCAGGCAGAAGGTAATTTCTCTTCTATATGTTAAATCTTTCCATTTGGACTTTTCAGCTCCAATCTTACTTCAATAGAAGTGACTTCCAGTTATCTGTAGGACCACACAAACCCTCTTTTTGTTCATGCTGCCTTTCAGCTTTTAGTGTGCACATCATTGTTAAATTGATGACCAAAGTAATCAAACAGAGAAAATGATAGAAATGGTCCCTAACATATGTTCTAAATGCTCTCTTATCAACTATCTATTATCTGTAACTTGAAAGTTTTATGTTTACTAAGACATTATGATCGGAATATTATTAAAATTGAAAACCTGTTTCAGCTTCTGCTTTGTACCCTCGAAAGAGTACTACTTTATCTTCTTCTTTGTTAAAAAGAAGGGTCTTTAATTAATCCCTTGCTTGCAGGACGCTGCTGCTTACCACAATCCCTGTGCTGATATTGTCACTGATCATACTAGTCATTAGTGAAACTGTGAGTTTTAACTCAGTTGTCAAGGCAGGTATCTCAACCGCTTGTGTTATAATATACTTCTGCATCTTTATCGCGGCTTATGGGCCGATACCAAATATTCTGTGCTCAGAGATCTTCCCAACAAGGGTCCGTGGCCTCTGCATTGCCATCTGTGCCTTGGCTTATTGGATTGGGGACATGATAGTTACCTACACACTGCCTGTGTTGCTCAGTTCAATAGGCCTTGCCGGTATCTTTGGCATTTATGCTGTTGTGTGTATCATCTCCTGGATTTTTGTCTTCTTGAAAGTTCCAGAAACCAAAGGCATGCCTCTTGAAGTTATCACTGAATTCTTTTCTGTTGGGGCAAGACAAGCTGCTACTGGCAAGAATGACTGATTTTAAGCTCATGTAGGCTTGTCAATTCTTCCTATCTGAAAAGATTTGGGGCCTTGTCATTGAAAATGAGAATCTTCCAGTCAAAAGCTCACAATTTTTCTCTCTTTTTAAGTGCATTTTAGTTCTAGTCAACATATTGTTTTTAATAGAGATGCCTGATCCAATGTCCTATTCTTGATATCGGCATATCCATGCCCTATTCTCACGTAAGGCATTGAAGTTTCAAAGGATGTGGTTTGAAATGTTATATTTATAATGCCTTCTATTCACAAGAAAAAAATGATTCACATTTATTGTCCTAGTGCTATGCAATAAAATTTTGTAGACTTGACTGAGTTTACCACCATTCTTGTGACACATTAACACATCTCGTTGCTAAAATTGAACAAAAATTTGTAATACCATTGACATAATAAGTGGATTGCCAGACTTTCATTAACAACTAATCACATGTTTTAAATGAGACCAGAATTTAAGCTCCACAGCTAGCTCAAATTTCTTTAAGTTGCCACAAGTTCGAAGTCTGTCAAATCTATAGAATTCATAAATTTCACCAATTCATCATTTAGAAAAATAAATCCATCGAACTCTATATTGAATAAAATAATACCAGATTGAATAATACCCCCTAAGAATCTAAGAAACTGAAATCAACAATAGACTACATATTCAGGCAATAAAGGCTGTTAATCATATACTGATGTGAGAAATTCCAGGTGCATGAATATATAAAAGTAAAACACTGCAATTTTATGTATAGTCTAGCCTTTGATTTTACAGCTGAATGTTGGAGTGGGCTAAATATTTAACACTCTACCGGCAATTTCCACTGATAAGCTGGCATTCTCAGCATTCAGCAATTGTCAAAACGAAAATTTGATATCTTTTTGGAGCACTAACATTAAAATGATGATAATGTTGTTTGAAGCTGCTTAGGGTTTCTGCATTTCCTCAGATGAGGATGAATTGCTTCCAAATGCGTTCGAGGCTTGATCTGATTTTGGTGGCCCTGAGTTACCAGATTGATTAATGAACGGGTTTTGATTGACGGGCTCATGTGACTTTGAATTGAACTTGAATGGTCTCTCAAAATCTTTAGCATGGCTTGAATCAATCACTAATTTGTTGAGCTTTTGATCCTGCAAATGAACAACAAAAATTCTTAAAGAGAAGTTTATTTTCACGAGACCAGTTTTAAAGCCTTAGCAACAGAATTTCACAGATAATTGTGATCAAGTATTATGAGCAAGAATAGCATCAAACATGCTTTGTATGCATATACACAATGACATCATATATCAATCTATGTATTAATGTGGGTGAATTGGTGAGTTACGAGGACACTGGAAACTTAATTTCGTATAGCCTTAGTTCAGTAGGCACGTGATACAGCCATACAGTTGCCATAATCAAGGATAACTTGGTTTAGATGCTCAGCTGTTAGAAAGTAAAATCTAGAGCAATATCACCTTCTGTTACCGTTATTGATGGAGATAATAGCATGGCTTTAAACTTAGGTGCCCTTTTACTAAGAATGTGGTAAGGTCTATAGTGAAGTGCTTAATTTGAAGATTTTGAAGCCACTTACACTTTGAAGTGCTTCAAGTTTTCTCTGAAGTGCCTCATGCTCAGCCTGAATACGGAAAGGAACACCATGCTTCTGATACACATTGTTCTGTGCCAAGTCTTCATCAATGTCACTGGCTATGGTTGCAAAAGGATGATTCGCTGGGATCCATCTGATTGTATCAGGGTCTACATCAGGAGGTATTGAGTCACCTTCTTTTAGAAAAATAGTTGGTCTCTTCCACTGATATGCCCGAGACCTCCTTTTCTGATGCACAGTCTGTTCCTCTTCAGTTAGAGTAACCGGAGCCAAGCGAAAAACCTTTCCACACATCTCTACGGTCGAATTGTTCTTACCAGCCTTCACCAATGGATTATTAAAAGGGTCCTCATACTTGAGAGGTTTTGAACTGTAAAATGGTGAATTTGCAATAGAATTACATCCCTGTGCAGACATTGTTATTAAACACTTCACATGTAGGAAAAAGTCCAACGCAATTATCACATCAAAAGCATACTGGAAAACATCACAGTAGACATATAGATCATCATGTAATGAAGTAGTAATCGCTATAAATCATCAGACATGAGGAATATAGTTACGCAACACCACCCAAGAACAAAATTATAACCAAAAAGCGAAGGATCTAAGGACTAAAATCATACATGCCTCTTCTATCGGATCTCAACTGGCCACGTCTTACAAGATCGGCCACTGAACCAGGATGCTTGTACCTCAACTTCCTCGCCATAAACGCTCTCACTACAATAACCAGAAATGCAGCTACAAAGCATAACCCAATTGCAACATTCCTTCCACCATATCTTTTCATCTGAAAACCAAAAATCAACAACACAACGAATCCATACAAAGTCAAATCATTTCACTTAAAAATTTTGCACCATGGCCTCTGATCATCATACAAGAATGTAAACTAACACATTATAAGTACTCAACTAAACTATTTCTCTTCACTACAATGTCAACATCCATAATGTCAAAAAAAAAAAAAAAAAAAAAAAAAATCATTGAAATATCGAAAATCAGGCTCTTTTCAATATTGCTACATATAATTCCATAAATTTGAACCCATATTTACTTGCTTGAATTCACAGTTGACTTTAATAGGGTAAGTTTGGAAAAACACCATTCTGTAATATCAATAGCAAGAAAGTAATTTGAAAAAAAAAAAACCCAGATGACAAAACAGTATTGAGAGTACCACAAACAGAACAGGAGGCAAAGAAGCGACAACTCCTTGGAATTCGGCAACTGGGTCCTTGGTGGTCGAAGAAACATCGAAAGTTTCAAACTTGACCGGTTGGTTCTCATCAGAACCAACCGCTCTCAATCGAAACTTGTGGTCGGACCTCAATTGAGCGTCAGTAAGTGTAAATTCAGTTCTGAGTTTCACTATACTTGGAAATGAAAACACTTGACGATGATGCTTCGAAACCTAAAAGGTTAAAAACAGAGTCAATTAGTAACAACTTTGACCAAAAAAACAAAAACAAAAACAAAACACACAGAGAGAGGGAGATTTGTATAATTGCCGGGAAATAGAGGGAGTGAAAGTGGAGAGTCCAAATTGAAGCCATTTGAGGTTGAAGATGATTGATTTACATTTGCTGCTCACCACTGTTGGTATTTTGTGCTGCTCTTGGTATCGAAATGGTTCTTGTTGGCTTGTTGTAAGGGCATAATAGCTTTATAAGTAAATATGAGAGAAGTACCACGGAAATGGATCCGTGGCGCAATGGTAGCGCGTCTGACTCCAGATCAGAAGGTTGCGTGTTCGATTCACGTCGGGTTCAATTTACACGTTTTTTGGGCCTCCAGACGACATGTCGTTGTGGTTTCTCTCCAGTCTGTTCTTCCAACATGTTCTGCTACTTTTATTTATCCTTTTTTTTTCTTGGTTACAAGAACGACAAAAAAGTTTGATTTGTATAATTTTTAAGAAATGGCTAGTTTGAATTAATGGATTTATTTTAAAAAATAATTACGTCATAATTTACCACTAATTATCAAGGATATGCTTGACATTGCCGACAACAAAGATTATATGTACAACCAAAAATCTGCTCCTAAATTAGAAGGAAAAATATGCACAACCCAAATACCTATAAAAAAATCTACTCTATAATTACCGGAAAAAAAATATGCGCAACCTAAATATCTACGGTTACTATATAGAATTGTTATGGATAATTTAGCAATTAAGTCGATTGGACCAAAGAAGATCTACAGTACAGGTCTAATGATCCAAAATCTCAGCAATCTGACTTTCTTATGGACCACTTTCCTGACAACATATTTGTTCATTAGACTGACTCTCCATTCTATTCGTATCTCAGTTCCCCGCTGATCGTCGACCCCTTCACGAACAGTATTGGTAGCCCGATCAGTGGTCTGTCCATTGTCCTGCATGAGACAGCTGTCGATACCGGTCCTTAATTCAGGTCATTGTGTCTATTTGCCTAAGTTGATCGTTGCTTCTGCTTGCCAAATTTGTTCGCTTAAACTGCTCGCCGAAGGGTGGTTGATAGATCTATTCCGCTTAAGTTTATTATTTCAGAATTGTTTGTCCGACTGCTCGGCAATTTCTGGGCACACTCGAACAACTGCTCATTTGTGGAACTGTTCGCCTAATATTATGTCTGGCCGCGAAAGAACTAATTCGTGATCTATCCTATTAACTCTCAAAGAGTCCGATTCGTCAGAAACTCATCTGTTCGCTAGCTCAACTGAATATTCAATTTGCTGGAGAGTTTATCTCCGTCGTGCCTCCCAAACCGCAAGTCAGTGGAAGCCGAAGGCGCCGTGCAAGATGCAGCTCGAAGCGTGCCATACACGTCATTTCTACTAGAGACTGCAGCCAAGATTACGGTGGTCTCACCTAACCCGTAATTCATCATTGTAATTTCAGTTTACTGTATACTTTTGTCTTATTCTGTTTTACTGTAGCATCTCTATTTTCTCTATAAATAGGGGAGGATTTTCATTGTAAAAAAGGTGACGATCTTTTGAGTATTGTTACTCTACTAAAATAGTGAGAGAGTGAATAATTGATGTAGACATCTGATTGAGCTGAACCACTCTAAAATCCCCCTTGTGTCTTTCTCCCTGCCTCTGACCCCTTCTCCTTTACTTCTTTACCTTGCATATTCAATATCCACTATCCGAAGCTGCAGTTTGGGCCCGAAATGAACATCGTTGACTATAATCCAAATCCAAACGTCAACAAGAATAAAAACTCCCAACATATATAGATATGGTAAAAAAAAAAAAGTATGCTAAGTGTCATGTAGATATATACATATCTTCTTCTGTATGCTAACTATTATACAGGTATATGCATATCTTCTTCTGTTATTATAAATAAAAAATCATGGTGCCTCGTGTCGAAATTCTAATTTATGGAGATTTATATATATTAATGTATATTATTAAATCTGTAGTAGTTTCTTCATATTCATCCACATGCAAAGCACAAGTATTGACTAGAATTTGGTTTATATTGAAGGACGTTCTTTTTTCCTTTACCACTTTTAATTATCTATCTCTTAGGCGTTTATACTCCCAATTTGGTAAATTTAATATCCATCTTGATATATTTATATAAAATTATAACACAAAATACGTAAGCTGATTAATAATATGTTCTTCATAGATTTAAAAAACTATCATATAAGAGAAAGTCAAGACGATTTAACGGGTATTTTTCTCACAACCACATCAATGAAGTATCAATTATGTCATTATTCTTCAACTCTCAAATTTATAATTATTTAAGGATTATAATAATTAAAGATCTATTAAAAATATTTAATCCCACTACTTGTCCACTTGATTTTCTTAAGAAGGAATGTGGACTGGCAAAAGCAATAATTTAGTTGAATAGAAGAAAGAACCGTTTAAACTATTTGAAGGCATATACATAAAGCAAAGCCTATAACTAATTATATCTCTAAAGAAAAAAAAAAAAAGTAATAAATAAGATCACAGAATTGATTCCAGGGTCAACGATGCATTAACACTAAACCTACTGTGCTTGACTGCATCTTCTCTTTCCAACACTTTTCAATTAGTTGTTTTTTTGGGTGATTTAGTCTATAACTTGGCCACTAATTAAGTATTAATGACCTTTCACTCTCAATTGTCTACTTTAATCGTCCTAAGATTGCTCATAATTTAATTTAATACTGACTTAGTTCTTAGGTTTGGTCCTAATTAAATATTAGCATTAGTTGACAAAGAATTATTATACTGTTATACATGCTTCATAATTAGTATCCAGTCGGGAGTAATTTAAACTTTTTATTCACGTCCAACATTAAACAAAAAATTATAAATATTAATAAAGAACACAAATTTAAATGCCATGTATTGTATAGTCACATATTTTGTATGAAACTCTTTAGAAAATCCATTAAATTCAAATACAGATTGTATGTGAATTGTTAACTTTAACAATGCTTATTGGCAAACCGAAAGTTAAAAATTCAGTGGAATCAAAGGTTGATTTTTGATTGGCAACCCTCAGAGGCCAAACAGAATCAAATAAAAGTATGGTTATTACTCGTTATACTTTACAGTCATAATCTAACAAGTGCATCATGCAAATGGCATGCAACATGTTTATTAGCATTTGCGGTCAAGTGGGTCTCATGTCTTGTTCTTTCCAATGCCCAAATGGCATGCTTATCACAAATCTTTTTCTTGTCGGCATTGGCCACAAAATCTTTGTGTATATCAAAATAAATATTTATATTGATTATGCTTTTGCTTCGTAGGCTGTTTGTTTTTAATTTACAAAAGACAGAATTGAGGAATATGGAGGCCATTCACAGGCTTATTCTGCTGTTTTTGGGTGGCCCATAAGTTGCTTATTTTATTGAACGGTTCCAAAGAAAAAGGAATATATAGTTTGAGCATACAATTTGGACAAGCACAATCTTTGTTAGGTCAAGACAAGAAAGAGGAATATATTTAAGATCAATTCAAAGATGATGATGGTTATGATTAAAATTTGAAATTGGGGTTTCTTTAGGTAAACATTAAATTAAGTGAATATTTAATTATATCTTATGAATTAGTTTATGTTAAATTTTTTGGGCTAGTGGGTTACCAACTCTTGATTTCTATTCCTTGTTGAAAAATGAGGAGAAGGTTTAGTTTACTTTTTAGGTTTCTCATTGTTAGTGACTTCTACTAACCCATTTTCCATTTATAGCAGCACTACCTACCATTATGTCAATTTCAAACTTAATGACTAATGGATATTGAAAAAGTAAAATGCTTATGATATTATTTAATCGAACAGAAGATTACAGCTTTCCCTTCTAAGTTTCGTTTTCTTGTGTGTGATAGTGATTTTGATTTCCACACTCCTTGTATTTGATGGCAAGTGGCATATTAACGTGTATAGACAATAAGCTATCTTTTATACAATGATTTGGGAATTGGAGGGTAGTGAGTAGTGACAAAATTCACCTAATCACCTAAATTGTTGTTAATGAATAAGATACCCCATATAAATTTCATAAGGTTTCTTATGTCCAAATGATCGAATATTAATATTTGTTTGAATCCTTAGCCAACGAATTTTTAAATATTCGAATTGAGATAAATAAAAGACAATCCGTACTAAAAAATAATACACGATGCTTTGAGATTGAAATGTTTGTATTAATACTTGAATGACCTTGATCGATAATACTATTTACAAACAAGATTGAAAATATTTGAATTAATCACCTAAATTGTGGTACAAAGAATAACCTAAGACATCCATATAAATTTCATAAGATTTCAAATGTTTAAGTGATCGAATGTTAATATTTGTTTGAATTCTTAGCTAACGGATTTTTAAATATTCAAATTTAAAGAATTAAATGACTATCCGTACTTAAAAGTAACTAGTAGATGCTTTGAGATTGAAATATTTGCATTGACACTTGAATGACCTTGACCGAGAATACTTCTTGATCAAGAATGAAAATGGAAAAAGAGATAGAATGAAGAAAGGGAAAGAATTGATAAGACATTCACATAGGTTCCACAAAGATTTTCTATATCTAGATTATCGAACATTAATATTTATTTAAATCGATAATATACGCACTACACGATGATTAGATGATGGTTTGAGGTCGAAATTTTTTATGCTGACGTTTGAACGGTCATGACCTAGACTACTCATTCGCGGAAAGAATTGAGAAAAGAAAGAAGGGGAAAAAAAAAAATAATAAAGCACCGATAAGCCCTCACTAATGGATTCCTTCCTTCACATTAAATGGACTAGCTTGCATTTTAACTAAGCCCCTTTTTCGTTTTTCTCGATTCATGACCCCCCAAATAATTAACAGTGTTGTTTAATCAATTCCCCAAAACAACGACACCCCTTAAAGGAATCAAATTGTATTCACTTTAGAAAGTCTATTAACTTACACCGTTGTTTCATGGAATCAAACTGTACTCGTTTAGAAACCCCTATTAACCTACGCCAATATCTTAATCACATATGTAATATAAATTTTGTATATCATCACATATGCAAAATCAAAGTACTCTATTAACTTCCATAAATGCTTAATTACGTGTAGAAAATGAATTGTTATATTAACTCTTTATGTCTTAATACTTTGTATTAACTTCATTAATCCTTTATTACATACGTAAAATTAATTATTGTATTAATTTAGATATTTCATGACATAAAATGAATTGTTATACTAACTTACACCAACATTTCATTATCCATTTCGGAACGCAAAGTGAATTATTGTATTAGTTTAGACATTTCATTATGTACTTAGAATGAATTATTGTATTAACTTACACTAACATTTCATTATACATTTAAAGTGAATTATGCAAAATAGTTGACTGATATATCACTATATTGGATTAACTTACACAGAAACAATTTTTTTTTTTAATAGAAAATAAATTTGTTAAACCTTACGATTTACTGATTATAAATTAAATATATATATAATATTAAAATTATCTTTAGTATCAATATAAAAAACAAGGTCAAAATATTAACATTTTCGATATTTTTATTAATATTATTATCAATTTGATCCCGAAACCAATTACACGAAAATTGACACTCAAATGAAACCTAAAACAAATATCAATTAAGATAGAACCATGTAATTAATTATATATATACATGTACATATACGTATACGAATAAACATACATCAACTGAGGTAACCGGTAAACCCTCATTGAAAAAAAAAAAAAAAACCCTAAGGCAAGAACGTATTAATGTCGTCTTCCCTCGCCTTCGATCTGGCTTCACTGGTCTCGGCACCGCCGCCAGAGCTGGAGCTGGCCGCCGGGAAGCCACCGCACTTCTGGCACCTAGCCACCCCCGGAATCTGACGGCACGAAGGGCACGTCGAGTGGGACCCCAACCACGTGTCGATGCACGCCACGTGGAAGCCATGGCCGCACTGCGGCAGCACGCGAATCTCGTCTCCTGCGGCGAATTCCGTCAAGCAAATCGCGCAATCGGAGAACTTCGACGCCAGCTCCGCCGTGAACGCCTGCGTCGGCAACGCCCGGAGGATCTTCTTCTTCAGTCCCCTGTTAGCCGACGCCGCCACAGCCCGCGCCGACGACGAACCCGAGCTAGCAGCAGCTCCGGCAGTGCCACCGTTTCCTCCAGACAAACGGCGGAGCCAGGCGCAACGAGCGACGGCTATGAGGCCCAGCACGCATATGAGCGCGCAGAGAAGAGCGGCGAGGATGACTACGTAGTCAGAGTCGACGGCGGCGGCCTGCGTCGCACTCTCGGAGGTCGAGTTGACGGCGCCGCCCAGAAACCGGATAGCTCGAGTCATGTGAAATTTGTGTGCGTAAGAGATAAAAGAGAGAGAGAGAGAGAGAGAGCCTCTGTGTGTGTGTTTTTTTTGCTTTGTGAAATTGTTTATTTGTTTGTTATTATTTTGGGCTTTTGTGTTCGTTTTCGTTTGTTCATTCAAAGTGTTGACTGCGGAGTGTTGGATGTGTGATTGTGTGCGTTTATGTGTGGCTTTTTTATAATAAGAGCGAGCGTTTGTTTTGTAAATTAGTTTTTTATTGTTAATCCATTTTTATTATGGAAATGACCTTGGTTATTCGGTTATTTTCGTTTATGCCCTTTTTGTTTTTGAATGACAAAGACTTCACCAAGTCATGCTTTTGTTACTGGAAGCTGCTAGTTCACCTTATCTTTTGGATATTCACTTACAAATTATCTATAAAAATATCTTTTTCTAGATCCAGTATTGTTAGCATGGTTTGTTTAGTTGTTTCGAAAACTCTCACATGATGGTAATTTGTTGATTATATGTATTTTTTATATTATAATTATAATTACAACTATCAAAATCTTTGAGATATAACTCTAAGATACAACTAGAAACTTCGCTCCCGAAAGAGAGTCAGGGCTATCCACACAAAGTGAGCGGCCACTCGAACCTATCACTTGACTTAAGAAAAATAAAGATAGTTGGGATTTGTGTTATTGCACCATTCCATTTGTGAGCTTATTAATTATAAATTAATTAAAACTAACTATATATTCAATTAACTTGGGAGTTTACAAAAAGAAAATATAGGAAGGGTATTTCTGATGTATTAAAATGATTTTTTGAAGAGTCTTTTTGTTTATCTTTTTAAATGAGACTATCTCCATGGTAAGTAGATTATACTTTCAAAAGAAATGAATATAATTTATAAATTGTCATTTTATTGAAATAAGATTATTATTATTATTATTATTATTATTTTAGAAAAAGTGAAGTCTTGGTTATCCTAATTTATATCTTGGGTTTTACATGCTATTAAGATGATAATCATATAAGGAAAATATATAAGTATTGTTATGTGTATATTTTGGGTTGCCCTAAATGGGCTAGTAAAAGCCTAAAAGCCCAATGAAATTGGTCCAACAGACAAGGACCCAGCGCATCAAGTGTCATCTTGTTGAAACGACCCAGCAGAACATTGAATAAACAGCTCGTCAACGGTCAGATCCTAAAGGCTCGCCCTCATATCACAAGACAATGAGCTCGCGGACGAGTTCCCAATAATAGCAAAAGATCAGCTCGCCTAGCTCGCTAAATAACTCACCTAAAAGAACTTACTTCATGTCACTGATTAGTCTTAGATAGCACTATCCAATGAGCTCAAGCTCGCCCAGGACAAAGATAGCTCGTGAAGTGGCGTGACGTGCACGTTGAGCCTTTTCGGAGTCAGTGACAACGTGACTTTCTCAACCACTAAGCATGAATTAGTGTCAGAAACCTATGATTTTGGCATAAAACTTTGACAAATATATAATTAGCATTTAATGCTTTCTCACTTATATTATAACTGTAGCACCTCTCATTCTCTATAAACAGGGAATGTACACAATTGTTAAGGGACTTTTGGGTGGGTCTCTGATTTTGCTCTTTCTCTCTCTCGCTGTAATCAGAAAATACTTAATAACAGTGACTGCCTCTTCTCACCGGAGCCGGCATTGTGAACGTAGGTCATTCTTAAGGCCGAACCATGTAAAACCTTTGTCTCTCTTTCTTCCTCCTCGCCTCTCCTCTCTTCTATTTCCTTTACTTTGGATTTATCTACAGTTCTGGGCTTCGAAGAACCTTGGTTGACCAGAAATTTAAGTTAACATTTTGGTGCTAGTAGGAGGGCCCAAATTGCAGCTTCTTTTCCCTGCTTCCGGCAGACATGGCAGGAGGAAGAGCCAGGAGTTTCAGCGTAGCAACTGACCAGCCTGAGCAGCAAACAGAACAACAACCTGCCACGTCCCATACCTTAGCAGATTGAGCTACTAAAAGAGAAAACCTTACAGCCCCTCGCCAGCCAGTACTAGTAGTCATTACGGCTGGGGGGCTACAGGAATGGAGCCAGTGACAGAAGGCACTGGGAAACATGATGCAGCAGTTTTCGAATACGATCAGGTCGTTGGTTCGGGCCCAAATATAGAACGCGCCCAGACCTGAGGTTGCTGAATTCGAAACTTACCAGCAACCACAAGATCAAATGTTAGCTCGAGAAAGGCCCATAAAAAAAGCCTCGTGATCTGTTAACTCAGCTCTTCCCCCAATTCATATTTAGGAGCTGATGATCGTTGAGTTGAAGTAGAGGAAGTAGACTATCAACGGCGAGCAAAGTCGCATCAAACTATTAGCTCGTGGAGTCGGGGGTACGCTCCAAGTCATCGTTCTTCAAGTCGCGAGCACATGAGGGAATTCAGGTCTCAAAATCCAATGGTTGAAGGGCTCCTCCAGAGGGTTCGCTAGCTCAAAGCGTGACATAGAGCTTAGGAACAGAGGGGTTAGTATAATAAAAGGATCTTATTCACCTTGGATATCGAGCTCGAGCCTTTACCTCTCAGACTTAAGGTCTCTGACATCCCACAATATAATGGGGACGTAGACACATACCACTATATTTCAACATTCAGATGGATCTACAGACTACCAACCCGTTGTTCAAGTGCCGTGTCTTCCCAACAACTCTAGGGGACATTCCACGAGCTTGGTTCAAGAACCTCTTGGCTCGCAGTATAGGTAGCTAGAAAGAATTGTAAAGAAGATTCATCAACCAGTATAAGGCTTTGAAGAAGCAACTCGTACTGTCTTACCACCTCGTCAGAGTCTTCCAATGACGAGATGAGTTGCTAAAGGACTAACTTGCCAGATATAGATATGAAGTCAACAGGGTAAACAATCCCTCAGATGAAACCATCTTGATAGCGATCTTAGTTAGCCTTTGTAAGGATAAGAAATTGTATGAAGACATCTATGAACGAGCTGCCAAGGAAGTCATATGGGAAAAAGCCTTTGGCTCAAAGCGACCTGACCAGAAAGATGAAACTAGTAGTGCCAACCAGTCCAAGAAAAGAAATCATGATTCAAGCTACCAAGTCGCTAAAAAGGCTAGAAAAGAGTACAACACTAAGCGACCTCAGCATCATGACAGTTACAGCACCTTATCAAATACTCAAGATAAGATTTACGCGGCTGAAAAGGACAAGGAAGACTTTAGGAAGCCCACTTCCATAAGATCTTGAGTCTGTAGCAGAAACTATAAGAAATTGTGTGAGTATCACAGTGAGGTCAAGCATGACACCTAAGATTGTAGGGAGCTGAGGGACGCCATTAAAAATCTGATTAAGTAAGGTCGACTGAATGATTATGTAGTGCAGTAGGCAAGCTACCGACCTCAACGACCTCAGTAGGCAGTATGACAGCAGTCCCAACGAGGTCCCGATCCAGAACATGAACCCGGTGTAAGAGAAACTCCTGCTCATGGTGAACCTTACCTCATGAGTACAGCTCCACGTTCGGTAACTTTTCGAGCTCATGCTCTTGATATTAGAATTCAATATTTGAATATAAATAAATTACATTGTTGTGTTGTGTTTATTTGTATGATTATTTATATGTTGAACCTCCTTGGCCAAAAGATGAAGCAGATTGAGTTACGTTGTTGGGTGACGACCACCTGGGCATAACTCGTGACCTAATACGTTGTTTTCGGGTGACGACCTCCTGGACAGCTCCAACCGCTTATATTGTCGTTGGGTACCACCTCCTGAACATAGCTCATAAATAATTATACTATATTGTCGGGTACGACCTTTTAGACGACTCGCGAGCTATTATGTTGTATTGCTCGGGTTACAACCCTTTGAGCGCAACTCGCTGTATGACTCCGGTTACAACTCTATGAGCACAACCTGCTGTACTGCTTGGGTTACAACCCTGTGAACGTAGCCAAGGTCTCACGACCTCAACAACTCTCGTTATACAGCTCGGGTTCCGACCCTTTGAGCATAGCTTGAGAGGTTATACTGTTATGCTGAACAGCTCGTTTTTCGACCCCAAAAGCACAGTAAAGGTTCCGACCTCCTCAACTCTCGCTATATTGTCGGGTTCCAACACCCACCGGACGTAGCTAGAGAGGTCTATTGTTGCTAATGACTATTTTTCAATCCACAGGAAAATCCAAGGACTTTGTGGAACAAAAGCAAAACAAGCAAAAGCCGAAAAGACCTCACAACAAGGAATTATTTGAGAGGATAGTACGACGCTTCCCAGAGAGCTCGATATACTAGCTTTTACTGGTAAGGTCAAGCTCCCAGTGCATGAATGTACTAGGAGTTAGGGGGCTTATGTTATGTATATATTTTAGGTTGTCCTAAATAGGCTGGTAAAATCCCAAAAGCCCAATGAAACTAACCTAATTGACAAGGGCCTAGCGCATCAAATGTCAGCTCGTTGAGACAACCCAACAGAACATTGAACAAACAGCTCATCAGTTACCAGATCCTAAAGGCTTGCCCTCATATCACAAGACAATGAGCTCGCGGATGAGTTTCTAGCAACAGCAAAGATCAGCTCGCCTAGCTCGCTAGATAACTCACCTAAAAGAACTCACCTCAGGTCACTGATCAGTCTCAGACAGCACTATCCAATGAGATCAAGCTCGCTCAGAACAGGTTGAGCTAGCTCAGAGTAGAGCTAGCTCGTGAAGAAACATGACGTGCACGTTAAATCTTTCCGAAGTCAGTGGCAACATGACTTTCTCAATCATTAAGCATGGATTAGTGTCAGAAACTCATGCTTTTTGTAGAAGACTTTAACAAATATATAATTAACATTTAATGCTTTCTCACTTGTATTACAACTGTAGCACCTCCCCCTGTCTATAAACAGAGGATGTACACAATTGTAAGGAGACTTTTGGGTGGGTCTCTGATTCTGCTCTCTTTCTCTGTCGCTGTAATCGAAAAATACTCAATAACAGTGACTGCCTCTCCTCATTAGAACCGGCACCGTGGACGTAGGTCATTTTTAAGGTCGAACCACATAAAACCTTTATCTCTCTTTCTTCCTCCTCGCCTCTCCTCTCTTTTATTTTCTTTGCTTTGAATTTATTTGTAGTTCTAGGCTTGAAGAATCTTGGTTGACTAGAAATTTATGTCAAACAGTATAAATATATAAATTAATTTTTACACCGTCTCACTCTTCATTAGTTGAAATTAAATTTACATCTTAACTGGAATAATATTGCTATAACAAAAGAGAGATCATAATTAGTTGCAACAAACTGCTATAAATAGTACCTTATTGACTTCTATGCCACATTTTATTTATTTATAATTTCCATTTTTGTTGGTGCTAGACGCTTGTTGCTAAGATGGCATGTATCTATTTGTACACGCTTTAATTAATGATGATTAAAATTAGTAATCAAATTTAACCTATCAATAACAGCGTTGGTGTTCGAAAAAAGTTCACAAGTAAATCATGTTTGTCTTTGAATTAGTTGTCAAAAAAAAAAGGTGGAGACAGACCTTCTTTCTATTTGATTTGATTCATGTAGTACCTTGGATGGACATATGAATTTCTTGTGGTGAAAACAATAATAAGCACCGAAGAATGATGGAGGGACCCAAATTCAAGACAGTAATATTTACATTTTACAGTAAGTGAAAACGGAATCAAACTGTACATTTACTCATAATTTATATATAATTAATCCCTTTCTTTTTTCATTCGTAATATTAATTTGAATATTTATTAAAGTGTGTAAACAATTCATCTCATACTATGATAATAGGTTTGGTAATCACTTATGTACTAAGAAAATTTTTTCATCCTTTTCTTCATGGGAAAGGAAATTCGGATTGTTGTTGAATGCTTTCCTAATAATCAATAAAACAAATAACATAAAAGATAAAATAATTCCATTAACGACACATTCGACAAATTTTTTTTATAGAATTCAAGACGGTTTCACTTGAAAAAAGATTTTATATGTAATCTTCCCGTGAGTAGATAATTTATTACAATATTTGGGATGTGTTAGTGAGAAATAAAAATCTTAGTTTACATGGCATTATTGGTTTTCGTACCGATAAGATTAAACGTGAGAGTTTATCAGTCTAGATAGCAATCATGATTCATGGTTGAGAGAGGTACATGCACTCACACGGCCAATAGTGGGTAAGCAAAAGATCTAAAGCTTACCATCGAAAGATTTATGTTAAAAATGAATCAAGTCTTCCAAATCTTTAGTGGTTTCTTTTTGATTATTTTTGTAGTCAAAAGAGGAGGGTGCCCATCAAAACATCACTTAATTTTTTCAACAATTGGGCGCAAAAATTTCTCCGCCAACCAAGTTTTAACCAAAATGGATGATGACCAATAACACTGTAACTTGTAGGATGACTCATATCTTTTTAACTATACATGTAGCAAATAAATCAAACGGTAATATCATATTTCGACTGTTAAAAAGATTTTTCTGTATAATTCTAAACGGATCAGAGGTTATTTCAAGGAGAACTAACGTATGCCCGAATATTATGCAATAGAAAGGCAGGTAATTGATAAAGAATTGTCAAACTCAAACAATAGTTGGAGAGGAGGAAGAGCGAAGACCCCATCATAAAGGAGCAGAACCAAAATGGATGATGACCAGCAACACTGTAACTTATAGGATGACTCATGTTTTTTTAACTATACATGTGGCAAATAAATCAAACGGTGATATCATATTTCGATTGTTAGATAGATCTTACCGTTTAATTCTAGACGGATCAGAGGTTGTTTCAAGGAGAACTAACGTATGCCCGGATATTATTCAATAGAAAGGTAGGCAATTGATAAAGAATTGTCAAACTCAAACAATAGTTGGAGAGGAGGAAGAGCGAAGACCCCATCATAAAGGAGCAGCCTAACATGCATACGGGTATGGACCAACATGTGAGTCGGTCTAGTAAGTCTTGGAAAACTTGACACCTAAACGCAAGCAGCCGTTATTTTAATAGTTCCTTATTATCGTAGCGGACACAAACTCCTACCTTTACACGTTTGTTTCTTGTCTTTATTCACCTTTTTCTTGGGACCTTTCCAACTTGGTGGCGATTTTATTACAATTTACACCTCATATCATAATACCAAGTTTTGCCCACCAAGCACACTTGATCATGAACCATCATCACGTGATCAGTCGATTTCTATTGAGAACAAACACACATCCTCTTTATCCTGTACTGGATCCCAAACCGACTTATGTGCACTAACAGGTCATCATCATTTTTGACACAACTCAATTGTAAAGCATAGTCACACTAATGGAATGATCATCAAGGTGGACAAAAGAAAGGATACAGAATGCCGAGTGAGTCACAACAGAAAGGATTGGAAATGGGACAATGCAACCTTTCCAGACAATGCGTGCACCTGACTTGTCTATAAATCAACTAAATGGTCCCTCACTACTCTTTATAGCTTTTCATTCATTGGCAAGATTTGCTCTGTCTATCTGAAACCACTTTCAATATGCCAGTTTATCAAAGTTGCCTATGAGAGACTCTGTTGGCTTTATATATATATCACCTAACTTCCGACACAAGGAAGATTTACGACTTATGGCATTTAACTAAACGGCATCTAGAAGGAAATGTTATGTGGGGTCAGACTATTTCCCACATAGAACTAGCAAGATGATAGTTGCTTTAGGAAAGCAGAAAAAGAAAAAGAAAGCCGAAATATAAATTATGAACTCAAGATTTGTATCATTGCAGTTCAAGTAACTAGCCTCAGGCAATTAAGCTGCTTCTAGAATTTTGAATTTAGACTGGAGCTGTTTAATAAATTAAATTACAAATGTTTAAAATCAATTCCAGTGACTTGTATCACTGTCAAAAAAGTTTCAAGTCTGCCTTACAAGTCATACCTCACATTCCACCGGCCATTCATGTCAGCATTGAGTGTCCAATTATTTTCTCTAATCTGCAGATATGGTACCTGAATGAAAAAGAGCCACAGCAGAACTAAATTAAATATAACACAGATCAGGTAATAAATAAATGATTAGAGTTGGAAACCGACTACATACTAATTTGATCCCATATTTGCCCCAATCTAAGTCTAATTCACTCATAAGTACAACTTAGGGAAATTTCATAACTTTATAGCATTCTGCCTTAAATATATAGTGATGCTGAATTTTCCCTCAACTTTGAATGTGACAGTCCAAAATTGAAAAAAATTGTAGTTAAACTTGGCAGAAAATATCATACAGAAATGAAAAAAAAAATATGGAATTAAGAAGCACGGCATGCCAGAAATCATTGTGGACCAATAAGGTGAAAGGATAAAATTCGTCTCTTTGTCCAATATCTATTAAAGGAAAGATGCAAGAGATCAATCATAACAAAGTCAAAAAACAGTACATAACTATTTCTAGACATACCTTGTCAAACACTTCATACCCAAGTTTCACTCGAACATCTTGTTCTCTCTGAAAATTGAATATACTCCACGAAAATTCAGCAGCTCCGTTTGATTTTCTCTGTAATGATAGTAGGTACATATAGCAGAAGAAAAACAGAAATAAGTAACAATAATACTGTGATTGCAGTTTACAGTCTTTGGCATCATGGGAACAAAAAGCAGATTCCAAACATCATAAAGTGCAACTGAAAAAAGGAAAAAAAAAAAAGTAAAAGAAAAGAAAAGAAAGTAGCAATAACTATTGTTGAAACTGAATTTTTTTGAGCAAAATGAGTCAGTCATAAGCACCATACAGCAAGAAAATCAATCTCCATCTACCAACGACATGTTAATATGCAATATTCTCAACACTCCGAGAAATACTAACCTGTTTGAACTCTTGGTCAACATCACATCTTCCCTTGATATTAAAGCTTAAAAGTCCATTGCTTGTCACAGGAAATGCCTTCTTACCACGAACCGTATACCTAAGCTTCTCATGTCTATCATACTTCAACCCTACTCCAAGGCTTGCTGATAACTGCAGACAATAGTTAGATATAGAAATATACCATCAGATGGGAAGTTAGACTTGCCAAAGTTTCAACTACAAATAACAGGACAACTGCAGAATGAGGACATACATCTGGATAGAAATGCCTTAGCATTGCACCAATATAAGTTGGAGTTCCAATTCTCGTATCAAGCTCTCCATGAACCTAACACAAACACAAATGTGGAAAAATTGAACAATTCTTGTACAATAAATCGAACAAAACTGTTCAAATCAAAAGGGCTCAACCCTAATTCTCAGATTAACAAAAGCCAAATACAAAATGTTTTCTTTAAATTTAGCTTCATCACCATAAAAAAACACGCTTTGACAGGAATGGAGCTCAGATTAAACAATTACATCGACACTGATTGCAACAACTTTCACTACACAAATATTGCTACAAGCCCTCATCCAATCACTTCTGGACGCAGCTTCTATAAATTTAAATACAGCAATCTCAAGAAACTGTTTATATCCCACATCATAAATTTTCCCATAACACACCATGTGCCATCCAAAATCCAAACTTCAACATTAACACATTAGTAGTAATAATCTGAGAAACCAACACACAACACAGCTGAAAAACAACACTATAGCAACCAAAATTGCACGTTTATATTTCTACACTACTTGATCAAACCTACTCCATAAAATTCAATACCGTTTACATCCCACATCATATATATTCCCATAACACACAATGTATGGTCCAAAATGAAAACTTTAACCCAGCATTCAAACTCCAACACTAACACATTAGTGAAAATTAAACTAACCTAACATAACAAAGCTGAAGAACAATGCAATTATATTCGCACATTCGTGATCAAACTTGCTACATAGAATTCGAATCTGTTTATATCCAATATCATAATTTTTCCCATAACACACCGTTCCTCATCCAAAATACAATTCCCAAACTCATACTCAACAGCCAAATCTCCATCATCAACACATTAGTGACTATTCAATTGAAAAAAAAAAATACAAAACAAAGCTCAACAACAGCACAAGAAGCAAAAAATTATACACTTTAGCAAACTCAATACATGGAAATTCGAATAAAGAACAAAAATTTCAACATAATGTACAACAATCACAGCATAAAAACTATTTAAGCTACCACATTATATCAGTGAAACTTAATAAGTAGACGAAAATCGCACAATTGATGATAAAAAAGGGCGCCTGGTGGTACCTGCAAGAATGTTTTGGAATCAAAAGGGAATTTTTCCTTGGCGTGGATTCTCAGAGCCTTCGTATCTCTCCCGAACCTCAACGACGTCTCCATTTTGTTTTTTAGAAGAAAATTTAAAAATAAAATGAAATTAACGGCGCAAAACCCTAGACGAAAACCTTACATAGAAGAGGAGAAGCTGTCTCCGTTTGTCTCACCGTACGCACCGTTATCTTCAAAGCACCGGTGCGGTCCTGGAAGATAATTACCATAATTGACACGATGCTCGAATCGGGATCCGCCTCCATTGTCCAATCACAGCTGTCCACGTCGTGTTTCCTAAACTGCAATATTGGGCCCTCGCCCCCGGCCCAAACATGGTGATCCAATCTGTTAGCCCTAAGGATGGCAAAATGTGAGTCTGCACCCGCATCAGATCCAGATCCGTATTGAACCCTCTTTTTTATTATTTGAGGGCTCATATCTTCAAATAAATTTGAGGTTTTGATGCAAACCCGATCCGCACACTTTGCAGATCTACTGACAGCCATTTCAGACCTGGATTGACAGGATTTAATTCGGATATCTGGTCTAATCCGGGTTAACCTTTTATAAAAAAAAAAAAATTAATTTTTTTTCAAAAATCCTTAATAGACTAATAAATTCAATGGAACCAAGATTTCACCCTTAATTTTATTTAAAAAAAAAATCAATTTTTTATCCTAAAATAGATTAAACTAATTTTACATCATATAATTCATTTCATAATCAAAATTACCAATTTTTACAAAAAAATGACACAATCAAAATTAAACAAAAAATAATATTAAAAAATAATATTAAAGGTTAAAATTTATCTTTAATTTAAATCTCAAAATAACAACAAAATTTATAAATATAAATATAAAAAATAAAATTAGGATGATGATGACCCTCTTCATCTTGTTTATAATAGATTTTTTGCTTTAGAATGTCACATAATAGAACAAATCAAGTGAAAAATTAAAAATTAAATTAAAGATTATGAATAATATGCATAATGTAATTAAATTTATAACCACTTTCATAATTCGAAGTAAAATCCATATCCAATTTTGTACACACATCAATGCTTCTAACGTGTTCAGATACAATCTCCTACGATGCGGACTCAATAATCTACCCACAGTATCAAAAAGCAGACTCAGAAACCATCACAAACACATAAATGATTATGATATTGTTGTGTAAATTTTTGGGATCCCCCAAATGAGCTAGTAAAAGCCCAAAGGCCTAGCAGACAAGGGCCCAATTTACCTAACCACAGCTTGCGGAAGCAGCCCAACAGAATACTGGACGGGCAATTCATGTGCGAGTAGGCCATAGAATAGATGGATGAACTTCAGCTTGTCCAGGATGAGCTCCCAGCTCGAGCTCGTAGGCATGAGCAATCAGCTTCCAGTTCATTAGCTCGCAGGCATGAGCAATCAGTTTCCAACTCATCAGCTCTCAGCTCATCAGCTTATAGCTCATTAGCTCCTAACTTATTAGCTCGTCCAAAACGACCTCATGAGCTCATTTTTTATAAGCTCCGCCCCGTCCAGATCAGTACCGGTTCACGCGATGACGTGACGTGCACGACCAATCATGCCAGATATTACAGTTTGGAGTACAAAAATCTTATCTAGTCCACTTGAACTAGCCCACTTAAGTTAGCCCACTTGAACTAACCGACTTGGATCAACCGCCTAAGCAACTTGCTTTAACAGCTCTCAGACGTATTTAATGCAACCCGGACATTAACTGTCATCATCATTGTATTTTAACTTATTAGGCGTCACTGTAGCACATCCCCCTCTCTATAAATAGGGGTGAGAATTATTGTCAAGGGGAGTTCTCTATTCTTTTTGCTCTCTTTCTATAATAAGAGTGATTGCCTCTTGTCCACCAGAGCAGGTACCGTGGATGTAGGCTTTCTCTTTGGCCGAACCACGTAAAATCTGCATTTTTTTCTTCCCCTTTGCCTCTATTCTCTTACTTTTGTTCTATTTTCTATTGATTCGTAGTCTTGGGCTTAAAGAACCTTGTTGACTAGATCCCAAAGTCAATAGATATCTTTAACAATTATAGCTAAAATTGGATACTCTCTTTATTTTCTTTCCATCATGTCAAAATATTAAAGTAAGGAGAATTATCTTCAGCTATTTCATCCAAATATTTTTCCAACTTGGGTCGGTTGGGTATGCTTTAACCCTGCCGTCTTCAAAACGCACCGTTTCGGTTAAATTCCATTAATGGGTTAATGTCACTGAAACGACGTAGTACTTGAAATTGCGCGATCGCAACGTGTATAAGGACGACGGGGTCGCTGAGCTCAGACTGAGAATTTTAAAGCCAGTATCTTCTTCTTCTCGATGCGACGACGTATCGCGATGGGATTGAGGGTGGATTTGGTCTGCTTCACACTCGCCGTACTCGCAACTCCTGTACTCTCCGATCTCGTCATCTCCAAAGTCGATCGACGTGTGAGTGTCTCGTTTACCTTTCATTTCAATCGAATCTGTCGACTGTGATGCTACTTCGACTCAGCTTGCTATTAATCGATGAAAATGTAGAGCTTTAGCGTTTCTAGTTTATGTTATGTAGTTCTTGTTTGAATTCATAGCAGAAGTGTTGTTTAGTATAATGTGTTTCTGCAATTTTTATTTTTGAAGTTTTGAGTCTTTTTAGGGTATAGATGTGGAAATGAAACGATTTCTGCTGATGACGATTTTTGAATTATCTATTGTAGACCGATTTGACGTCACAGATTGTTCGAACCACTACAACACTGAAGGTGCATTACTACCTTTATTCAGCTGGTCTTTGATTACATTTGGAACTTGTTTATAAAATAAATTGTCTTGATCCGATTTTGAATTCATGTTCACGCAATTTGATATTGGATGTTATAGGTTCAGAATGTTGGTTCCAAGGTGGTCTCGGAGGTTTTAGTGGCGTTTCCTGAGCTCCAGGT
The DNA here is from genome assembly GCA_022984855.1 of Dimocarpus longan. NCBI lineage: Eukaryota > Viridiplantae > Streptophyta > Magnoliopsida > Sapindales > Sapindaceae > Dimocarpus > Dimocarpus longan. The sequence goes on from CM041018.1 coordinate 314,454, forward strand.
GAAAAACTTGGCACATTTGGTGGCCGTGCCTAGTGATGGAAAAGGGAAAGTGAAAGGTTTTGTTGCTAGTCTTCCTATGAAAGTTGTTGAGCCAAAAGGAATGCCTCCAGCTTTGATCCTTTATGCAGTAGTGTTACCTAAGGGACTTGAAAAGGGAGAAAGCTTCACTTTTGATGTCTTGGCTGTATTTACTCAGGTACTGCGACCGTTTCCTGAGAAGATTACACAGGCTGATATCCAGCTTGTTGTTTTCCAGGATAGTGCGTATTATCTCTCTCCGTATGTTGTCAAGGTCCAGTCACTCATTGTTAAACTACCAAATGCTAGGATTGAATCTTATACCAAGTTAGAGAATACTAAGATGCATGGTTCGGAGATCAAATATGGTCCTTTTGAGAATCTGCCCTCTTTCTCATACTCACCCATTGTCGTTCATTTTGAAAGTAGTCAACCTTTTGCAGTCGCTCAAGAGTTGGTGCGAGAGATAGAAATTTCCCATTGGGGTAATGTACAAGTCACAGAACATTACAAACTTCTACATGGGGGTGCTCAAAGCAAGGGTGAATTTTCTAGGTTTGTTCTTCTTTTTGTGCTTTATTTATTCTTTTTTCTTTTTCTGTTATTGGGATTATTATTGTAACTATGCTTTTGCTAACTTTGAATTTGTGATATTGCCTTAAATTCTACACAGGCTTGATTACCAGGCCAGACCCAACATCCGAGGTGCATCAGCATTTAGACATCTCTTAGCAAGATTGCCACCAAGAGCTCATTCAGTCTACTATAGAGATGAAATTGGAAATATATCAACATCTCATCTCTGGGGTGATTCCAAGAAGGTTGATAAATATAATTATGTGAATTAGATATTCAAGTAGCAATTTGCGATTTTAACTCAATCGTTCTTATTAATTGCAGACAGAATTGTTGATTGAACCAAGGTATCCAATGTTCGGCGGTTGGAGAACTGCATTTACCATTGGATATGGTCTTCCACTTCAAGACTTTCTGTTTGCATCAGAAGGGAAACGATACCTTAACTTCGTTTTTGGAAGTCCTATGACTGACTTGGTCATTGAAAATCTCATTGTTAAGGTTGGTTTTTTGACCGGTTTGCAAATTTTGTGTGGTCATCCTAAGCTAATTTACAATGTGTTCGTTGTAATTCAAATTCTTTTTATGTGCATCGTAAGGTACAAATTGCAGCCTTATAATCATTCTTGCTGTCTTGACCTGGCACTTTCGGTTTGCAGGTTGTTTTGCCTGAGGGATCTAGAGATATATCCGTGTCTGCTCCATTTCCTGTAGAGCAGTGGCAAGAGGTATTAACAAAACTGAGGTTTTCATGCCATACTTCACCCATTGCTTATTATACTCATCAACCATTTTCAATTTCTTTTTTTGAAATTTAAATCTTTTCTTTGTTCATTTTGTCTTGAATTTGGAACTCAGTGGTTCTTTTCTATTTATTGTGCTTGTGCTTATGCATTAATGCAGACGAAAGTTTCTAACTTGGACATCGTTGGTAGACCAGTGGCTGTGCTACAAAAGACTAATATTGTGCCAGAGCATAATCAATACTTTCAGGTATGCTTTTCACCTCTCGTGAATGTGAATGAAGTTCTTATTTTAAAATTCATGAGAAGGTTTTGTGATCTACTATAATACTGAATTACTGATTGTCAGAGAGCGATGTATCCTCATTTATTATTTCTTTTCATGCCAAAGTGGTATTTTAGAAAAAATGACTAGTGTGAGTTTCGAAAAAAGAAAAATGACTAGTTTGAGCATTCCCATAAAAAAATTCTTTGTCGTGTGTGAGGGTGATACTGATGAAGAATATATTTCCTCTTCTTTTACATGTCCGGTTAATCTGTTCTATTAAGTAGCTAAAGTAAATACAGAAAATTGGTTAAGACATCTTTTTCGATGTTTCCCTCGATAACATGTATGACATAGTGTCTTGTTTATTAATGTCATATGGTGGTTGTTTATTTTGCAGGTTTACTACAAGTTCAACAGTCTTTCAATGCTTAGGGAGCCATTGATGTTGATTTTTGGCTTTTTCTGTCTTTTTGTTGCTGGCATTGTATATATGCATGTTGACATGTCAATCTCCAAGTCTTCTCCATCTTATTTGGCTAGACTGCAGTGGGATGAGGTAACTAGTGTGTTGCCATGTCATTTACTTCTGTTCTATCTGTGACATGAACAACAAAGATCAATGTACATCTAATATAAGCTTTGCTTCCTTTGATTACAGGTTCAGGCAACAATTCAGCAGCTCCAAAATATTATCAACAGATGCTTGACAACACATGATAAGCTGGACGCATCACTGCACGATCTTTCTAGGACAGGGGATGTCCAAGCTTGCAAAGCTACTCGCAAATCAGCTGATGCTTTATTGAAAGAGCTTTCCAAGCAGTTGAAGCCCCTGCTGGCATTCTTACAGTCTTCGCCTGCAGCAGCTCAAATATTGCCCAAGGTTCGATCACTGTCAATTTGTCTGTTTTAGCATTGCACTTTGTTATGCACATAAGCATAACAATTAATACTGTCTCAAAAAAGTGTAACGATTAATACTCTGTATAAATAGGTGGAGGAGCTGGTAACCAAGGAAAAAGAATTGCAAGAGAAGGTGATGGCCAAACACTCAACTGTGGTGGACTGCTACGAGAAGAAGGCTAGTGCACGCGATATCGAATACAGGATTGCTTCACAGCAGCAGAAAATTGCTGCTTTGAGACAGGAAGTTGACAATCTGATGGAGATCATTGATGAGATATAAATAATAGGCTTAATGCTTTGAATCTCCTACCGAGCTTGAAGACCTTATGGTGAACTTGGGGGCCAGTTTTTGTTATTTAAGGAACATTTTTGTGCCAAACTCCAAATTTATGTTATATTTCTCTGTAGTGACAGATTCACATACGTTACAGTGATCAATCGAATATTAAACCTTACTGAACATTAAATTCGGTTGCATGCTTTATTGGATCATAGATAAATGAAGAAACAGGAAAAGCAAAATTTTATTTCAATATAATTAGAAAAAAATTACAATGAATAGCTCTTATGAAAAAAATTAGGTGACAGAGACTTAAAGGGAATTGTAGTGCTTTGGTGAAAAGCAATCTCTGTATGAGAATGAATCAAAGCTGCCATATACAAACTTCCATTCTCTCATCAAAGGCTGAGAAATATGTAGAAGCGAAAAAAATTCCATTTACCAGGAGACGGTTAGGACCCAGATTGAGTTTTCTACTATCCTTCAGGTGGCATTACTAGTAAAAGCTCAATATTCAGCTCAAATGACGCCCCTGGCTGCAAGATGGAACATTAACAGCTTCAGAATTAGCAGAAAGTGTAACGCAATTGTTTATGATGCATGAAACATGTAACTGTGAGATTGAATGCAGAAATTGGGAATAGATGTGCAATCACAATATCACATAGAAAAAGGCAGTTGAAATGAATCTTAAAACGTTGTTTCATGAAATGATACAAAATAGAAACTGAAGAATTAAGGAGTGTGGTTTTACTGGGATCTCATTCATTCCTTTCTTGCCATAGCCAGCCTCTGGAGGAACAATCACAGTCCTCTGCATGGAGATGGAAAAAACGATGATAAAAGAGCAAGCAACGTTACAAGAGTTTAGATAGACAATGTTAAGAGCTAAAACATTAATCGTGCGCATAAGAAGACAATGAAGAAAACTAACTATATTCACCTTTCCTCCTACTTTCATTCCTTCTGTCACGGAGTACATAGCCGGTGGAGGCTTTGGTGCTGCTTGTGCAGAGAAAAGACCATTTGGGTTGTCAACAAAGTCACGTTTACGTTCTTTGCCAGGGGGAGCTCCTACCTTGAACTCATATGGCTAAACAATGCAAGATGAAGCTGTTACTTGATTTGGTGAACAACACTACAAGGCCACACTGCTAACACATTTTGGGCACTTTGCCAATTAATAAAAACGCACAATCATGGGAAGAAATCCTCTAAATTCGCGACTAAACTCCTCTTCTCCCAAAACAAGTATGCATGAATACGAATAACACGTGCATGCATACACACATAAAGACACTAATTCAGCTAAAAAAGGACTAAACCTGTGCAATTGTGCGATTTCCAGCCAGAAGTTTAGATTCTCGACTTGACACAGCAGTTATGCCGCGATATATGCAGTCAAAGTGAACCTACAAATAGCAGTGACACGAAACATGAACAAATTCAGTCCCAAAACATGAAAACATTATATCTCCAAATTCTATACCTGAACTGTTGCTCCTTTTTCAGCTACTGGACCTTTGCCCTCAACAACATCATAGTATTTCAATCCATCAGCTGCAATATTATTAAATTACAGTAGAAGCAAAAATGAAATGTCAAAACATCAAATGCTCCATCACCACTTCTAACAATTCCAATCATTAAATACCAAAACACCCCAGAAACAAAAAAAAAAAAATTAAAATAAAAATGCCATACAATTTTCATTTTCCAACACAAAATGTTAAAGCAAACATGACATTACACTATTAACTGTTAAACAAAATATCAGTTTCCAACACAAAATTTTGAAGCGAACATGACATTACAGTACTAAAGGGAGAGAATGGTTAGAGTAGGTACGAGTTGTTAGATAGTCTTCAAGAGGGATGGTCTTCTTATTGCGTCTCTCCCTGGCATGTGCATGTTGGGGTGGTGTAATGAGTGTAAAAGGCAGAGAAGATATCAGAATTGCTGCCGATGCTGATCTTCTTGAGGTGGGTATGGAGACAACAACATGTTTTAAAGTGGGTTGTGTTTGTTGATTGGAAGAGTCATGAAGGTGGTGGTGGTGAACAACTGTCCATCTTTGTAAACTCATTATTGAAGCCATGCTCACATATAAGGTTTAGATTACAATAGACCCTGCGAAACTCGTTATCTCTCTATCCACTCCCACTTCTGTAATTTACAATATTAACCCTGCTGCCTCCTTTTTGTGATTGTCAACAACTTCGTAGTCGTGGACAAAAACATATATCTATAAAAAATTATGGTAAATACATCGAAATTGTATTTTATAAAATTGTTAGCGAGATTGGATAAATCATTTGTCAAGATTTATTACGATGTTAACGTACTATGTAAATAATCACTTTCATAATATAAAAAAGCGATCTTTTCATATTTATTTTTTATAGATAAAATGACTTTAGAATATAGAGAGATATTCCCACACTTATTTTTCGTAAATAGAATGACTTTCAAATATAAAACAATAAGTTTACAACTGCTTTGTCAGAAGAAAATCAATATGGACATAGAAATTCTTGTTTTGTTTCAAAAAATTACTTCTCTTAAGAGATTTTTTGTGAGCATATTGTTGACTTAATTTAAATCATAATTCATATAACAACCCCAGATTTTGCCACAGAAGTGTCAGATGTAACAAGGATTGATAGTTTGCTACACAATAAGATTGCAAAAATCACACCACAACATTTGTATAACTGGAATAAAAAAGAAAAATTACATACCAACTTTGTTTCTCAAGAGTACATGCATTGAGTTGTAATGTACCAATCGGGAGGCAATGGGGGATACGTTTTGGGCCCAAAAATTGGTAGATGTGGGACCACTCTCAACCTAATGTTTTGTTCAAATGCATTACATAAACAAAATTTGAATGCAATGGACGAAAACCTGACACTGATACAGCTGAATAGGGGGCCGGGTTGTTGCAACCATAGCATCTATTGTTCTGATGTATTATCCATCAAATTCACAATGTTGACCATAATCACAAATCAACTTAAGAGATCAGGCTGCTGTCCAGATGGTGAGCCTCTATCGTTAGGTTGATGTTGGTTTCCATTATCGACACTCGCCACAATGTTAGCTGTTTGGTTAGGGGTATTTTCAGCTTCAACTTTAAAAGAGTTGGATACAAACAATCGTTTCATAGACGAAGAGGAATGTTCTGTTTTGCTTGCAGACTTCTTGTTCAAGGCCTTCTTGTGCCACAGCCTTAGTGCCTTTGAAGTTTGATCATCAAATATAGACTTCTTCATGGTTGATCCCATCTGAAAATTGGCATTTCAATAAAGAAAACAAGTCAGTCAATCCCGAAATGGTCATGAAAATGTAAGAACGGAAAACAAGTGGACCGATGGGGATCGGTAAATAGTACAAAGTGTACCTGAGTAACAAGAGCATAGAGTGGAAGTGTGATGTAGCTACACAGGAATTGGACTCCTACCCTGCCCATTTCCAATGAGTAAAAATGAGAGACTTAAGTGTCAGAAATATTAGTCAAATTCTTCACATGTTGCATGAAAAAAATTCCAGCATCTTGTAAAGAACGGAGTTCTTCAATGAGAAGTTTCATGCCAATCTACATGATTTACCCGAGAACAATTCTTGTGACTGAGAGTGTGAAATCATCGTGAAAACAAGATCTCAATCCAAACTCATACCATATCCACAAGAAATATGTTATCTCAAAAGCATTCTGCAAATGTAACACATACACATATATATACACAGCTTGTCAGGAAATCTTAACTAGACATTTCGTTTTCGCCAAATGCAAGCTGACTATTAAGTATCTGGAAAACGTTAAATACTAATCAAATCATAACCTGAAACAGGACGAAGTGTATGAGATGAAGAACCAATTCTGGCCAACCGAACCAGAAGTGGCTGTCCGAGACTTTCACCAATGGTATCCCCTGAATCACGGCGTGTCTTTCCGTGATTTCGAGTGCCATTTGGGCAATGATCCCTTGAAGTTTCGTTCCAACAGCTAAGATTACCTTCACGAAGAATTAATACAATTACTATCCTCTACATTAAATTACAAAGCCACAAAAGATATAATAACTTTTGTTGTGTCAAATCTCTTACAACTAGAGGCAAAACTGTGACGAAGTACATAATAGCCCAACCTGAAATGAATAAACACATAGATTAGGGCTCAGCATGCATCAAAATGATCCTGGAATCACATGTAGAGTATGTAGAAAGACAAACCATGAACATTAAGAAGCAGAAACAATATCACAGACGCCCACAGTACTGGACTGTCAACAACATCAAGAGATAACATATTAGAAGCACACACACGACAATTCTCCAGTGCAGGATCCCACATGTTTTTTTAGTCAGACAAAACATATTTCTAACATTATAAGCATGAAAAAAAGACATGTCTGCTTCCAGGCGATACTAGAACTTTACCTGATTCCTACGACTACCTTGAAGTCATCTTCTAATGATCTTTTGATATATTTCTGGAAGTCAAACTTGCTTCCAGGCGCTAAATGGACCTAGAGAGTATATAAAACAATCAAGTCACGAATTCATACAATGCAAAACTGATTTGTTTCATATATTTGTAGTGTCTAAGAATCTCACTGAGATAAATCCATGTCTCATAGTCAAGTAGTCAGCCCTGCGAACCGACTGGAAGAATTGTCGAAAGAAGCATATCTACAGATGATCAAAATAATCAAGCAAGCATTGTTACCAATCTAGGAAAAAGCTAATGTAAATACCAAATTATAAACGGTCAAGGTCTGTAATATCTTACAACATAAAAGGTAAATGCTGTTTTCATCCAGTAGCTGGTGTGGTTTTTAATAAATGATGTCTGATGAGTGAGCCTAAATCTTGTAGGATCTGAACAAATTGCACACAAGTTCATGGTGTCGGCATAACACTACAAAATCGAAAATAGTTAACATCTAATCAGGTTGCACCTACCATTCATTATTTCGTGTTCTGTGACCGTTTCCCGTTCCCACTCCTTCCACGCGCGGATCTGCATACAAGACAAGAGATGGGGTAACAAATAGGGCAGTGTCATAATGTGACAAACAACCACAAACTGCATCTACTTACTTTCAGTCTTCCAAGTAACATCGTTATAGCACTGTAAATGACATGAAACACTGCCAAGAAGAAAATGAAAATGTGCAATTGATGTAGACCATTCAAAGATATAAGTGGTACATATCCCTACAAACAATATTAATCAAAAACCAATTATTAACACATGAACAGCACACTTAAAACATAAACCAAATCTATAGTCAATGGAAATTCAATATTCTTCAAAATTACCTTCTTGCATTCAGCATCACCACCACCACCTGCCAAAAATCTACGTTTACTCCATAAACGCCGGTGAAAACGGTCCGCCTTGTCCTCAAGCATATCATGCATTGTTACCTTAGTATCTTCTTGCAGGCACGGTAACATTGTGTCCGCAAGGTCATCTGGAATACATATTTTTGCAATGTAATTTTGCCCGATTGTCATAATTAAAGAAATGAATCCTAGAACCATAAGCTCTGCAAAAAAAGAAAAAATTAAAATTAAAATTAACAAAATAGTTCACTTATTTAACAATGCCAAAATCAACAAAAACGTGTTTTTGTACCTGCTTTAATTTTCTGTAAAGCTTCATACAAAGCTTTTTTGCGTTTATGTTGAAACCACTAGAACAAAATCAGTAAGAGCAATTAAGTATATTCTGAACATGGTGATAATTAATTAAATACAATGAATGAAAAAACAAGTTATAGAACATTAATTAATGCATTGTCATTAGATGTTAATGATAAATATAAGAAATGTTAATATTAATAACCATAGAAGAAGAAATGAAAATGTAATGTACCTCTCCAATTTTGTGAAGAACTTTCTCCAAAATAATGGAGATTAAAATAATAACAAAACAAACCAATGAGACGGCCCATGTTGGTGTATGATCAAGTTCTCTTGCACCCTTTCCTCCTCTTTCTCCTCCGGCCATTATGTCTCAATTATTAAATAAATAAATAATAAAAAGCTTTTTTATTTCTACATTAAAAAAATCTGGGATATAAAATGAAGAAAAAAATGTCTAATCGAATGAGGAAGATTGGGACGGGTTCAAGAATAGATTGAAAGGTGTGTGATATGGATTTTTTTTTTTTTTTTTTCGTTTTCATTTGAGTTAACGGTATTGAACCGGGAAGAAAATGTACGGATGAGGAACAACTAAACTGAACTTGGACCATTGCTGTTGGAGTTTGGCCTGCAGTTTCTGGTTTATTTACGTGATTTGCCATTGGATTATTTGCTTGCTATTGTTCGGGGCAAAATGTAAATCGTCGGCCACGTCAAGTAACAGTAGATTTATTATTATTTTTTTCTTAAAATTTGAAAATAAAAAGAGAAACGGTTCGCCGTTGCCGGGGATCGAACCCGGGTCACCCGCGTGACAGGCGGGAATACTCACCACTATACTACAACGACTTGGTTGATAGGTGGGTACCAATCTATTTATATTGTAATAAACGTTTTTTTTTTCCCTCAGGGTGCCTCAAACTTAATATCGATTTCCATGATGCCGAGAGACATCCATTTAAGAAGAAAAACCCTATATGTGCCAATAAATTGGCTTGAGGTTAAAAGAAATCTAGTTAAGTGGAGAGTTAAAAAACACTTCTACACAAGGGGGAGCTCCGGTGTACCATTTATTTAAAACATCTTATAAGAAATTCTCTCTTGTTCTCACAATCAAATAGAGAATTAAGAGATACATCTTCTTGATAGAAGGGTTTGATTTTACTTCCATGATATCAAGAAATATCTACTAAAGGTAAGAAGCTCTCAACATATATTAGTAGATACACACGATAGAACTCAAAAAGAAGTATATTAATAATTTAAGTGGATGTGTTTTATCATCAATGATTGAATTTAATTAAAAATCAATGCAGCATTTTTTAATCATTGACTAAACATAGATAATTGAATCTAAAGGTTGATATTTAAAAAACTGACTTTATATATTTAAGACGATAATGATACGATGGTTAATTGACCCTGTTTGGTGGAGTTTTTGCTTTTTATAATGGTGGCATTCGTGTGAGTTTTGGAAATGACCAAACTATGAGAATGACATCTTCTAGGTTCATGAAGTATTATTCACAAATAAAACTCTTATATTCGTTTGTTAACAAGATTAATGCTAAAAGCCTTATTTTCATAATTTATTGATAATTCCAAAACTGTTATTTTCTAGAATTTTCACCATTATCTAGCTGGTTTAGCTTCTCGATGAAAATTACTTGAGAAATAGTGACGTTGAGCCCACGGGATTTGAAGAAGCTTAATTTGCTTGGTTGTTGTGAGTCTGTTCTTGCATGGGTTCGATGATGAAAACCAACAAATCGTCTAGAAGATTTGCTGTATATGAATTCGATGACTGGGTCATGTTTTTGTTTTTAACAAATTTGGAGATAAGAGTTTGTTTTGTAGTCTATTGGTAGTTTTTACCTCTAACGTGGAGGAGCCTATTACACCACCCTTTTCTTCCTTTGATGATAATAATAAATCGATTGATATATATTCAAAGTTTTGTTATAATCAATACATGGTTTAGTATTGTGTGATAATTTTGAACTTTTACACTAACATTAGATATGTCTGTTGAAATCCATCACTATAACATAATCCAAATAACTAATATAATTGAAAAATGATTACTTCTACTGAGAGGAAAAAACTATTTTCATAATCAATAGACATATACTCTCATGAAAAGAAAAAAAAAAATGAGACTTTAATTCCTACAACTCCTTGGATATCAATCACTATCTATTTATATAACTGAAATATATTTACTCCTATAAAAAGAAGTGAATTACTTAAAGATAAAGGGATTTAATCACTTACCACTAGAATAGATAGAAAGATACATAATTGCATGATCTATAAAGGACGTGCATGTAATCATTGTTACTATGATTGATAAATTAATAAAACTCGATTATTAGTTAATTTATAAGTTGGTGCATGCAATATTTGTTATGACTTATGATAAAGGAATAATACGTGTGTATATATATATATATGCTTTGTCCATTTTTTAATTTCTCATAATTGCTAAGAATTAATTTGATAACCTCTAATGTAGTATAATGATAGACAGTTGTAACCAATATCTCAAATTTAAATTGTTACATAGTAAGTTGTATTAAATAACAACTTAGTTTGGTAAAAGTCTATCAAATTGGATTAGCAATCATAAATAAATGGATGCCTAACAATACGAACCTCCACATGAGTAAATGATAATAAATTTTCTCATAAACATGAATGTCTCCTTACAATAACAAAATTATTGTCAAAAGCACCTCCACATGAGTAAATGATAATCAATTTTCTCATAAACATGAATGTATCCTTACAATAACAAAATTATTGTCAAAAACACAAAATGTTCGCCATTGTCGAGGATCGAACCCAGGTTGCTCGCGTGATAAGTGGAAATACTCACCACTATACTACAATGACCTGGGTGGCAAATGGTGAGAAATGACACTCATAAATATAGAGCTTTAGTTAATATCGTGGTCTCCTACACAATAAATCCCCCCAAAGAGATAATCCTAAAAAACCTCCTGAAAACGAAAATAATCTTAATTTACCCTAACTTTTGAAAATATTAGCTTAAAAACCCTTTACCGACAATCCAAAAGTGGTTTCATTCAAAAGTTAAGTGGTTTTATGACATATTCATGAAAAGACAAAGATACTCTTACTATATTAAAAATTTTAAAATAAAATTTAAATACAATTATAATTAAATTAATTATTTTGCATTTAATAATTAAAATTTTAAAAAAAATAATTAAAAAATGAAAAAATTTTGAAAAAAAAATATTATGATGATCCAATCCCAGATTAAATCTCCACTGTCCATCATTTGATGGACAGTGGAGATCCAATCTGGGATTGAATCTCCACCAAATGTCTTCAATATCAACATTCCTCTTCTAACCCAGTAATCTCTAACCATCATCAACGGATTCAATCGTCATCAATAAATTCAAACATCATCAACAAACTAAAATTAAACACCAAGTTCAATACAACCTAACCTGATTCAATACCAAAACTGAAAAAAAAAAAAAAAAATTATGTATGAAATTTGGGTTTCTAATTTGGCTGCGATGGAAACCCATAAATCTCCTATTCATCTTCAACGTCAAAGGTATCAACATTCCTCTTTATCATTATCAACAACACACAAAGAAATCAACAACACACAAACACACAGAAATAAAAAAAACCCACTCAAAAAAATAATCAAAAGTTCATCTAGGTTCAAACCTAGATGAAGAAAAAAAAAAGAGGCAAATCAGAGGGTTGATGATGGAGAAACCAGATGAAGCCAGATGAAAAACCCAAATAAGTGTCTTTGGTGATCATCCACATTCATAACGGCCACAACATCTAGCCTTTATACACCCAGAAAACAACACTCATACTTCATCCATACCACCCAAATACCACCACACTTCTCTGTAATCAAACACAAACAACCCAAAAAGAAAAAAAAAATTTAGATCTTCAACCACCTACATTGACGACGACGAAGACGAAACCCAGATGAATCCACACCACCCAGACAATACTTACACTTAATCCATACCCATACAAACACCACAGACCCATCCAAACACCACGATAGAACCATCGTCACCACCACACACCCATACCCATACCCATAAACCCGATAAATTTACCAACCCAACCACATACTGAGAGAGTGAAAGATACGGCGATCAATTGAGAGAGGGAGAGATGAGACTGATTTGGGTCAGACCGTGAGAGGCAGAGTGTAATACCCTCTCCCGAGGTTATTACTGTACATGTATACGAAATGATGTAATATAATAATGTACCTCCTTTGGTAAAATAATAAAAAAGATTTTTAAGTGTTTAGTAGAGAAATTTAATGCTTGTAAATTTTTGGAAGGATTGGAAATAAATTAAATTTATAAAAAGTTTAGGGACATATGAGAAAAATACAAGACATTTTGAAATAATAGCAAAATCATAAATAAAGTGAAAGTATAATGATATTAAGGAAATAAAGAATTTTTTAGAAAGCGGCAAATTCATAATTTTAAGAAAGTTTAAGGGTTAAAGATGTGTTTTATCCACACCTATAAATAGGCGGGTGTGGTGAGCATTTGGCCGGGAGATAAAGAGAGAGGGAGTAGAGAAGAAAAATCTGAAAAGAAAGGGAGAGAGAGAGAGAGAGAGCTATCGGCAGAGCAAGGGAGGTAGGCGAGAGCAATGCTAGCTAAGCTGATTTCTACTGTCTTTGAAAGAGGAATCGAGCGGTAGAAGGGAGAAGAACCAATCCAGGAGGATTACCAAGTTAGATCAAGCAAGAATCAAGCGGTAAGATTAAGCTTTATGATTTTATTTTGGTGATGAATCTGTCAAAGCAGTTTAGTAACTGTATCCATTGTTAATAAGGTTTTCGTGCATAGATCTAGAGATTAGAGTGATTAGATTGTTGCGTAAAATGTTAAAGTTCTGCCAAAAGTTATTGTGTTTGTGATATGGGTTAATAGGAGGAAACTGGTGAAAAGTGGGTGCATGTATGCTGGAAAAATGTTGAGGTCGGGGTGTGTTGATTATTGTGTAAATGTAAAAATTCTGGAAAAGAAATGTTGGAGTCAGTTCAGATGAGTTAGGGCTAGAACTCTTTTGGTGCAAGCTGGGTAATGCCCGCAACCCTTGTGTAAGCGCCTGTGGAGTTGGGCTAAAGCAGGAGCTTGCGAGGTGTGAGTTGGATAAATATCTGCAGCTTTCTTCAGTGCTAGTCAAATTGGCCTGAAGTGCGAGCTCATAAGGAGCGAGCTGAGTGATGTTATCCCAGCCTAGCATACTGCTTGTCTAAGCTGAACTAAGGCAGAAGCTAGTAAGGACGAGCTGGTTAAAGGTAGCAGTCACAGGGTGTAAGCTGGGCGATGTTGGGGAGTTAAGTTGGATTAGAGGGTGAGCTGAGCGAGTTCACTGAGTTAGGAATGCCCTCAATTTGAGCTGAGCTGAGTAATGTAAGAGCTTGTATGAGTTGAGCTAAATGAGAGTTAGAGCTCACAGCTCGAGCTGAATTGGACAGTGCATTCAGTGCAACTCGTTGCAGCTCGGGTGAGGTAGAAAAGATATAACTGATTTAAGTGACCTGCGAGCTAAGTTGAGATTTCTTGTGTGACCGAGTATAAGTGGCGTAACAAGCTGTAAAGAAGGCCGCTGAGCAGGAGTGACTCAAGTTTTAAGAAGCAAGTAGTAAGCATGAAAATATTTAAATACTTTTTAGTTTATTTAAGCAAATTTTTATTTATTATTTATTCTTTTAGCTTATAAATAATATATAATTTAGCATGAAAACAAATAGTATCTTTATATGGTATGCAATACATTATTTCTTTTTATAGTATGAAAGAGAAATTTATTTAAATTATAGAAAAAGAAAAAAATTTTTAAACTTGGTGAATAGCCCGAGCATTTATAGATAGACCTTCTAGTATAGACCCGACCGGTATATCCCACAGTATATGGTAAGTGTTGGAAGAGCTAGTTCTGCTAACATCGGGAAGATAGAGTCTATTATATCTGTCAGTCGCCCTCTACACTTGTGGGGTATAATCTCAAGGTACGGTGTGCGATGATAGTTCCGTCCCGTCGTTATTAGATTTCTTTGTAACTTTATCACGGTGAGCGATGCTAGTTTTTGCGCCACATGACCTCTCATATTGAGCGGAACTGGTCTGACCGTTCATGTGGTTCTAACTTCCTTTGGGTTTCCATTAGAGCAATTATAGAAAGAAAGATATATCATTAAAAACAGATTTTAAAAAGAAAATGTTTTAGAAATATTTTGAGAAATACAAAATATTTTAGTCTTTTATGAAATAAATTTTAAACAGGCTTTTAGAAACAAAATTATATTTTAAAGAAAGATATTTTCAAAACATTTTCGGGAGGTAATTTTCTAAAATCATTTTTAAGCCATAAATGTATCCGTACTCATTGAGCTTTGTAGCTTATAATGTTTTGGTTTTATGTTTCAAAAAACCTCTCCAAGCGTAGGAACAGGTAATCCAAGTACTAGAGCGCCATATTTAGATTAGGTGGGCCCTACGACCGATTACGCTACATAGTCTTTTTGTGTGAGGTTTATGATTTAAATTTTAATCATGTAATTTGCAAAATTTCCGATTTATGAACAAATATTATAGAACATTTCAAGGATGCATGCATGTTTTATATATTAATATGTTTATTTTTAAATTACATATTTATTATTCGATGCAAAATTTGAAATGAGAATTTAATATGCATGATTTATATATTTAGAAATTGATAAATAGCTACAGGTTCACTCTAAGGTATCATTTTTTGGTCTTATTAGTTAGACTTCAGAAGGGTTTCATGGGATGCCCAGTAGGATCGTTGAATTCGTTGAAGGGAATCCGGGTAGAGCCCTGTCACAAAAAAAAACACGACAGGTTGAGACGGCGATCAACTTCAACTTCGGGTGCTCCAAATCGGACTTCGACTTCAATTTCGATTTGGGAGACCGAAGAAGAAGAAGAAGGAAAGAAAGAGAGAGAGAGAAAAAAAGTGATAAACCTAGATCTGCGTTCGAAGAAGAGAAGAAAAAAGAAGAGAGAAGGAGAGAGAAAGTGACGATGGCTGATTGTGTGATTTTTTTTTTTAATTTAATTTTTCAAATTTTTTATGAAATTGTTTTATTTAATTATTTAATTTTTTGATACCACACGTGGTATATTCTGAGTGATTTAATTGAAATTCATTTATGGATCCAACTTTCAATGACCGTTTTACCCTCAAATTTTTCAGAACCATTACTTTATTAACAGATTTATTATTCCAATTGACAGTTTGACCCTTTTAGGTAATAGTTTCAAAATCGGTGGTGGTTTGATATTATTTTAAATTTCAATGAGTAAATTGATAATAACCCTATAACAAAACAACAATAGTAAAGAATCTTCTATCCATCCATGAATGATGAATCCTGAACCAAAACAACAATAGTAAAGAATCTTCTATCCATCCATGAATGATGAATCTTGAACCAAATTCATGAAACTATGATTGTTAGAAATCTCCAATAAGCAACCCAGTGCATATAAAATTTCTTCTGCATAGAATGATTAATTTGGTAAATTTGTCAATGTATGGATTAGTAACATTAAAACATAGCAAATATATGCAAAGCTGCACAAGAAGCAAGAGAAAAACAAAATTGAAAATCCTGACACTACTCCTTATCTAGGAAAAGAAAACAAATACTTGGTCTATCACATTAGTTTTCAAGGCAACCTAGAAGAAGAAGAAGATGAATATTGCTGCTTTTGATGAGAATCACTTGGAACAAACACTGGAAGCTGCCCACCCCTCTGCGATCTACCCTGTTGATAATAACTTGACGACGTTAAACCTCTATCGAGGGCTGTGGTCATCGGATTGCCGGTTCTTATCGCTCTGCTCTGCTGATTATTAACAAGAGGACCACCAAAAAATATAGATTGGCCAGTGTAGAGGAGCTCTTGTGTGGGAGCTTGAGAAGAACTGGTGCCCTGTGAAGTACAGGAGACGAAGCGCCCAGCTTCAGGATCCCAAAAAACTGAAGTTCTCAAATTTTCAGCAGTGCCAAAATTTTTTCGTGTAGGTGGAGCTTGGGCTACATTTTCGCGGACAGGAAGTTCATTACCTTGACTCTGTCTAGCTGACCAAGGAGACTGATCTGCTGATGATTGGTACATGGGGTTGAAGTGATCTTGCTGCTCTAATGGAGATGGGCCCAGGTTGGAGACCTGGGGACTGCTAATATTACTAAGACTGTGAGCGCACATCTCGCTGTCTTCTCTGCTAGCACGACTGGGTGGATATGAGCTCTTCTTTGATGTGCCTCCTTTAGTATTTCTGGACTGAAACCCTTGATTACTGCTCATAGGGCTGCTTCTTCCACTCACATTGCTACTGGATAAATTATCAGCATCATATGGATGATGTCGAGCACTAAGTGGACGTAACACGGATGAGGATGCTCTAGCTTTTGCAGCAGCTTTGACTGCCTCATTGGAATCCAATTTGGCAAGTTTCCACGCACTGATTCGTACCGGACGCGGGGGCAACTTTTTCCCCTTGTCAGCAGGTCCTACAGCATCTGGATCTACAGTGGATGGTAAGCGTCCTGGCTCCAGATGTGGGATAATTTCATCCTGCTTATAAAATACAGAAACATAATCAACTCTCAACAATTTTATTTTTATATTGGCTGATTTCACAAACTCTATCATGCAAGATGGCATGTAAATTGCTCTGCGAAAATAGGAGATAGGAGACTATTGCTTAGAGAAACTATAACGTCCATTGTTTTCCTTTTTTGGATACAAAACACAAACTATAGAATGCTTAATTTTTCATAATCATAACAAACCAGCAATTTTAACTTACTCCTTTTAGAACATAGTAGCTCAGTTGTTATCTGTACAGAACATGTCATCCATCTAAAATGGGATAGTGCAACATTTGCCCATCAAACAGAACTTTGAAGTAGTTACAAGAACCTAGAAGAAATCTACTACTTATGCCCACATCATTATTAGATTTTCATAACCTTCGCCAATTACAAGTGGTAGTCATGACCATTTAAATCCATTAAACTCCCAAGCTGTACTGTATCCCCAACATAATTTACACTTCCAATCAAGGCTGACAAGAAAATAAAGTTAGTTGTACCTGGTGGTCCATGAAGATTCTTGGAGGAGTACACCAGGCACCTCTGTATTGTAAACTCATTCCAAGAGAGCTTCTTCCACTAATTGCAGTCATAGTTGTACTGGTTGGAGAGGCAGGCAGACTTTGATGATCACCTCCATCAAGAGATGGTCCAGGAGGTTCACTTTGTGTTCTCATAGCAACAACATACTCATATGTTGTGATACCCTGCATC
Source organism: Dimocarpus longan (assembly GCA_022984855.1). Taxonomy (NCBI): domain Eukaryota; kingdom Viridiplantae; phylum Streptophyta; class Magnoliopsida; order Sapindales; family Sapindaceae; genus Dimocarpus; species Dimocarpus longan. The sequence continues at coordinate 332,291 of CM041018.1, forward strand.
AAGAAGCAGTAATGACTCAGTATTGGCATACATATGAGATGGAAGAGAAGGTGATGGGAGTTGTGTCAGGATCATACCTTTCGCATCAGTATCATGTGGAAAAAGAACAGTTCCCCCAAGGGCACAGTGGCAAGGAAAGAAACAAGTGTGCAGACGCTCTGCAAACGATATAACGCAACAGATTAGAACAAAAGAAATTACTGTTAATTCAATAGCAGCCAGGAAAGTGGATAGGGGGATGACAATTCATTATTACAAGTAACTCAAAAGGTTGTTTTTTTTTTTTTTAAACCAACAAAATCTATCATATGATTTCATAATTATCAAAAATTGAAATTTTGGTGGATGTGCCATATCAGTTCATGTTGGCTTCAATAAGCAGTGAACCATGGTGAATATTGCTAGTTCAGAATTCCAATCAGAATAATACAGAAACAAGCTAAACTAAAATCAGAGAATGCAAAAACGTACCACCACAGTGATAAAGGGGGGAAGTGTGAATCCAACTCCAAGCCGCTCATTTATGTGATCTTCTGTACCTTTCTTATCAACGGCACATCGAACAAGGACCGCAACACCAACCCCAAATTCAACAATAAGCTAAGCCACACATGCACAGCAAGACATACTCAGGATAAGTTTAAACAGACTGGAATGATCATAAATGAATGATGAACCATTTTTAACCAAAGAAAATTAGAAGTCCGGAGAATCATCAGACAATGAAACCTACCCACACGAGGCTTGTTGCCATTAGGCACACAAAGGTGATGTAATTTTTCCGTCCCACGCAATTATTCAACCACTGTAACATCAACACATACATTTTCAGCCTTTCCTGATGATTCATCAACATTGAAAGAAAAAAGATTGACAAAAACAAACAGAAGCCTGTCTCCTAACATCAAAGTGATAAATTACAATACTTTCAGAGCCTCTATCACAGGACATGCAGCATAGTTAGAATATTGAGATTTCTTATTAACGAACTATGGAAACTGCAAGAGAATATTCAACTCTTACCCGACAATGATGATCAAAGCCATCAACGCATTTGTCACAACTCCTGCAATGTTTGCTGAACTTACGTACCTGCAAGGAACAACTTTTGAGTCAACAAAATTATAATTCAAACTTTTTTTGTTAGACATTTTTGCTTCTGATTTCTATGCATGGGCTTGGGTAGATCATTCTAGAATAATGTGAGTTACTATCTTCGACTTGTTTCTTTGTCTCAAAAAATTCTTTTCTTTTAGCTCTCTCTTTCCTTTTATTTTTGTGTTTTTTGAGGCATTGAGCGGTAGCTGGACTTTGCATATAAAGCAAACAACATTACATGCAATGAAAGAACTTAGCATAAAAGTTCAATACCTCAGCATTGCACAATGTGCAGAAGAGAGCATCCTCATCTCCAATTTGCTGTAAAAGATCATCATCTTTGCGACAATCTTCTTTTACAATACAGCCACAACAAAAACCTCCAATTTTAGAACAGCAACCTGAACCATGCCTATCAGACTTTCCACCATTTCTTAGTCCTACCCTGCCAGGTTCTTCAATAGCAGATGCATTGCCTGATCAGAAACAAAGCAGAAAGCATATTAAAAAATGAAAAAGAAAAAGGTTTTATTTACACTTTATTAAAGAATGAACATCAGCACCAGGAAAAATCAGAAAGGCCGAACATTTTGAAGAAACTCTCAGGTGACAAAGTGATTTAAATCATGCTATGAAAACTTCTTAGGACCATTAATCCCTTTTTACCTCTATAATGGTCTGATGGACACAAGAATACGTGTTATTGTCCATTTGGTCATTAATCAAGTACTCCTAAGGTAAACATAAGATAGCACTTACCAGGCAGTTCTGTGCCATGTTGTGATTTATACACTGATGTCTTGTCAGGTTCAAGCAAAATTCCAGGATCAGCAGGATCAATAGCAGTGCAGCGAACATAAAGAATAAATACAGAGAATGCCTGAACATGCAAATTCAAGTATTAAGACAACGAAATGAAAATTTTGAAGAATATTTTAATGGAAAAGACAGGAGAGAGAAGGGGGGAGAGTGAGAGAGAGAAAAAGCTTCAATTGTGCTTACTAAAACAGAATAAACACCAGCAGCCACAAATTCATAGATGTCTTTTCCAAGAAAAGGAGCAAAGAAGGCATAATACGCAACGGATAGCAAGAAAAAAACTGTTATAGCCACAACCTGTTCACCGTGAAAAATAGGTATGAGATATAAGTACGTGAACAATCTAATGATAGAAAATCACTCCATTTTTCCAAAGATTCCTTAGACATGGAATGAACAAATCTAACGATTGATAGACAAAAACAAAGTTGTTATACTCATATGCTATACACAGACAAAACATTAATTATCATCTATTTATCGTATTATCTTCTTATTCAATGTCATTTCCACTTTTTTGGTATAACGACAAAATAGATTTATGAAATTGAGTAATGTCGACTCTTCAATATACGTCATCGACATAAATAGCAACTGAGGGATCCAAAGACTACTTGGTTTGCTCAATTGCACACTCATTCACCTCACTACTTCAACGCATAAACACATGCTCGCTTAGAAATCTATATTAATTCAAAATTTCCAAAACTCACACAGTTTATCTTCAATACAATTGATAAGAACATCTAAAACAACCCAACGACGAAACACAGAAACACAGATTCTACACAAATAGAGAACAACACGAATCTATTTCCGCATAAATGTACATAAACTAGACTCAACAAAGGCACAATAAACACCTACCATTTCAAGCTACTAATACACCTAATCTAACAACAAATTACAACTCAAAAACTCCTAACAAAACCCCACATTTTGAACTACAAACAAACCAGACTACATTAAAGGAAGACATAACCAACGAAAACAGAAAATGTACCTGAAAAGTGTGAGCAGGTAGTTGCCATCCATGACGTCTAGCCATAGCTGTAAATAACACAAGTTAAATTCAACACCCACTAACACCTCAAAAACACATTATCAAAACAACAACTTTTGACCAGACCCCTCATGCAAATCTACAATCTTTTGTCCAAAATCCAATCCTTTTGTTTCAAACACAAAGTCTCTCCATTTCGGTTTATTTGTCTTCGTTTTCGCCCTCTCTCTCTCTCTCTCTCTGTGCAAATGACTAAACGACCCCGGTTCAGTCTCGACCCAGATGATGAAAACCGGGTTTCGGACGACCTGTCAAGTTGAATTTGAGTTTAATTGTTTGTGGAGCTCGATTCATGGATCAACGAGCCTTCAAAAGCAGTAGAAGAAGCAGCAGCAGGTGAAGAATAAAAAAGGACTGCGTAGGACCAGGTTTCCTTCCAAAATGCAAAAGAAACGCGTTTTTTTTTAATGTCCCGTTTCGGTCGTGTAAATAAATATTTATACTGTTAGTGCCGGCACGCTAGCTTACTTTACTCTTCCTTTTGCGTTTCGGGTCACTAATAATGCTTAATTTGCAAATAGGTCCTTTTGTTTGCTTATCTCACGTATATTTGATAATATTACATTACTTCAAAATTCGTTTAAATTAATTAATTAAATAATATAATAAACTTATATATAATTATTATATTATCCTAAAATTAATATATAATTATAAATCAGTTTATTATATCATTTGAGTAAAATTTTTGAAAAATATGATACTATAATATATATATTTTGACCGTTCAAATGATTAATTGATATTTATGACCTTTCAATTTTTTTTTAAAAAAATATATATTTAAAACTAATGATTGAAATCAATGAATAACTAACATTATTTTATTGCCAAACTCACATATTTTTATTCAGAAATAAAAACCTGATTGTTTTCAAATGTCTTATACTATTGTCTGTTTTGAATACATGTATAGAAATAGTCCAAGAAATCAGTCAATCATAATTCTCTCATAAGATTATCTTGTATGCAGAAGATATATGTTCATTGGATTCAAATTCAATTCAGTTGACCAAATTATGATATTATTGATCAAATACTGAAAATAAGATATTTCTTTTCTAAAATATTTTAGCTTGTTAAATCATCTTATCATAAATTGGTTTAATTTGATTTGTATTTGTTTATGGCTAAAACAAATCAAAATGTTCTATTAATTGACTCAAAAGGTTGTTGAGCATTTAATATTGTGAAATCTATTGTTGGCAAAATAATAATAACAATAATAATTTTACTTCCATCTAAGATTTTTTAAATATGTATATAGTTAAAATCATCATTATTGTTTGATAAAATGTACAGGGACATAATCAGGAACAACCTTCAGAGTGGGCTAATACTTTTATGAAAGTTTCAGTAAAATATCATCTATTTTTATGGCTTCCCAAAAATTCAATACATATACATTAACAACATTTAAATACACAAATAATATCCACAAAAAGACTTTGTCTCTTCACAAAATTATTATATAACACTTTAAATATCACAAATATAACATAAAGTGCATTAGATATTATATTTGGTGTAAAAAAAAAACACACATACACAATGTAAGCACAATAAACCACTAAGTAAGTTGAATGGAATTAATAAAAGTTGTATTTTGTTTGTTTTTACTTGATGGCCTAAGTAGGGAAAAAAAAAATCAAGAGTTGTTAGGAATATATTTCAGAGAAGTCGCAAGTTATTGACTTACTATGCACAAACCAAGAGAAGAAGCCAACAACAAAGAGACACAACATGTGAAGACCGATCTATGTAAACAATGATGATTGAAGCCGGATAAAAGATAAAAAAGAAACATGTGGGGTTGGTGCAAACAAAGAAACTAAGAAGTGGAGTGTAGGGTTGCGCGAAATAGAAGATAACAGTGTAGAGAAGTAAGAAATATTGACTTGATTAAAAACAATAAGGAATATTATGGTAATTTAATTGAAATGATAATATTATAATATTTAAAAAAAAAAAATTAAATGAGACCCTCAAATAGCTACGTCCCTAAAAACGTACATTTTTTTTTCTATATATATGATAAAATCCAATTTTTACCATCCTCGTAAAACAATACAAATGTAAGAAAACTTTTATTTGACCACTCATGCGCTTGATATCCCGAATCTTTATAGACTCTAACATATTCATTTTACTTAAATTCTTTATATATATTTTATTTTTCCTCTCTACATATGTGATAATATTCAATTCTTACATTGTTAATAAAGAAAACAAGTGTATGAGAAAACTTTTTTTAGATTGCATTTACATTTGATTTTGATAGGCTCTGACAAATCCTATTTATAGTATTTAATTTTGATATATTTCAACAGACATTTAATAATAATACGATATCAGTGTAAAAATAAAAATGGCTATAATTACAAAAATGAATTTAGAGTACAAACTTCCCAAAACAAAAACAAATTTCTAAAATGGTAAAGATTACGATGACAAGACCAACTATAATAATAAAACTAAATGCATACGTAATTATAAATTATAAACATGTTGACTTTGCTTAGATGCTGAGCTTAATCGAACTGCCCTCAATGCTTCCAAGCATTAAAAATTAAACTATTTGCTTCCCCTACTGTTATGTTCAACAACAGGACTTGGATGGAAACATGTCCCTGCAGAGTTTGTATTCTTTCATATTAAAATTGCTTTCATGATAAGCCTTGTACAAACCCCATTTTTATAATTTTGAGGAAACGTCACCCTTCTGTTTACAATAGTCTCCAATTTGTCTTTGATTAATTAATCTATCATGGATCTTTATTTTTTATATTCTATACAGTTTCTTTACCAATAATTAATTGTAATACAACACAAGCCCCTAGAGTTGTTGATATTTGCATTAAGTGCCCCATGTTATGTACGTCATCAATGACATTTGATTCCATTATAGTGACGTGAAAAGTTTGTTGGTTTATCGTATGCAGTGTTTGTTTTCTCACGTTTGGATTGATCATCGGCGGTTAACATTGTTCGTGCCTTACTATGCCTACTTAAACTCATGTAATTCTATAGAAATGTTAAGAATCTGGTTCGTTGAATGTTGAAATTTTGATAGCTCAACTGCAATTAATATGTCCTAAAATGTTTCTTTTACTATTATTATTCCCAGATCATCGATGTTAATAACCATCTAATTGTATAAGATTTTCAAATACACCGCTTGACTTACGTGGCAAATCGATGAACTTAACACTTGGACTAAACCCAAATACAAATATAAAAGTATGCATATCAAAAAATTTAAGCTATTAAATAAAGCTGAATTGATAATAAAATGTTCTCTAACAATTAATAGCATTATTGTAGTAAAACGCACCATACAATTTCTGTAAGGATGTTTTCCACGTGACACAATTATAACAAAAACGCATGCATTCCACTGTAACAAAGTTTCTCTTCCAAAATAATAGATGGAAATGACTATATATTATCATATCTGGCCACTTTTATTGTTCTTACTTCTGACCCCAAGGAATATAATTAAATTTGGACTAATAATTTAATTTCTTGCCTAAAGAAATTATTCTTATTATGTGTACACAACTTACTTGATGATGATCAGCATCTCGATCTAATATTTCAAGGTCTAACAAAAGAGAAGTCATGGTTGTTATCATTATGATGATGATGCTCTTCATGATTTCTTGGTTGATCACTCATCTCAATCTCTGAGAGCTCAGTATCAGAATGATAATAATAAGCTGTTGGTGAGGACACACTTTCGATGTCGGCCGGCAGTTGGTTAGACCTGTGCTTGTGGTTATGCAGCAGATGCAAGGGTGATGCACCCTGGCTTGGTGTGGTTTCACCACTCATGTACCCTGGTCCTGGAGAGGAGCCGTCTGCTCCTGCTTTCCTCAACTTCCTTCTTTCCTTTGCTGCTTTTTGCCATTTTTTTATAGCTTTTGCTGTTTGCTCTTCAAAGATTGATTTCTTCATGTGAGAACCCATCTGACAATATTTTGTAAATCATTTAGTTTAATTAGCAAGAAACAAGGATGGTCCTCCTATGGTAGGATCATACCGAAGAATTTCTGAATTTCATATCAGAAGTTCAAATTTTGTCTTTTTCTAGACAGAAGGTCCTAATTATAACAAAATCTAAGTTTTTTCAGAATAAGAAAATGATATAGCAATTTAAACTTACTTGTGTTACCAGGGCATAGAGAGGGAAAGTGATATAACTGCAGAGGATCTGAAGAGCAACACCAAGGAAAACCCTCACCAAAATGGACACCAAATTCTCATGAAAGCAAGATTTAAGCCCAAATTCATACTGCATATACATATATATTCAACACATGATTATATTAATTATCTTAATTATTAGTCACTTTGATAGTGCACTAATTTACAACCGAGGTATATATAAAGTTAAAGAAGAACAAGAAATTAAATTGTTTGAATCGATCACTTACCACAGTCCACAAGAAAAGTGCCATCTGAAATGCATTCTGTACAAGTATAGTAATTCTCAAATTAGTTTTCATTTTACTATTTTTTGTAATAATTTCTACAAGTACATCTAAATATATCTTAGATAATGAAATATTATAGATTTAAGTATTTCTTCTTTTACTTTTATTTATGTTTTAAGAGTCTACGATAACATCAGTTACAGTTATATTCTTTTGAGATATCAGATGTATGATAATTACTTTTTTTTTTTTTTTTTGTCAATATTAAAAAATAATATGCATATGGTTTCAAAAAAAAAAAAAAAAGTATGCATGTTTACCTGAAACAAAGTATAGTGTATTAAAAGAAGAACCCAATTAGGTCGATTAAACCAGAAATACTTGTTGTTTGGTTCAACAACTGGAGCTCCTCTAACAACTGTTGTTTTGTCTTGCAATTCTTCAGCCATTTCCATGATCACAAGCTCAAGCTTTGTACCCACCAAGAGAAGTATCTGCACACACAGTAATAGATTGTTAAAACAATACATTCAAAGACCAAATTGATCCTTATTCTTTTCTACATGTACTACTCCTTATTTTCATCAGTAATGTTAAAAGATGTAGTTAAATTAAAATAGAAAATCTTACAAATAGTGGCACCAATGTCAACCAGGAGAGAGTGTACCATCCTGTACATGTTGCGTATAAATAAATTAATTAAATGTTTAAACATGATGAGTTTCTAAATAATTAATTTGAGTAATAATATTGTAGGCAGATGTGCACTAATAGAGAGAGGGATATAGAAAGATTAACTGTATACGTTTACTAGCAAAAAAATTATAGCGCAAATCCACAGAGGAATACTGCCAAAAAAGAATCATTAAATTAGATAAACAGTAGCATCTTCAAGGTAATATATAATCCACCAAAAGAAAAAAAAAATTGAAGTTGTTATTTGCATTGTGAAAATATGTTGTTCAAAGTATGAGGAGTATGTAGAGAAACCTGATGCCCACAACCACCTTGAAATCATCTTCCATGGATCTTTTGATGTACTTGTGGAAGTCAAATGAGGTATTTGGAGCCAAATGTGCCTGCAAATTTTAGAGTTCAATATGGAGTTTTACAGTGGACAAAAAACCAATAATCGTTCTATTGAAGTTGTCGTTGTTGAAGAATAATATAATCTGCGAGACCCCAACTTACATTGATAAATCCACGGCGCATTGTTAAGTAGTCCACCTTTGTTACTGAACCCAAGAATTGCCTGAAAAATGCCACCTATAAACCAACAATTAATTAATAAGAAATCAGGGTGTTTTTCTAGATTTTTGTCACGATTGTAAAGCAATGTTACAAATCTAAATTTTAGAACCCTAATTTGACCATGACTATAAGAAATCAAGCCTATAAATATAATATGGCTCTTGAGTGGGGCGATTTAACCAGTATTGGCAAGTGCCCTGAACATTAATATAGTATGGAATTCTATAGATTAAACTAAGTAAACCATATTGAAGTAGTCTGTATTCTGAGGCTTACAATCCATCTAATTCCTGGTGTTCTGGATAAGCCAGAATGACGCTGGGCAAAGGAAGTTTGATGAGTTAACCTGAATCTTGCAGGGTCTGGAAGAAGAAAACAATATCAAATTAGCATGAAAACCGTTGCATGATAGATGATAAAAAATAGGAAAAATCCCAAAAAACAACCTAACACATAAATATATGTTTATTTTACAACTCATTGTTTTATATTTATTCCAATTATAACTTGACATTAATATAAATATCCAAAATATCTCCGAGAGGTGTATATAAAGATGACAATGCCCCTAACGGTCAATTAATATGGTTGACCATTCGATTATAGGGACAAAAAGGGAAAAACAATGAAAAATTAATTAAAATATAAAAATAAAAATAAATATTATTAAATATAAAAATAAATAAATATCTATCAACTCTCTTTGTTGCTTCTCTCTCTCTATCCCTCCTCTTTTCTCACTCTATCTCCAACGATCCCCTCTCTCTCTTTCTCCATCTTCAATAGTGACATCTCGATAAGGGTGACAACGTGGCAATAGCAACAACAATAAGTTTCGACGATGGAGAAATTGGGTCTTTATCGTGGAGACCCTCCATCGCCATCTTTTTTTTTTCCTGTTAATTAGTGTTTCATTGGTGGGTCTCTAGTGGAGATCATCTGGGTCTCCATCGTCGGCCACCCAAATCGGGTCTCTAGCCACTTTTTTTTGGGGGGGTGGGGGGGGGGGGGGGGTTATTGATCTTTGATGATTGGCTTTTTTTAATAGTGTTTGTTGATGATTGTGGGAACTTAATGATTGTATTTGTAGGGGATTGATAATGAAAAATCTGGGTTGATTGTTGAGAGTCAAGAGCCGATGATAAGAGGTTAAAGATTGATGATGATGATGTTCATGTCTTGTCCATTTGTTTCTCTATTATTATTATTTTTTTTTTTAATTTCATGTGTCGATCTCCATCGTCCACCTATGAGATGGACGGTGGAGATTAATTTTTACTAGTATATAATTTTTTATATTTTAAAATATTATCTGATTTTTTTATTTATTAATTTAGAGTATTAATCTCCACTATCCAACTCAACGATGGATGGTGGAGATAAGTTTTTATTACTTTATAATTTTTTATTTTAAAATAATATTTTATAATTATTATGTTTTTTAATAAAAATTTTAGGAGCAAAGAAGTCTTTTTATATTTTTTGACTTTTCTGTTAATTAGGTAACAGAAATGAGATTTTAGATAAAAATAAATCAGTGAATGGTAAAAGGATATTGTTTCATATGTTAGGTGGTTTTTTGAAATTTTTCCTAAAAAATAAAAAAACTTAAAAAAGAGATCAACACTAGCTAGAATCAATCACCATTTGTGAATTGATATTCCAAGGAAGACGTTTCGGATTCCCAAACCTTCCATTGCTGCATCTGATCATCACAAGCATCATCAAAACATTATTTATTTTCCATCAAATTACTTATTAGAGGATGAAATCTGAAATATGCTCAGGTTTATGTGGGAGATTTTGACTTGGAAAATATGATGGAACTTACTTTGGCCTTTGCAAGTCCAATTGTAGCAACACTGTATAGAACGTGAAAAACTGCAAGCACAAATATGAATATATGCAATTGATGCATTCCAGACTGTGAAATCAATGATATTTTGCCCTGAAATCAAAACCACTCCGTAAATAGTCTTCCTTGATATTGATATACATACATACAATAACGTTAAAAACGTAAATATGTATTAGTGACGACTGAACCTAAAAACTGATGCATCATTTCACATATTAGACGGTCTGTAACACATCCACCAAACTCAAATACTAATAAATATAAAAATATTTGGATTTTGAAACAAACGAAATTTTAATATCATCAGTGATAAAAGTCTCTCTAGCTATCAAAAAATTCAAGAAAGTACACTAAATTGCGGAGGATATTTAAATCAAACAGCAAAGTAAAATTATCACCAGATTTGAACAATGATCTGCTCCACCACCGGGGGCAGCCAGAACACGCCGCCATGCCATATCTCCGGCGTAAAAGAGCAACTTTCTGTCATGATCACCTCCTTTATCATTGTCATCGTCCTCATTTTTTTTCTCAGTTTTATACTTACATGGAAGCATGTATGTTCCATAGTGTGCAGGGATGCATATTTTGTATATCAATGTCGAACCCACTGTTAGAAGTAGTGATATGAATCCCAAAAGCATCAGCTCTGCAAAAAAAAAATTTACCATATTGTCACACACATATATTTTTATATAGCTTAAAGAGAAAATATGTGTATGCACATAATATAATTAACCAGCTTTAATTTTCTCCAAGGCTTCACTCATGGCCTTCTTCTGGCGTTTTTGAAACCACTGTTTGCATGAAAAGGCACAAAAGTGAGACACTCATTAGACTTTTGATATAATTCAGAGTCTTGGACACTAAAAAGTTATGTTTATGTACTACCTTGCTAAGAGAGTGAATTCCATGCTCGATCAAAATAGACAGAATCACGAAGACTGCACAGACAAGAGCAACTGCCCATGTTGGTGTTTCCTCTAACGACCTTTCTCCAGCAGCAGGAGCAGCCATAATTTACAGTTTTGATATCTCAGGTAAACATTCACAAACAGTGCCAAATCAAACTCATAGCATTAGTTTCTTAGGAAAAAAATATATGAGAATTTATATAAGCTATGCAAATGCGAACATGTCATCAATAGCGCGTTTTGGTTTTGGAAGGGACCATGACAAAGGCCAAAAACTTATCTCCTTGTGGGTTGGTTTTTTTTTTCCTGAAAGTCCAGTTGACGGAAAAAAAAAAAGTTTATGTAAGACTGTTTCATTACTAACATCTATTTAAAAAATTAATCTTTGTATTATAATTACATTTAAAAAAAAATGAAACGTTGTATTATAATTATGTTAGTCATATGTCATTTTCTGAATAATGATTTTAGGATGAACGTAATCCACCAAATTCTTCTCGTGGGTGGTGATCTTAGTGCTGTCGTAGAAACAACAAGAGTTGTAATATATTAATAAAGCCGGCCAATGGAGCCAAAAGGAAGAATTAACGTTTGTGATCGATGAATGTTGTTGTAGAAAATTTATTTATTCATGCCTTTGTAGTAAAGTTATTATAATAATTGGTCAAATTTATAATAAAATATTAATTAATGATGTTGAAGCAAGAACAAGATTGGATGCCTCGTGCAAATTGAAAGCCAATGAATATCAGATGTAAACTATTTGGAATTTGGAAAATACTTTGAATGGGTAGCTTATAGAATCAATCGAAGAAGAGAATTTTTTTCAAGTTTGGAATTTTGTGTTGGTTTCTAAGACCACAAATTCTCAAACATCACACAACCGTTTGGAGCATCTTTGAGAATTGTAGACTAAACGGCTGAGACCATTACAAACCAATGGTAATTTAATTTGTCACCATGGAGACCCAAAAAAAAAAAAAAAAAACCTTGTTTTGGCTAAAACAATAATGAATAAATAATCATATATTACTTTGTGATTTGAGTGTATTTGCCGAAACTAATATAGATTAAGTTATATTTGGTACCTACCATGTTTGTCATACATGCACGTTGTTATATACATACTTTGTTGCCTCTTATTATAAAATCGTTATTTTACAAACTTTATGTTAGTAACTGCAACCTACTAGGTAATGATATTATATTTGATGTGAGTTCTATCATATTACATACATGAATGAGTTGTTAAATTTCTAAAACGAATTGATATTTTGTTACTACTCACAATACTCTTGCTACAAGTATTGGCTTATTTTTTTTCTATTTAAATTTTGTTTTGAGGGATTATGTGTGGTAAATCTAACTACAGAATTTGAAATTCAGATTGATAGATATTTAATATGTTAACTCGTGCCCTCATGTGCAATATATATAGGTCAAAGATAAATGTTCAATACATATTATGTTAGATACTCGTTCAATGTTATATTTGCAATAAATTAAAAACACATATAAAAGAGAAAGAGGCTAAGGATTGAAATTCAAAACTTGACTTTGATACTATATCAAAGACCAATAGACTCAAAAATTTAAACTAATAAGTACAGACTCAACTATAAAATTAACATAGATTGATGAATATATAATACATTAACAAATTAAAGAAAGAGAGCGATCGTATTATTATTAAAATTTAAAAACATATTTGATTGCATAACTAAAAAAAAATAGTTTCTTTAGCCAAACATGTCCATTCCCATATCCAACATATTTAATATTGTTCATCAAACTTATTCCTTACGTTCGTATTTGTTCCCTTTATAGACCTAAAGAATATTCTTGAATTTCTTATAAGATCTAAATATTTTCGAAGAATGGTATTTCAATTGCACCTTTTGCCTTCCTTGTAAAAGCCAAATTCGCGAACACATTTCCTCCACATTACAAAAGTAGGCATCCAATTGTTTACCTCTCTTAGAAAATTAATTTCTTTATTATATCTATAAGAGTTTTGCTAATTTACTGATTAGATAATGTTACTCATCACTAACAACTCTTGAATTGATTGTAAAAATGGTTATTAAAAAAATTAAATGATATTGCTTTTGATAGGTAACTTTATCGATCAGTAAGACAGTCAAATCTCGTAACATTGGATTTGGACAATTTCTTAACATGGTCTCGTAGTCTCTCTAATGACCCAATGCGATCACGGTCCATAAATCGGGACCAATCTGGGCCGAACCAACTTTGGGCAAGGCCCAATAAAATGGATGACTATCAGTGTCAGCATATTAGGGAACAATAGAGATATGGAAAGCCATATCATCGGCAACAAATGCTTGAGCCCACAAATTAATCACCTGCTCTCGCGGTGGCATCGTTAATTAATCAACATAGAAATCATCGCACACACTTGTAGATATCTAGTTCAATCTTCCCCAGTCATTCAAAGCTCTCTTCGTTATTTTCAGAAAATTTGACAACAACAACAACTCGCTCTGTTAAAGATGACAACTTTTTCCAACTCTGTGGTCTTATCGAGAAACCCCCGTCTCTCCGGTACCCATTTTCTCTTCTGCATTTCGCTTTTGATCTGATTTACTTTTATGCATGCATGTCTCCTTTTTATTTAATTGATATGGGGTTTCAAGATTTATGATTTTCGTGTCGTTTTAATGGTGAAGTTTGAATCTTTTTCGTTTAGATGATTTTTGTTTTGATGGGTTCAGGAGAAAGAGAGTGATGTGTTAGGTTTGGTGGGTGAATGTGATATAGTGCACCGTTTCTTTGATGTCATGTGTCTGGACTTGCGACTGTGAATAAGGGAATGCCAATATATGGATGAGTAGTGTTCTTGGCTAATGGTGGAGTAATAGTAGTGATTTTTATGAATTGCACTTGGACTAGGTTCTGCATTTTCGAATGATCGAATCTGCTTGTGTAGGTTTTAGTTGACATTCACCATTTGACTGGGCATGCTATCGTTATTTCTTTTTTCGGTCTTTTGCTCACATTTTTCGTCCTTGGAAATGAAATGATTGGTTTGTGGTTTCTTTTTTTTTTCGCTTATAGTTGTAGTTTTACTGTGGTTTTTCTATATGGTAGTTCATTTTTCTGTTGTATCGGTGTAGATGGTGTAGAAGAGTGCAATTATTTGTTTTAATGGTTTGGTGGGGCATTTCGAGCTCAGGAGGAAAAGTGATGTTGTAGATAGGGTTTGGTGTAAATCTAGGCTTTGTTCTTGCTCAGTTTCACTGTTTTTTAGATCATTGACTTGTGGGAAAATTTTAAATGACTTGCGCTTGTGTAGTTTCTGCATTTCCAAATCCTCTGTCTAGGTTATACATTTTCTATATGTTAGGGGATGCTATCATTTTTTTTCCAGTCTTGTGCTATCATTTGTCTTTTTTGGGAAATGAGACAATCTGTTTGCGTATCCAGATTTTATCTGGGATTTATTTAAAATGCTTGTTTATAATGCTAGCTGCTTTTGGCACGTTTCTGAGTGCATTTCAGTGTAGTCCCCATGTTTGCTTTCTGAAGACTGTTTCTCTTTTCTATTTTTATTTCAACCCGTTTTGTTAGGCTCTTCTCTGAAGCCATTGGACCAATGTCTTGGGAGTATTGCCCCCAGCAACTTGTCATTCAGTTCAAATCGGCTGTGTAAAGTACAACTTTCTTCCTCCAGAAGGTCACTTGCTGTCAAAGCTGAGTATAGGTATCATCTTTAGCATTTCTTTTTGACACCACTGCTTTTGAGTCTTTATGTGTGATCATAATAAGGTAGAATTGCATACAGATTGGTTATTTGCATTGCTTCAAATGTGAGTGCCCCATACAACACTTTTTTCATATAATTTAAGTTTTGGCAGCACCAATCAAGTTTGTCAAATGGGCAATTTCTGAAAGTTTTAGATGAAAAGAAACAAAAACCTGGAATTATATTAGCAGACGAGTTGTTTTGGCTGTTTAAAATTTGAATCTATATTTTCCTTTCTAACTTTGCGGCTTTTAAATGGTATTGTTTGGTCTCATGCATGTTAGTCAAAGGGTGTGCCCTCTTTGATCATGCAATATTTCAAAGATCTGATTTATGTAGAGGTAATAACGTTTCCAACATGTACAAATGCTACTTGTCCCCCAACCTTAACTTCCCAGGCTCACATGTAGTATGCTATGCACACAGAAAGACACCTGAATGTGAAGATCCTAATCTCAGTCACCCTTCTTATATTCATACAGTGGTGGTGGGAGGTCAAACAGTGCAGGCATCTTTGTTGGTGGATTTGTTCTGGGAGGAATCATAGTTGGCACACTTGGATGTGTCTATGCGCCACAGGTAGTATTATTTATTGTAATTATCTTTTGCAAATGGATGTGTCTCATGTCTTTAAATCCATGTCGTTTTCAGTTAAAATGATTCATCCTAACCACCAGATCTTATGTCTTCATATGATTTTTGAACTATTGTCAGTAATGAAAGTCTCTTTGTTGGCAATTTGACAGACTATTCTTACACTGGACTTGCCATGAGTTTTTGTCTTTTATATGATATCTTTGGTGCAAGTCGATAAAATCTTTCTTCTGATGTTTGTTACAGATTAGCAAGGCACTAGCTGGTGCTGCCGCTGTTGACAAGAAGGATCTAATGAGGAAATTGCCTAAGTTCATATATGATGAAGAGAAAGCTTTGGAGGTGAGGCCTTGCTTTCTAACTGTTTCTCTTTATTTCATGGCACAATAACTGTTTTGGAGCAGAATTAGCTTTATGAAGTTGGTTTAATATGAGTAATAGATTTTTTTTTTTTGGCTCATGTAATAGTTTTGGCTACTAAAATGCATATAAATCAGTGGAGATCTTGCCTAACTGTTTTTGTATTGGTCAAAATTCCTGAAATGGATGGGCATGTAGAGTCTTCTGGTGTAATTTCTGAAATTCCAATCATGTGGCCAACTTAATTTGTTTTTCAAAATCAAATAGATAACCAACCCCAGAAGCCACCTCACACGTAAGCTAACATCTGTGTGCTTAATACTCTCTATGCATCATTGGTTATCAATAGCCCCTTCTTTTGATAACTGACTGACTGTGACATATTTGGCTTGTTTCATCTACAGAAAACACGAAAAGTGCTAGCTGAAAAGATTGCTCAACTCAACTCTGCTATTGATGACGTATCTTCTCAGCTCCGAACTGAAGATGATGCTCCTAATGGAGTTGCTGTGGGCTCCGATGAAGTTGAAGCTAACATATGAAATATCTTTTGTTGGCCTCAGCTACCAGTTAACACCTTCATGTTAAGAAATACTAGTTGGATTTGTTATAATGTTTTCCCCATCCTAAAAACATTTGTTCGGTTACTGTGTGGTTACTTGCATGGGTACATATGGTTTTGCCTTATATAATCAAGGACCTGATTATTTTTTGGTTGAGTTTTATAGGTAATATCTGGTATGTTTTGTTCATGGTAGCTATTACATTCATGGTATTTCTTTCCCACTGGAACACCAGTCTGCCTTGGTTATTTTCGTGCCTGATGGAATATAACTCTGTAATATTGAATTACTCCCATCTTCAGTGTTCTGGTAGCTAAGATTCATAGTAACTACGTTGTTGACAAGGATGATTACTTCCATGCTTGAAGAATTTGTCGGAAAGAGTTGACAAATTAAATTTTTTTAGTTGTTAAAAGCATCAAAAGCTTTGTTCTCTAAATCAATGCTACTTCTTGATCTACACACTTTACAAGTTTGTCTAACAATATTACAGGTTCTCTAAATTTGATAATGAGAAGATGCACTTCCTTGGAAAAGTTTGGATGTGAGGAGAGGGAGCCATAAATCATAATCTATCACCTTTTTTTATTTATCAAGAGGCATGTATAGCTTAGTATAAGATTTGGATCTTATTTATATCTGAGTGTTGTGATTTAGTATATATTTAAATTGTATTGTCATCAAGAAGAATCTATAAAGACAACAAATGCAGTATCCACAGGACAAATGCCAGAAAAAAACTGGATTCTACATGTTTTACTAAAATGCTTTCAATCTGAAATGACAAGAGATTTTAGTTGTACCATGGAGGTTCTCCGCTATCCATCATGGTTTCCTTTCAGCCAGGGAATCACAAAATAAAAATCCATCAGATGGAGAGTATTGAAAATGGGGTCATTTTGGCTCATTCTGCATGTTAACATATTACAAATCTTCCACCAGTAGTGGCATTTATACTCTTGTCATTAGAAACACATGCAAGGACATTTTAGGAAAAGAGAGAATGGGTGAACAGTCTGTGGCTCAAATCATGAAGTTGCGATGCAAGCTAAAAACATAATCTTATCTCATAGTATACAACCATATTCACCACTCACCACATATTTCTTTAATTTTCTTACAACCATAATAATAATATATGTATGATGATGACCACCAACTATATAAACAGAATTCAACTGTACAAATACTTGGCACAAACTTTGTGACGCAGCTTTTGCAGCTAAGCTAACCAACAATGACCACCACTCATGCAGCTCTTGCTTCCTCAAGAATCCCTGCCACCAGTAGGCTTCCTTCCAAGACCTCTCACTCTTTTCCCTCTCAATGTTTCACCAAGGTCCTCCACTCTCTCACGTAGATAGCTAGATGATTTTTGTTTGTTATTTTTAATACCTAATTATGTTAAGCTAGTTGATAACTGCATATATTAGATTTTTAAGTGAATGTTTTTTCATTTCTTTGTTTGGTGTTGTAGAGGCTGGAAGTGGCTGAGTTCTCTGGCCTGAGGTCTAATGCATGTGTGACCTATGCCAGTGGTTCTAGAGACTCATCCTTCTTTGATGTAGTGGCTGCTCAACTTACATCCAAGGTTGTCACTTTTTCTCACTGAGAATTCCCCTTTGATTATCTGATTTTGTGGTAGATAATATATATATTTTAATTAGCATCATATTGATGATGATGATCAGTGACTTGATTTTGCAATTTTCTACAATATTTGGTCTAAGACATGATGCTCTGTGGTATCTCTCAATTTTACTTGCAATCAATAGTATACTTGTGAACAGATCAAAGTCTTTCATTTTACTACAATAACAGTAATTATTAGCGAAAAGTTGTTCTAAAATTATGGCTTTTATAGTTAGATTTGATCCACCATGCTAGATATGGCAGATTATAAAATTTCTTCTCTAAAACAATTATTCTTTTGATAGAATATCATATGTTATTGATGATCATGACATAATTTTTCAAAATAAGTACACAAAGCGTGGATACAAATGCTTGCATATTGTCTTTATAGCTCATGTACTATAATCTTAGATATCATAAAACTTATAGGTTGAAATTTTATCATTAAATGTAGGCCGCGGAGTCAACTCCTGTAAGGACAAAAGCAGTGGCCAAGCTGAAGGTGGCAATCAATGGATTTGGACGAATTGGCAGGAACTTCCTCCGATGCTGGCATGGGCGGAAGGACTCTCCCCTCGATGTTGTCATTGTCAATGACAGTGGTGGTGTCAAGAATGTAAGTGAACTTCTGATTTCTGAATTGATATCTTTTAAATGAGTAACAACTATCGTGAACTATTTATCTCGTTAATTGATTAATCTCTAATAAAACCACAGGCTTCTCACCTTCTAAAGTACGACTCAATGCTTGGAACTTTCAAAGCGGATGTCAAAATAGTGGACAATGATACCATTAGTGTGGATGGTAAGCCCATCAAAGTTGTCTCTAGCAGGGACCCTCTCAAGCTGCCTTGGGCTGAGTTTGGCATTGACATTGTTATTGAGGTAGGTCCTTTATTTTTATTGTCATATACTCCAGCCCCTAATGTTCAAGATGTCTATTAAAGCAAAACAAATTTGAGATATGGTTTTGTACATTCTACAGGGAACAGGAGTTTTTGTCGATGGTCCTGGTGCAGGGAAACACATCCAAGCTGGTGCTAAGAAAGTTATCATCACTGCTCCAGCAAAAGGTGCAGACATTCCAACTTACGTTGTTGGAGTTAACGAAAAGGATTACGAGCATGAGGTTGCAAACATTGTGAGGTGAGTAATGTCCCAAGCAACTTGCATTATAAAAAATACAACAATAGATTTGTAATTTCAACTATTGATTGACATTTTGGTACTTAACAGCAATGCGTCTTGCACCACAAACTGTCTTGCTCCTTTCGTTAAGGTCATGGACGAAGAATTTGGTAAGCACTAGAGTACATTCATTCTGTTGAACTTTAGATGTTAAGCGCTGGTGAAAATGTGATCAAATTTTTACCTACTACGTTGCAGGCATTGTCAAGGGAACAATGACAACCACTCACTCCTACACCGGAGACCAGGTAACCAAACACGGCTATCCTAACAAAAATATAATGCATAAATGATCTACAATTAACATAACGAATAATATCATTGTGTGTTCTTCAGAGACTCTTGGATGCTTCACACCGTGACTTGAGGAGAGCCAGGGCTGCAGCATTAAACATTGTCCCAACAAGCACCGGTGCAGCCAAGGCTGTGTCGCTTGTGCTGCCCCAGCTCAAAGGCAAGCTCAATGGCATTGCACTCCGTGTCCCAACACCAAATGTGTCTGTTGTTGACCTCGTTGTGAATGTTTCGAAGAAAGGTATCACAGCTGAAGATGTCAATGCAGCCTTCAGAAAGGCTGCAGAAGGACCATTGAAAGGCATATTAGCAGTCTGTGACGTTCCTCTCGTATCAGTTGACTTCCGTTGCTCTGATGTTTCCTCCACCATAGACTCTTCATTAACCATGGTCATGGGAGATGATATGGTCAAGGTGGTAGCCTGGTACGACAACGAATGGGGTTACAGGTACAGTCACTTGTCACCATACACATATACTATGCTTGTACTTAAACATGACCTTGAAGTAATTCATAGTCCATTAATGATAATACAATTGTGATGTTACAGCCAAAGGGTGGTGGACTTGGCACATTTGGTGGCAGCCAAATGGCCTGGAGCTGCTGCAGGAGGAAGTGGAGACCCCTTGGAGGATTTTTGCAAGACCAGCCCAGCAGATGAGGAATGCAAAGTCTATGAAGCTTAAAGTTCCTTTGCTTTGATTCTTAGTTTGTTTGGTTGGCTACATCATATAGGTCTCATGATTTTTCATTGTTCATTATCACTAGATGTGTATTTTGTAATGACAACTGAGTGAGATTGAACAGAGTTGTCAAATGATATATCAAGGCTATGATCGAGTTGCGGTAATATTGCAAAACCAATTATTCATTTCATGATATCTGTATTCATTGCAACTAGTATTTTCTCATCTTTGTTGTAAAACTGTAATTATTCTCTGCTAATATACCATTAGCAGATTCATTGCAGGTGTAATGCCAAGTACATAGACCTTGAGATGGGCTTCATTCTAGAATCGCCTTCACTTGCAGTCAATCGTTTCAGTTCATCAAGAGAATCATTGTTCTTGGAATTATCAATAAAGCAAACTCAACAAGAAAACAGATCAAAATATTTCAAGTGCAAAGAGCAACTATAGTCTTTTAGCTAGAATAAGCAACATGAAGAAATATTATCGACACTGGATGTTCTATGACAATTGACTGCATATCTGTTGTAAAGGAAAATATGAGCACCAAAGAGTATGATATGCTTTAGTTGACAACAACCTCCTTCTTGTGAGTCACAAGCAAATTGTCCTTCCATCTCTATTAGCTTCAAAAGCTTACCAAAAGAGCTATCCCCATTCATGCTTTCAGGAATGTGAAATAGGGAACATATCAGGATCTGAAAATTAATATACAAAAAGAAGTAAAATCTGTATCATCAAGAAGTTTTGGACAGACTACAGACTCACCCTATGCCATATTTTGCTAAAAGTCGTTGTTACCTTTATTTTTAATTTGCCTCTCTTCCTCCAAAGCTGCTACAATCTTTCTTACCACATCAACAAGTTTTTGTTTCAGTTGATGAGCACTTGGAGAAATTTCAATCACTTTGTTAACTTGATTCTCCTCATTTAACTAGAAAAAAGATGGAACTTAAATCAGAAGAAAGGAAACAAAATTTAATGCATCGGCTATAACTGAATGTGTCATATGTACCCACCCATTCTTTGAAGAAATCATCAACAGGACTAAATTTTCTTGAAGATAGCTGGACATCTTCTTCTGGTAAGTCTCTTGATGCTATGCGTCTTACAGCGAATGTGTCTTTGCTTGCACAGTGAAAACAAGGGTCTCCAGCATGCATGTGGCTCTTATCGGGTCTACTCATGAACTCATCTCGAATTTGTCTTAAATACCACTGGGACTGCATTACAATAGAATGAACAATAAGAACATTCATGTGGATAAAAAGGGAAGAGGACATTATTTGGTTATGGAATGCTTACCTGCATAATCACATATAATTGTACGTCTACACAAGATATCTTGCCATCATTCACGGGCCCATAACATTTCTCAAAACAATCTGAAAAGTTGAAGTAAAGAAACATTCATTTAGACATAATTCTAACTCCAAATTGCACCTGAACATAAGTGACATGAAGGTTGAGATATACGGTCAAATGAAAGGGAAATGAAAATACCAAGACTAAGGCATATGGCCTTTCCAATGTCAGCTAGAAGCCTTTCCTCACATTCTTCATGATTATGTTTCGAGGAAATATCAGATACACTTTCTACAACATTCCCTGCAATATTTTCACCAATGTTTTCAGTTTTTCTGTCAATGCACTTTTGCTTGGCCTCCATCTCAATTTGTCCCTGATATTCCAAATGTTCTTCAGGCACTCCTTCCTCAATTGCACTCAAATTTTCAGATTCATCCATCCTTTCAGAATCACCAAATTCAGTGTGTGGATGGTCACTGAGCAAAAGCAAAGGTCAAAACATGCAAAAAATAATTTGGAAAGATATAAGGAAGATAAATGTGTTATGTTTTTGGCTAAAACTTGGATTCTATTTTCACAAGTCTTCTAGTCTTACAAGGAAATAAGACACTCCTAAAGTGTGCAAACATTGTTTTTGGAGTCAGAATCCTATAAGAATTAGGATATGTTACTTGTTTAACACGTATTACAGTGTGTCTTATAAGGAAATACAATGCTTCTTAGGTCTTAAACGTATTACAAGTATTACGGAATCACCAAGCTCAGCATGTGGATTGTCACCGAGCCAAGACAAAATCAAAACATGCAAAAATTAATATGGAAAGGTAAGGAAGATAAATGATTTAGGAAACTTCACAGCAAATCTTAAACGTACTCATCCTTTTGATGGGGCTGAAAGTCCTCTCCTGCATCGGTTGCATCAGTTGTGTTCTTTTCAGTTTCATCAACCATTGAAGAATCACCTATACTTCTAGACGCATTGACATTGAGACTGGCTTCTTCTTCAAATTGCCTTTGATTCTCTAAATGTTCAGCAAGCTTTCGTTCCTCATCACTCACAGTAAATTGCTTCAATTCATCAAGAGACTCATCATTCTTGGCTGGATTAGGACTGCAGCAAGGCAAAGGTGAAAAAACATCAAGAATTTAAAGTGGTAGAACCAAAGAGTAACAACCAAACAAGCATTTTAGATCATTTCGAGAGAAAACAAGTAAATCCTACTCTTGTTCTGCACCCTCTTGATGGAGCTTGAAGTGCTTACTGTCATCGGTTCCCTGAAATGTACTTAAACATTAGCTTATTTGATTACTAAGTTTAATCGAAAGAAGAAGTTGTTTCCACAGTACATACAAATAAAACTGTAGGAAGTAATCAATACCTCAAATTCCTTAGCTTTTTTAGGGTTTTTGTTCTTGTTCTTGTTCTTCTTCTTCTTCTCCTTCTTATCCTGTTTTTGCTTCACATTATCAAAATCTTTGTTAATTTTCTTTTCAGCTTCATCAAGTGCTAAAAGAGCTTCTTCTGCAGCTTTAGATTTCTGGTCTGCATCTTTGTATAGGTCTTTTAAATGTGGCTGAAAACAAGGAACTAAATTCAACACAAAGAACACTGAACAAATGAGAAAAGTGACGGGAGCTGACACCAAACCTGCAGGAATGACTTCAACATTGGCACAATGATAAACCGGTAGTCATAAACAGATATGCTTGCGAGTTCCACCTCATACCGTTCTATGTCACCAATACTCCGCAAGACTATTGCATCTACTAAGGACAGCTGCAAGCATGAGCATAAGAAAGAGTTAAAAATATATAACAAAACAATGGGAATGAATAATGTAAAAGTTTTAACTTGCATGTCAAGGAAGCACACAGCATAAACCAGCAAATTCATGAATATTTGCGACTTCATTATATATCTACTCCTGAAATTAACATAGCTGAACTGGGTTGGCTTAATTAACAGTGATTGCAAAACCCACATCTTCAAGCAGCTGCAATTTTAACCTTCGTAATGCTATTTTTACAGCATTGTCTTCTCGTTTCCATTGATCTTCTTTGAAGCATTCTTCAGATCCAGACTGATCACAACTTAGTGCCACTGCATCTCCCACAACCTTATACATAACTTCTAACTCAGTCCTAATAGAAATATCATCAGTTTCTTCAATTTCCTTTCGCCGCTTCTCCATGAGGTCAAGAAAATCTTGTGTTTGTTCCCCCGGACATTTCTCCATCTTCATCATTTCTTTGACAATCATACCACCAACCACCTGAACTGCTGTCAGCATGCTTGATATTTTGATATGTTTATCATGCAATTTAGAGACAAGCAAAAGTTCTTTGTCAAACATCTTAAGAAACTTCATTGCTTGTCTTCTTTGAAAGTCTCTTAGGTGTGTCCATGACTCTAAAGTTTCTCCACAATTAGCGCCTAAATGCAACCATGACACTACATCATACTCAGAATAAAACACATCTTCTTTACACTGAAGAGCCAAAACTACAGCAGAACCATCTTCTGAAACAGCATAGATATTATTAGTATCATCAGGCTCTCCTTGCAATTCTTGCCAAAGAAGACAAGAATAGTCTTCATTGAAATCAATCCTCTCGTCAAAAAGATCACCACAAAGCCTATTCACGGAGCTACTTATATTACCATCTTCAATTAGACCACAATTTCTGGCTACATCAGTCAAGAATTCAAGAACTTCTGTCAACTGCGAAGCACCCAAACAACATATGATCTGAAGGGTCTCCAGGCCATGGTTCCTAAACTGTGAAAGCGGAATTGTACTCTCAAACTGGTCCTTTGTATATTCCATCGCCCAACGAACATGGCTTGATGCTAGGCAATTATTTTTCAGTAGTAATTCAAAGATGCCTTGAATTCTCACAAGAATCTCTGCACGTTCATTATCATCACAGAATGTCCACTTTAGATCATCCACGGATGTCTTTGATGACACATTGATGCCACTTTCACCAATCTTTCTGGGTGATTCTCTAGCTGATGAGCTTTCACACTCATCTAAATCCTTCTTCATACCCAATTCACTGTCAGAAGTACTGCAAGATTCTGACTTTATATGATTGCCGACAATCTTTGTCACCTTGGCATTATCCACTGGCTTCCACACACAATCCACAAACATATCAACTGATTTGCTCTCAACATATAAATCAGTTTTTAATATCAATGCAGTATCCTTCCAGTGCTTGTTCCAGAAGTGAAATTTGAATGATTCATAATCATTAAACTTCTTTACACAATCATAACACTCCCAGAACTTCAAAGTCTTCTTTTTCTTTGCAAAATCCACAGCTTCTAACAAATGATCCACTGCCAATTGACAATCTAACGATTTCAAATGCTTCTTAAGCTCTTCAATGTTCACTTTCTGAAAACCCCTTTTGATCTTATCACTCAGTGAACTGCTCCAGAACCACTTATAGTCCACCATCTTTTCATCATCACCATCAGTCTTCTTCTTACTATTATCAATCATTTTCCGCTGCAATGCGCCACACACTCTCGCTATTGCTTTAAACTGCTTCTTTCTCCTATCCATTGCTATGACTTCATGAATGATGTCTACAACACTAACTTCCTTCTGTTTATCCTCCACTGATTCAACCGTTTCAAGTACCTTCTTTAATGACAGTTCAAGATTCTTTTTCTCCGCATCCTCTAAAAACGTCACAATATCTTGTTTCTCGGCCTCAATCTTCGATTCATCTGATACATCTTCGAGACCAGAAATTTCTCCTATACCAGAATCAGTGCAATGCTCGATCTTTAACGCCTGACTGCACACTTCAATGACTCTGTCCCATTCTTGACTGAAAAAGGCCAAGTGGGAGAGCAAATCTGCCAGCTGTGAAGCACAATAGATAGAGTTTGGTAAAAGCTCTACCGCCAACTGAGACAAGAAAACTCCATCCTCCAAGTGCTTGACTTCTGCATCAGAATCACCTTCTACAGTGTGAGCTAGATGCTGGTGTATCAACGCTTCAACATGGTAAAGATAACCTGAGAGTGGGTAACAAGAAATGGATTCTTGGATGAAATCCAAGGCCTTTTTGTGCTCTCCACTTTCCCATGCTCTTACAACCCTTGTGATCTGACGTTTGATCTCTGGTTCAAGTGGTTGAACGGCTGGGGTTGGCGGCCGAGAGGGCCGATCAACAGTGGTGGAGGGTGGTGGTTGTTTCCGGCGCGAAGCAGAGGAATGTTTCTTCTTGCCCATATATATATATATATATTGGTTCTCTTTATGTTGAACAGCAGGATTGGTGATACAGAGAAAAGCAGTATGCTTTGCAGGAATTGAAGTTGGAGGGAAATCTGAAGGGGGTAAATTGGGAATTTTATAGGAAGTTAGTTGCATGTGGCTGCGGGAATTGAAATTGGGGGGAAATGAAGAAGGGTATAGTGGGAATTTGAGTAAGAAAGTCAGTTGATTAACTTTTATATAATTACAAACTATTGTTGAAAGATCGTTCAAAACCTACCGACACTAAATTCTAGATGTTAGGTTCAAACATCTAATCTTATAATATCAGTAAATATATGTTTCCACGATTAGAAAAGAAAAGTCTCTAAATCGAATGTATTTATAAAACAAAACCAAATATATTTTATAAAACAAAAATTACTAGCACAATATTTATGAGAGATATAATTTGTAAAATAAGATACATGATTAAATGACTTACATTTGAAGTGTTTGGCTAGCCTTCTTTGATTATCTTTCATTTTGGACGCGTATATTCATCTGAGCATTTCCTCAAATATCTTCCAAGCATAGTATACTATGCATGTACATAAACATGTAACAAATTTCATGAAAAACATCTACATATAAATGTAAATAAACATCTACAATACTACGTCAAATATTATTTCCATTTTTGTTTTGGATAGAAAAAAGTGATATACAAAGAAAAACTATGTGGAAGGGTGTGGGGATTGAAAGAATTGAAATTGGCGGGAAAATAGAGGGCGAAATCGTGTGAGAATTGAGATTTTTCTAGTTTAATAGTTTATTTATATTTTTTTATTTTAAAATCAAATTGAGATTATTTTTTTTTATGACAAAGTTTTGAAATTCACTCTAAATATTGAGCATTAAAAACTTTATTTGACTCCCCAACAAACACTAATAAACAAGCACCTACGTTAATTGACAGTAAGTTCAATAGTGTGAAAAGAGTAATTTTGTGATGTTTATGGTTGATTCATGTTAGACCTTTTTTCAATACGACTAAGAACCCATCTTTAAGATAAAACTCCAATATTTATACAGGTTTCAAGTTTAAAAACTTTATTTGACCTTTTATCTAAAAATAAAATATGCGAACTTATACTAACTGATAAGCATCAAAATCTAATAAAAAATGTGATTTTTCTTATTTTATGAAGAATTTATATTGTCTATTTTCAATTCCAATCGAGATACTATTTTTAAAAGTAGAACTCCAACATCCATCCAAGTTTCAAGCATCAAAGATCTCATTTGACCCCTTTAACTAACATAAAAATACACGAACTTATGTTGACTGATGGTGATTGAAATCGTGTGAGAAATGTGATTTTTAAAGCACTTTTATGGTAGATTTATGTTGTCATTTTTTAAATCAAATCGAGATCTTCTTTTTTTAAAGACAAAACTTCAATATTCATGTAAGTTTCAAACATTAAAATCTTTATTTGACCTTTTGACTAACCAAAAAAGATGCAAGCTTACCTTAACCCGTAGTGATAGAAATCGTGTGAGAATTGTGATTTTTCTAGTTTGATAATGGATTTGTATCATCTATTTTTAAATCCAAATGAGATCTTTTTTCAGATTAAGCTCCAATATTCACTTACATTTTGAATGTTAAAAATTTCATTTGATCCCTCAACTAATATTAAAAGACATAACCTTACACTCATCGAAGGCAACCGAAAACGTGCAAGAAGAGTGATTTTTCTGGTTTTTGTGGTTTATTTACGTTTTTTTCTTAAAAAAATCCAACCGAGATTCTCAATTTTAAAATAAAACTCCAACAATCACATAAGTTTCAAGCATTAAGAAATTTGTTTGACCTCTTAACTAACAACAATAGATGTGAATTTACACTAATTGACAAAGTTCAAAATCATGTGGGAAATATGATTTTTTAGGTTTTGTGGTGGATATATATAGTCTATTTTTAAATTCAACTAAGACTTTTTTTAAAAATATTAAATAAAATTATAATATTCACTCAAGTTTTGAGTAGCAAAAATTTCATTTGACCCCTTTAATTACTATTAAAATATATGAACCTATGCTGGTGGTGACCAAAATCATATGAAAGTATGATTTTTCTAGTTTCTATGGTTGATTTATATTGTTCTTTTTCTTTTTTATCTTTTTTTTTTATTTTTTATTTTTTAAAAAAAATCCAACTGAGATCCTCATTTTCAAGATGAAGTTTCAATATCCGTGTACGTTTCAAATGTTAAAAATTTCATTTGATCTCCCTTACCTAACAAGGAAAGATGCAAACTTACGTTGACAAATGTTGATTGAAATTGTGTAAGAAGTGTAATTTTTGAGGTTTTACAATGTAATTGCATCGTCTGTTGTTAAATCCAACTAAGTACTTCTTTTTTAAGATAAAGCACCAATAGTTAAGCATATTTTGAGCATTAAAAACTTCTTTTAATCCCTCAACTAATATTTAAAAACATAAACTTATGCTGATCAATGATGATCAAAATCATATAAGAAGTGTGATTTTTCTAGCTTTTAGGGTTGATTTTCAAAGTGGTTTCTAATTCCAAGTTTCATTTGAAGATATATAATGTAGGAAGCAAATTCCTTGACATTGATAACATGATTTTTTTTTTTCAAAACATATTCATGAGAGCATTGGAATACTCTTAGAGAACAATTTTTTAATTTGATTGTCTATCAAATGATATTTATGTCATGTAGAAAGCAAGTCTCTTAATATTGATTGTATGATTTTTTTTTCTTTTAAATTATAATTCATGAGAGCATTGGAAATACTTTCATGAACTGTGAAAATTACATATCACATAAGATCAATAGACATTGAGTTAAAATAAACTTATCTAATGCAATTATCACTAATTACTATCAAGCTGAGGTGACAAAAAAAAAAAGACATTATCAACATGACTATATATTTTCAAAAGATGTGTTAGATAATCATGTCAACAAATTAATAATTATTTAATTCTAATTTTTAAATCTAATAAAAAAATAAAAACATTAAATGGAAAATATAGAAGCATCAAATTGGAAATATATTGAGACATTAAATAAAAATACATGGAAACATGAGAGGACAAATTTTTCATTTAATTGTCCATCAAATATTACCTATGTCATGTAGGAAACAAATCTCTTGACATTGATCACATGTCACTTTTTTTTTAAAACACAATCCACAATATCATTGGAGATGCTCTAAGTTTGCAAATGTTATAACAAACTTCTTTATAATATAAATTTCACACAAATCTATATTGAGTACTCCTAGATTTTAATGAAATCTATTTAAATATAAATTGAATATACTTATATTTTAATATAATCTTATTTAAATATATATATTTAATGCATTTAATCTTTGAAAATTATTCAATAAATTCTAAATTTAAAAGGTCAAAATAAATTTCAAGTGGATCTGAGAAAAAAAGAAATGAAAAAAAAAACAAATAAAAAAAGCCCATTGGATCCAAAATACGTAACAAAACCTGAACATGTAGATCCACCGTCCACGGTGTAATTTTCCGTTTGTCCAAATCCAAAACACGAAGTCACAGCTTTCGTTTGAATACTAGAAATTGGAAATCAAAGAGTCGAAGAATTTCGTTTCACTTGCATCATCTGATGATCGATTATCATCCATAGATGAGACGCTCAATCGTATTGCTTCTCTTATTAGCTCCCATTTTACATGGCCTCGCTTCGTCGGAGCTATCAGACACTTCTCTTTCCTATCCAAATCCTCGTGTCTCCAAACTCTTCAACTCCCTCCTTCCGCCGTCTCCGCCGACGCCGCTAGCGTCAGTACTTTTTTTTTTTTTTTTTCAAATTTCGTCAACAAATTAAATCAAAACATATTTTATTTATGTTCGCTGATTTAGGACATATGCAAATATAGTGCAATTTAGGGTTTTGTTTAATTAGATTTAAAAATGTTATTAAAATTGAATAACTGTGTATTGTGTTGTTTGGAATCAGTAAGGTTGATGTGGGAGTTGTTGTGGCTGCTTTGGATGGAACTATATATTTAGTGGATTCAGGCAAAATCAGGTGGTCATTTTCGACTGGAAAGCCGATTTATTCATCTTATCAGGCCTCTATAAGCCAGAGCAATGAATCCGAATTCTATATTGATGTCGGTAAAGATTGGGAGCTCTATTGGCATAGCAGGCGCTCTGGTAAAGTGGTGAGCAGATTCCAAATATTGTGCTTTTGTGTTTGATTTTATATCGTGAATCTGATTTTGTATTGTAATTGAATCTTGGTATGGTAGTGCGGATGTATATGTAAGGTTTATTATATTTTGTGATGTAGGAGAAGTTGCCTTTGAGTGCTGAAGAGTATATTAGAAGTACTCCATACGTAACGGAGGATGGTGGAGTTATTTTAGGAGCAAAGAATACTACAGTGTTCCTTGTTGATGCCAGGTCTGGAACGGTGGTTAAGACTTATGGATCTGAAAATTTTAGGTCGACGGTAGGGTTTCGGAGTGGTGAAGAAGAAAATACTGTTTTGCATGGGAATGGTTCTGAAGCATTGGTGGAGTCTCGAAATTTGAAGAAAGTTCGGAACTTGGTTTATGTTATGAGGACGGATTATGAGTTGTTATATCATTCTCCGAATTCTGAGGAGGTTTTGTGGAGTTTGAAATTTGCAAATATTGAGGCTGAATTTCGATGTCAAGGGAAAGAGAATGCTTTTAGTATGTATCCTTTCGAGTTGGGGAATGAACCGGCAGAGTTCTTTGGTGATGCGGAATTGCTTTTGCCTTGTCAGACGAAAGTTTCTGTTTTTCAGTTGCGTGATAACAGTTTTATTGAAACTTTAGCATTACTTGGAAATGTAGGTGGTGGACCTCTTTCTCTGCCTGAAGCTAAACAGTATCCTTTGTTAGGGCGTGTTGATAGAAAGTTACCGCTTGCTCTTCCTGATAGTCAAATTGGACAAGTGCTTGCTTTGCCTCAATCTGAAATTGAGAACTCTAGGTTGTTGGAAGGTGGAAGTGTTAGTGAAGTAAATAACCCAAGCACATTTGTGGAAATAAGTAAAGGATCCTATATACAATCTATTGTAGCTTTATTTATTTCTCTTCTGTCCATCATTGGCTTCTTCTTTCAGCGTGCAAAACAGAGCAAGTTGAGTAAGCAGGTTGAGGAAGTGAAAGTACAAGCAGTGATGTCCAAGAAGAAGAAATCTCGAAGAGTAGGGAACCATAAGAACAATGTCAATGGTGAGAAAATGCAGAAATCTATGTCACATGAGACTCGAAGTGGTGAACATAGTGGATCTCTACACTTCGAAGGAAATGACAACAAATTCTTGCTAACATTTAATAATGTTGTTGATGGTCGTATAGATGGGCGTAGAATTGGCAAGTTAGTTGTTTCCAACAAAGAAATTGCTAAAGGTAGCAATGGTACAGTTGTACTTGAGGGCATATATGATGGTCGTGCAGTAGCTGTTAAACGCCTTGTGCAGACTCATCATGATGTGGCTTTCAAAGAGATACAAAATCTTATTGCTTCTGATCAACACCCAAATATCGTTCGATGGTACGGGGTGGAGCTCGATCAAGATTTCGTTTATCTCTCTCTAGAGCGGTGTACTTGTAGCTTAAGTGACTTGATTTATGTATTATCTGGATCCTTTCAAAGTCAAGAAATGACAAAGTATCATGATCCCAACATGTCAGATGAGTTTAGTATCCGATTACAAGCAATAATGGATAATAACAAAGATGTTGAGCTTTGGAAAGACAATGGGTATCCTTCTGCCCAATTGTTGAAGTTGATGAGGTAAGTTGAAGCTTTTTTGTTGCCATTTTCTTTTTGGTCGGTAAACTAAGTAACTTGTATGATATTGTCTTTGAAGGTAGTGAGATATTTATGATATTAAGTTTCTGGTATATGCAGGGACATGGTCTCTGGGGTTTCCCATTTGCATGAGCTTGGAATTATACATCGGGATTTGAAGCCTCAGAATGTGTTGATACGAACAGAAAGATCTTTATGTGCAAAGATTTCGGATATGGGTATTAGCAAGCGTTTGCTCGGTGACATGTCTTCTTTAACCCAGAATGCTACTGGTATATATCTTAAATTAGTTTAGTCGGTGTTATTTTTGCACTTGATGTTCAATAAAGTTTGGAAATTGTTTTTTACTTGGAAATTTCAATTTTACTCTTGACTCTAGGTTATGGGAGTTCAGGCTGGCAAGCTCCTGAACAACTTCTCCATGGACGCCAAACACGTGCAGTAGATTTATTTAGTTTAGGATGTGTTTTGTATTTTTGCTTGACCGGTGGTAGGCACCCTTATGGTGATAGTTTTGAGCGAGATGTCAACATTGTGAATGACCGGAAAGACCTATTCTTGGTAGAGAATATACCAGAAGCTGTGGATCTTTTCTCCCATCTCTTGGATCCGAATCCAGATATGAGGTAAGTTAGTGTTGTTATGACAATTTAGTTTTGAGTTCCTTGTAGATAACATGACTGTTGTCTTGTCGATGGAGTATCTAGTTTCGGAAAGATAGCATGATCCTGACTTGACTGCAATATTTTGTAGGCCGAGGGCCCAGGACATTGTGTATCATCCATTCTTTTGGACTTCAGAGACAAGACTCTCATTTCTCCGAGATGTTAGCGATAGAGTCGAATTGGAAGATAGAGAGAGTGATTCAGATCTCTTAACAGCGTTAGAAGGAATTGCACCGGTGGCTTTGAATGGGAAATGGGATGAAAAGATGGAAGCGGCATTCATAAATAACATTGGGCGTTACAGGCGTTACAAATACGACAGCATTCGTGACTTGTTACGAGTGATACGAAACAAGTCGAATCACTACCGCGAACTCCCTAAAGACATCCAGGAATTGTTGGGCCCTATCCCAGAAGGATTCTACAACTACTTCTGTAGCCGATTCCCAAAACTTCTGATCGAGGTTTACAATGTGATTTACAGGTATTGCAGCGAAGAGGAGTTCCTGCAGAAATACGTACGAAGCGCTCTACTTTAGTTTACTTGCACAGTTGCACTGACTTGATGTAAATAGGTTATGTATTATTACATTGTATCAGCTGTTGTATTATAATTTATAACCCAATAGTTAATCAATTATAGAAGCTAATAGAATCACCGCGATTTTATATCCACATTGGTTTCATAGGAAAGCTTTAGCTTTGGATGAAGTAAAACTTTATAATTTACATCAAGTTGCAAAGATTCGAAGCACGTTAAATTCAGTTAAACCTAAAACTGTTATTGTCGTTGTCTGCCGCCTGAAGGAAACAAAATGGTTGATGTATAGATGCATAAACCTGGTAAAAACTGACCGATGATATACATTTTATTAAACCTGGGGGAACTAAACGCTGGCATATCTTGGGACGCAGTGTAAATTTCACTTTTGGATTAGTGTTGTGTTGTTACAAGAGGCAGTTCAATGTCAGCTGTGAAACCAAGAAAAAAATGGTGTATCCATCAGATATTAAATTCAACTCAATGGCCCACTATTGACCTTTTGATCTGTATTAAAAACTGACCGATGATATACATTTTATTAAACCTGGGGGAACTAAACGCTGGCATATCTTGGGACGCAGTGTAAATTTCACTTTTGGATTAGTGTTGTGTTGTTACAAGAGGCAGTTCAATGTCAGCTGTGAAACCAAGAAAAAAATGGTGTATCCATCAGATATTAAATTCAACTCAATGGCCCACTATTGACCTTTTGATCTGTATTTTGTTTGAATTCTTGCACTATCAGAGACTAAATACAATGTTACATGTACCTTTGAATTTTACTCTATGATCACAAAGGGCGCAGCAGAATTAAGGAGGCAGATTTTGTCCCACCGAAAAGCAATAAAAAAGACAAAAGAAAAAAAATGGGTTCTTCTACATTTTCATGATTTATACTGTTGAATACAAAATATTCATTTTAATTTGTATAAAGAATTTTGTCAAACAACATTTCATGTGGATACATATAACATATACATTTATTTTTTTTTTGTCAATGACACTTTATATGTACATATTTCTCTAGCGAAAATTAACTCTGACCCCTCACTTGAGACACCATTACCATGGCTACTCATCAACTCCTCTCCTTTCGACTTCTCCTCCTCCTCCTCCTCCTCCTCCTCAGCCGATCCCTATATGTCATCGGAGTCGGCATAAACTACGGCACAATAGGCAACAACCTCCCATCACCGAAAAAAGTAGCTCAACTCCTCCAATCCACGCTCATTAACAAGGTCAAAATCTATGATACTAACCCTGAAATCCTAGAGGCCTTTTCCAACACCGGTATAGACCTAATCGTGGCTGTCGAAAACTACCACGTGGCAAACATCAGCAAGGACAACTCCGCCGCAGATGAGTGGCTCGCCACCCGTGTCGTGCCCTTCATTCCGGCCACTTCCATTGTCGCTATCATGGTGGGGAACGAGTATTTAACCACTGGCAGTGACAAACTACTAGACCCAAAAGCTTTAGTCCAAGCCATGCAAAACTTGCATGGAGTTCTAGTGAATCGTGGACTCGAACGTAAAATCAAAGTGACAACACCACATAGCATGGCGGTTCTCTCTTCTTCATTTCCTCCCTCATCTTCCACTTTTGCACCTGATCTAGTCTCCACCATGACTTCCATATTAGGATTTCTGGCTGACACTGGAGCTCCATTCATGGTCAATGCATACCCTTATTTTGCATACAAAGACAACCCTAACACAGTTGATTTAGAGTATGCTTTGTTGGGGAATGCCTCAGGAGTTCACGACCCAAAAGGGTATGTTTACACCAACATGTTGGATGCACAGATCGATGCTATCAGATCAGCCATTGCCAATCTAGGGTTTGGAAATGGGTCCATCAAAATCACAGTTTCAGAATCCGGGTGGCCATCCAAAGGTGACCCAGGTGACAGGGCAGCAAAACCTGAAAATGCGAAGACTTACAACACTAGATTGATAGAACGTGCACAGTCCAACAAAGGGACACCAATGAAGCTCAAAGACAGCATAGAAGTGTTTGTGTTTTCTCTCTTCAACGAGAACAAGAAACCAGGGGGTGTTAGTGAAAGGAATTTTGGGATATTTAACGGGGATGGATCGAAAGTTTATGAGGTGGATTTGAGCTGCCAGTTTTGCAGCAATGGAGTTGAGAAACTCTCAGGTGGTGGTGGTGGAGGTGTTAGAGGGCCTTCTGTTTGGTGTGTTGCAAAGCCACATTCGGATGACAAGGTGCTTCAAGCTGTGTTGGATTTTTGCTGTGGACCTGGTGGTGTTGACTGCAGAGAAATATTTGAGAGTGGTGATTGTTTCAAGCCAGACAAGGTTCATGCTCATGCTTCCTATGCCATGAATGCTTATTATCAAATGCATGGCAGGAACTACTGGAATTGTGATTTCAAAGGCACTGGACTTGTTACCTTCAGTGATCCAAGTAAGTTATCATTCACTTTTTCTTATCATACATATGAGATTCAAGGGGGATCAAAGGCGTGTTATTGGTCACCACTAATCCCTTTTTTTTAAAAAAAAAAAAAATATTATTATTATTAGTATTGTACACTTTAATTTAATTTTTATTTTTCATGAAGTTGGTGCTAATCACGGGTCGATTGATCATGTTTGAAGAAACAGACAAAAAACTCCTCTATAGTAAGGAGGTATTGTTTTTTTTCAAAGAAGTTTATGAAATTTATTGGTGTTTAATATTTTTCTTAAGAGATTTTATAATAATTTTAAAATTTCAAAGATGTAAACTAAGACAAATTTCAAGATAAGTACTAGTCTATCTTCGTTGTAAAAAAAAATTAAATGGGAATTAATTAAATTTTACTTTAGTTTATTATATGTTTTTAATTGCTGTAATTTTAGCCTTTGCAATGTCTTTTTTTATTCATGGCTGAGCAGGTTATGGAATATGCCGATATTCTCAGCAGTGATTCAACAATGAATGACAGGAGGACGCCATGAATGTGGCTGACAGCTTCTTTGTAATATTGTTTGTCAGTATTAATTATTTAATGTGAAGTGATATGTTTGCTAGCTGGTGGTTTTGGTCACCAAAAACCTTTATAAAACTGATGGGATTTTGTGAAGTTTCCGACCCTACTTGGTTTGAAAAATGAGGCTTGGTATAAAGATTCTTTTTATAGCATTTCATGGGGAGAAGATAAAGATGTTGAGGTAGCTAGCACATGGTGAGAGCATAATTGATGTCTCCACAATCACAGGCTTTTTAATTTTGTCTGAAAAAGTTGTCACTCTTTCTCTTCATTTTCTTGGAGGTGGAATCTTAGATAGGCCAGTAATTGCATGTGGACCCTTTACACTTTCAAGAACTTGGTTTTACACTCACCATTCTATTGCTTGTATGGTTATGCAAATCACATTATTTGAATCTTGATTTTGATTAACCTAACTTAGTTTATTTATTCTCTCTACAAAATATTCGGTACATTTTTATTTACCTTCTTCAAAGTTTGTTGAGAACACAAATATACTGTATTGATTTTAAAATTTGTCAAAAACTTATTGTGTAACAAGAAATATGAAGGATCTCATATATATATAAGGTAATTGAAACTTTATTACACTAAAATGGTTAGAGATCCATTAAAACCTACAAAAATTAAACATTAATTGTGGTCTAAAAATCTAATCTCATAATATTAAAATAAATTTACTTACACAATAAAGAAAGAGAACTCTTCACATATGTTGATAAATGCGTATGATAGAATTTGAATCCATTATCACAAACATGAAGTATACTAAACATTTTAACCATGAGCAAATGTGCCAAGGATCTCTGCTTATTTTGCAACTAGACATCTCAAACTTGAGAGGCAAGTGAGATAATGTTGTAACTAATGTTAATTAATAGCAAAATGACATCTCACTTAAGATACATATACAAGTTGAAATTTCTAAGCATAGTATTGAAATGAAACAATTGTGGCTGTAATTGGACCAAATTTTAGGGAATATGAATCAAATTTAGCCCTAGTTTTTTTCTAAATATTTGCCTTCTTAATACCAGTTTTCAAACTTTAAATTGCCATACCACTTTCTATGCTAAGAAATGAATTAAGAAGACAAGGCTTAGGGAATTTATGGTTGTGAAGTTCTAAGTTCTATTAGGAATGAGGATGGCAGTTCACAGTAAAAAAATGCATTTATAAATCCAGATGCTGATAATTGAATACTTACCTTAATATGTTCTACAAAAGTTACAATGTGATATATACGTCTTCAATAGTGATGTGATTATATTAGTTGACATCGTGTGTGTATATATACTGTGCAAATTATTGCGACAACAAAATACACCTATAAAACTATGCTAAAAAAAAAAAACCTATAAAACTGATATGCAAATACTATTAACAATTGCAATGCTTGAAAAATTGGTGTTGGACAGAAATGACTTATAGATTAGTAATTATTAATGAAAACCTGCATGTATAAATAACTAATGATGTCAAATTGGAAGACTTTGACATGAAAAGTACAGCAACATAAAAATTTCTACTTCACTTCAAAACAAAGAGGAGGACCAAATTTAATACAGCTTGGTTGTTACCTCATTTATGATCACTCTCCATGTAATGCTTTATTTGCGTGCTAAGACTTGTATAACTCTACAGACTCTGCTCAAATACCTGATCTTGCCTATTAGTCAACAAATGCAGTATTTTTGGCACTACTCATTACTTGCACTTTCAACTTGGTTAAATTATGTTTTGTACCATAAGTTTCTTGTTTTACTTGAAGTCATTGCTAATATTAAAATTATTTTCATTGTTGCAGTATGTACCAATGAAAATCGCCAAAGTGCTTAAATTATCAGGTGCTATATTTTTTCAAAATAAATATGGGGAGAAATGGCTTCAAAGCTTAAGACAGGAGAAGAAACCTATATTAGCGGATGGAAATGTTTCTGCAGTAGGAACCATGTTGGTCCAGATGACTTGTGCATTTGTGAATTTCCACAGGTGAAACACAGTTGCTGCTTTGTAGTGTTTTTATGTTCTTAAGTTGTAGTTTATGGTGATTGAAAAAAACTAATGTTTTTGTCTATACTTTAGATGAAATGTGTTTGTTTAATTTACTTGTATTTAGTTGCTCTTATTGTAGCATTTATATCTACCTGGACATGCCGTGCAGAGTAGCACAGAAGAATTTAGCACTATATCCAATTGCATAGAAGTATACCAAGATTTTATGACTTTCATGGGCAAGAGTTGGTATATATTTCAATCTTGACTTTACATTGTTATATGAATAAATGTTTACTTCTTGTACGGTGCGAAATCTTGCATCATTGAAACATTCCTATAAAGCCATACACAAATGGATATTAACAATTGCAATGCTTGAAAATTGGGTTCAGATGGTGATTGCTACGCCAAACTTACTCACTTGGGGATGAAAAACTGTGCTTAATTGCTTTAGTTGATGTCGCTCATTGATGTCAACTCTGTTTGTCTCCTCTTAGATAGAACTCCTTCCTGACTCCTCATCCCTGTCATTCTCGAATGATGATCTTTCCACCTTCACTCTCTTACTCCTGCTCTTCGATGCATCTTCTTTCTCATCCATTAATGAAAAGAATCTCTGAAGATGCTTTGAACGAGCACTACCCGTTCCACTTGAGATAGAATCAGGAGGATCAGCAGTGCGTAATTGGTGCACGATCTGAAGAAAGTATATGAAGAGAGCAATGAAGCAAGCTATCCCACAGATAAGAAAGAGGCCCCAGAAGCTTTTTAGGTGAAGCCGATCTGATTCAAGCTCAGCACTGTCCAAAGTGCAAGAGCTTTTCATTAGCCATTTGTCATGAATCCGCTGAAGATCGCCACTCTCTGCTAGTGCTAGAATTGCAGTCGACAAATCAACAGCCAAGGGCGAGTCCCGTGGAAATGCCTAGGAAGAGAATTAGTTAAGTATAAGGAAAATGTTTCAAGCGATGTGCAACAAATTTATTCAGGCTTATGCATCACATAATTGGTCCATTGTGTCATACTATAACTGTGTTTGGGTAATGTTTGCAATCCCACACATTCTCTTGATATTTGCTCAAACTATTAGTAATTCATAAATCATTAGAAGCGATTTCGTTTTTATACACCTTACTTTGAAAATTCTAATGCACTACGTTATAGAAAGAGAAATAAGGTGAAACTTGGAAAATAGAGACTCACAAAGCCCCAGCCGCTTTTGGTAAACTCTTGGCCCACAACCCTGAATGAGCACTGGCTTGAGAGGAAAAGTTCTACATATGGACGTTCATCAACCACAGCAGCAACACCTCCCTTTTTTGGACCATTTTTGAGTGCTTGAGCGTAAGCTTCAGGTGAACCAAGGGCAACAAGCCTAGATTTAGATATGTTGAGTTCCTGACTCAAATAATATTCAGCAAACGAACCCACTTGGTATCCAATAGGCTCATCACTATTTCTCAAGCTTTCAATTCCTTTAACAGGAGAATACAGCTGCTGGACTGTGAGAATGGAGGTCAAACTTGCAGTGTAACTTGAGTTAATTATCAAAACCACGAACAGCCATATGATTAGCACCAGCCGGCCAAGTGTGCTCACAGTGTTTTCCCCTGCAAGAAGATCGAATGCACCAATTCAAACAAATTAACATTGATCCTTCACATGCAGCCTTAGTAATGCAAGTTTTCTGCAAGAAATTGATTTTTACTTACTGTGGGCAAAAAATAAAGTTGAGAAACTAAACCTGCATGATAGACAAACAAGACATAGTCAGATAAGTAGTGTCACTAATATTATTTAATTAGCTACATATGTGAATGATCTTAGCAATCTGCAAGCGTAACATTGACAGCAAATTGTTACAACCTACCAAGTACTCAACAAATGAAACAAGAAAACACACCAAAATCACACGACTCTCCAGCTCCTGCAGTATCAGCTATAAAAATAGGATTGATACACAGATACCATTACGTAGAGACGTTTGGAGACACATAGCTCCCAAATTTTATAACAGAAACAGTAGAAGGAGATATTTCCAGTGGCATTTAAAGACTAATCAATTTTAATTTTTCTCAAATGGATATGGTAGAAATGCATTCAGAGTCATCCACTAAACTAATCTCTCAGCAATGCATATTATCTATTAGAAACGTATCAAAATGACTTTAGGTGGTTAAAAACATATCAAGATAATAATTCAGTAACTCACCAGAGAATGGTTATAAATTGTCTTTTAGGTGGTCCTCTGAATTCATCGTTTGTCCTATGCTCCAAAATCCACACAACAATTCCAACAACAAGGAAAAAAGCACCGGTGACAATCCACATAAGCGGACTAAAAGGGCGCAAAAAAGCCCAAGCTCCAGTGTTTAACTTCTTAAATGGAGCCACAACCACCAGTCCGGATGCAGCATATGGTTGTGTAAAATCCACAATCCTTGTTCGATTTGTGACAATAGCAATGTCACCAACAACACCATCAAGAACCTGTGAGAAGAAAATGAGCGAATCAGCATGCTGAAATCGACTTCGAATGATTTGAACCTATGATTTAGTACTCTCACCCCTGTTGTGATCGCATACACTAGATCTGAGTAGTTTGGGTTATCACGACCATCTCCAAAGGGAACAAATTGATATGGGACAGCATATGGCAACAAATTTACTGCAGCTGTGAACACGTCTATGCAAAAGCCCTTGAAATTATCTGACCCTCCAATTTGTGATACAAATTCTCTATAACTGACCCGAACAGGTACACCGATTTTCAGTAGCTTTCCATTGTTCGGGAAAACCCATCCTCGGGGTTTTGACGAGGTGTCCCCTGGCCAGATAACACTGAGTAGTTTCTGGTTTGCACTTGAGCGATTTGGCGGCCTTGTATAAAGTTGCTCGGGTGGCAAAATCGACAAACCAGAATAGTTGGACCAGTAACCAATCCGCCGAATCCCAGTTCCAATCACATTAATAACTTCGTATGCAGGATTAATGAGCGATCTGTCTGAAGTAAACTTGAGAGGACCAGTCAACCCAACAAAATTACTCTGCAATATGTTGTTCAACAGTAGCATTCCATCATCAAAATGGCTCAACGCATCAAGGTGAAGATCGCTATCATTCTTAGCAAGTAATCCAGAAACATTAGAAAATGTTATAGCCCCACCTTGGTTAAAAAATGCATTAAGAGCATGAGCTACCATCCAAACAGAATCGTAAGCATAAAGACCATAAGAATTCATTCCCAACGAACCACCTAACTGCTTCCACCTAGAAAGGAATGCTTTCTTTAAATCCGAATCGGGTGTGTGCTGACGTAAAAGAATGACTCCTTGCATTGTATCCATGGTCTCGTATGGGAGAGGAGAATTAGTATCTAGATAATATGCTAGCCAATCTGTAGCTATCCATACATACCCGTTACCCATCATACCAAGGTAGTGTGCCTCAGAGAAAACCATGAGACCCAATTCAGGACCAACGTGTAGAACAATCACTCGAGATTCCATCAATGCAACCTTAACCAGAAGATCCATGATGTCACCCCTAGTCACTCCAGACATCGGGGGAATCCCCACCTTGTAGGAGATTTTACAGCGCCTCTCAGCAAGTTTATCATTTAATGCAGAAACACCATTCCGTCCATACTCATTATCAACATATATGGCAATAACAGCCTTCCAGCCATAATACTCAACAGCCTCAGCTACGGCAACCATCTGGTATGTATCACTCTGTGTTGTCCTAACAAAATATGGGAACTGAAGGGAAGAAAGAGTAGGGTCCGTAACCCCAAATGACAGTAAAGGAACTTTTACTTCATTTGCAACGTAGGATATAATATGGGCAACTGTAGCACATTGCGGGCCTATAATGGCAACAATATCAGTCTCCATGAATTTCAGAGCTGAAATCAAAACAACAATCGGTATAATTAACTAGCGCTCACAAAATCTTATGTAAAAACAAA
This sequence comes from Dimocarpus longan, assembly GCA_022984855.1. Lineage (NCBI taxonomy): Eukaryota > Viridiplantae > Streptophyta > Magnoliopsida > Sapindales > Sapindaceae > Dimocarpus > Dimocarpus longan. The sequence continues at coordinate 374,390 of CM041018.1, forward strand.
TTATTGCACAGGACAAACAACCAAATCAAGAACTAACAGCTAACTTAAAACTAAATTATGCAAGTGGTAATCAAAGTACCTTCAACCATGCCAAGAAACCCATTGCAATTGGAATCTTGCATCGTTAGATTAAGTTTGGCTCCATGGAGAACACTAGAATTAGAATTGACATCTTTCACAGCTTCTTTGATGGCAATCTTGGCAACTTTACCGATGGAAGAGTTAAACGTAAATATAGCACCAATATTAATAACAGCTGGCCTTGAAGTAACATTCTTACCATAACCACTTGAAAACACTCCCAGATAGAGAAACAATATCGCAAAAAAGGAACTAGTTTTCATGTCAATTACAAGGTACAATCACCTTGGTGTGCCTGGAATGAATTCACTCACCAACTCTATTAGTGAATCAGTGCACTGTTGATCCGATTTGCGGCCTCTGCAAAGATCAATCAAAACAAGTAAGTCATGAGCACATATAATCTACAACTGAGTATGCAAAACTAAATTTAAGGATGAAAACGCCAAAACATCAATGAAATGGAAGAAAAAAGAAAGACAAACACAAAGAAAGAAAGAAAGAAACTTTAGAGATAATGTTGTCAAACATAAACTAGTGATCATCACATTTGGCTTCAAAAGACAAATTGGCAACTCAAGCTTACCAATACAATGAAAAGATTCAAACTTTTTCAGAAACCAGAACTGTAATTGAACGGGGGTTTGCCTCATTAACCAAACAAAGCTGACACAAACATAAATACAATAAATGTAACCAGATGTGATCCACATGACAGGCAGTAGAAAAAAGAATTAGATTCTCCATACAGCTCAAAATCAAAATCCCACATCAGAATTAGAATATAGAACATAAACACGATAATATATTAAAAAAATCAATATTATTAATAACAATAATTAACAGGCAAGTCATGTCCTTGAAGCCAAGAATAGTTTCCATGAAAGTCAAGCACTTTCTGGTACAGTAATAAAACCTTATCACCAACACAACAAATGAAACAGCTTGAGGGACATGGAAGCCATATCTCAAAAAAAAATCAACGAAAAAAACAAAAGCAACAACAGCAAAAAGAATGGAGCAGCTTTCGAAGGAGCACCCCAGATGCATTATCGACAGGAAAATGTCACTCACCTACTTGGAAAAGCCAAATCTAATAGGAACAATGAAGTCTTTCAATCAGCAAGGACCTTACCAACTTTTGCATTTAAGAAAAGAGACCACGTTTTACGTTATTGAGTCCTTTTAAGACTTTGAAAAATTATATATTAAAAAAATAATGAATTTGAAAAATAATGAATTCTGCACAGACTTCTTTACACACAACAGAACAAAAACATCTTTCACGTGGGGTATGAGACAACTAAGGGATAAGGGAATCTAGTAAATTGCAGTACTTGGGTTATGTTTTTTTGACATTTTAGGAGCCTCCTGCGACTATTGGAGAGATATTTTTCTGGTGGGAATTCATTCAGTTTACACGTAACAGGGATTATGATGTTTTTGGATTTGGACAAGTTTTTGAGTTTTTTTTTTTTTTTTTTTTTAAGTATTTGATTAATATTTTGTTCGATTCCCACCCAGCAAGTGGCCACCAACGTTACTTCAAAAAAAAAAAAAAAAAAGGAAGAAGAAAGTGGCCACTAACGTTGCCTAATTCATTGCTTCAGATTTGAAAAAGTTGACATCAAACGGGATAAGCAGATAAGATTTTTCAAAAATAACCACTAACTTCGTAGGGTAATTTTAGTATTATTGTCACTCATTCAACCTGACAACTATTCAAATTGAAGATATAAACAAAAATAAGTTAATACAATCTTTACATGTACCTTAACTGATGTATAAGAATTGAACTACATCCATTTGTTTTTAATATTATCATTATTGTCATCCATTCAGCCTGATAACTATTCATATTAAAGATATAAACAAAAATAAGTTAATACTATTTTTTACATGTACCTTAACTGATATATAAATTAAACATTTTAAGATAACTGACACCAATAATTAAGGATCACACCTATCAAGATGGTTGAAGGTTTGTCTTGAATTACAAAGATGAGACATTATACATATGTTGAAACTTACAAAATAAAACATACTGTTGCGTTTATTTATATGTAATCCGAATGATCTAAAATCAAATTAGTTTGCAATCAAAATGATGTATCGAAATTACAATAAGTTATTTACTTCAAAAGCATAAATTATAATGAAAATTAATAATATTCTTTTTAAAATGTTTATTTTAATTTGAAATCGGAATGAATTATTTGAAAGTTACCAAAATGTTGTTGATTAAAAATATGTGTCCTTTAGCATTGTCTAAAGAAAATTATATATATATTTAACAATTAGCGTCTCCTAATGTTAAAAGTTAAGATAAATCAATTAAATTTATCAATTACATTTTCTTTCCTAAAACAAATCTTCTTCCTGTTTAATTCAAATGTAATAGATGAATTTGATTAATTTATTGTTAATTTTTTAAAGTTAGAATATACGGATAATAAAATCACTATATATATTATCATCGTGAAATATATATTTTTATATAATAATATTTTTTAGTAATAATAATGATTTTTTACTAATAATTTAATATTATTTATAAAATATATATAAAATAGTTTGTTTTCACTTTTTTATTTCCATATTTTTTAAATAAGAATACAAAAGACATTTTAATGTTTGAAAGATAATAAGAATAAGAATTTTAAGTAAGATGAGAATAATGACAATTTTATTCTACAACTTCAAATTTATATGAGATTTATATTTTTTGTTTTCATTAATTTAGGACAAATAAATACTAATAATCATACTCATTCGTCGTTCATATTCTCTATTCCTTCAAATAATATTCGAAATTACATTAAAATATATAATCTCACAATAAAAAAAGTTTCTTTCTCGATGTACTAATAAATATATATTGTACATGCACGGATGCACCAGTAGGATTTGAAGTTATGTTTTTAATACCGAAAGATACGTGTAGGATCGCTCAACTAGGAATTAATGTGAAACGTTTGTTTTAGTCACGGTATACACCGAACATGAATGAGGACGAACTATTATTATGTTCTTGTTTGACAATGACTGCATTATATAAAGAATATAATGATTGCTTTGTCATGTAGTAATTGGTTTTTCTTCCTTAGAAGTAGTGATTATTCCCATCTTCAATATATCTGTTCAACTATAGATTTCAACATATAAAAATAGGTGTGCTCATCAACCATGAGATGAAATACCAAGATAACCATGATTGTCCCCCGGATAAAAGTCAAGAAATCGTTTACTTTAAGAGACAATAATATACAAAGCAAAATCCAATTAAAATTTTGGTTAAAGTAAAAGTATATCTTCTATTTATTTTTTTCATCAAAATTTTTAACTTGCGAATTGAGCAATTAAAGTAGGGACCTCGATATTAAAATCGAAGTATACCCATTGATTAAGATATTGGTAAACAAAAATCTCCTAAACCTTTTATTAACAACGATTAAAGAAGAGAATATATAATTTAATTTATTATATATATATTTTTAGTCTAATAACACTTAAGTATAAAAAAGATTACATGATATAAATTTATTAAAAAAATTGATATCTAATATATCAAAAGTATATCAATTTATAACAAGATTAATGATTACTTACACAACTTAATACTTTAGTTTGGTGGAAATTGAATTCCCCTATCTACATGAATGAAAAGATAATTTTCATTTATTTTATAAGTATTTTATCAAAACTCAAATATTTTTTAAAACCATATTTTTCAAAAAAGGATATTATATATAAGGGTATATATAAAATTACTCATAAGTAAGATGGTTTAATGGTTAGACACCTCTACTTACTATTTCAAATAACAAGTTCAAGTATCAATAAGTCTCATCATTTATGTAATATTCACAAAGGACTACCAATAAATCTTACCATTTGTGTAATATTCATAAATGTATGGATAGACCTCTTTCAATGTTTGGGAACAGTCATCCAAGTTGTGTTACTAGAGTCTCATCTGAGTTAATATCGATAATCCTCTAATAGTCTCATTCATCTGGGTCATTCTCAATAATTTTCTAAAGTCTCATTTGAGCTGGTTTTCATAATCCTTCGAGCTGTGTTATTAAAGTCTTATTTATCTGAACTGTTTTCGATAGTTCTTTGACTTGTCTATTAAAGTTCCATTTGAGCTAGTCTCAGTAATTCTTTAAGTTGTGTTACTAAAGTCTCATCTAGACGGATCTCGATAGCCCTCTGATCAGTGTTACTAGAGTTTCATCTAAATTAGTTTCGATAATTTTTTAATTATTGAAAAATATGTTAGAAAATTTTTTTTTAAAAAAATGATAAATATAAGAAAAATAGATAAATTAAATGAGATGCTGATAAATATAAGATAAATAGATAAATTAAATGAGATGCTGATGCCATATTTATTGCCTCAAAGAAGCAAAGAATATAGTGGATGGAATAATGATAGTGCTACATTGTCCGCAACCCGCCAACGATGCAAAACAAAGTGTCTTAGTTTCAAAAAAACAAAAAAAAAGTCTCCTGCCCACTTTTGGTTGCCTTCGCGAGTCTTCCATGCGCATTTTCAACCATTTCCATGCAATCCACAGTATTTTCCATCGATAGCCACAAAATTTTTTCTCTTTTATGTGTTCATCAAAAGCCAAGTCTTTTTCCTCGGCTTGACTTTGGGACGCTGCTAATTGTCTCAGATGTTCATGTGTTTTTCTTTATCTGTACTTCAAATTTTCGATGAAGTGTAAGCGCCGGGTGCGAATGTAAGTTCAATCTTACCGAATAGTTAGATTGGTTTATTTTTCACAAGTAATTTTTATATATCCATTCATTCACTCTTGGCCACATATCTCGTTGTATTATATATATTTGGATTTTTTTTTTTTAATGTTGAATGAAATTTGCATTCAGTCTTACTTGCTAAATTACCCAACATACACATTCAAAAGCTGAGTCTTAAATTTGCTTATTATCAATGTCATTTTTAACTAACCAATTTAGGTAATTTACTCCTCGCCGCACAATTCATTGTCACAAATATTTAGATATTATCTTTTATTTATATGTCAAATATTTGTTACAATATTACTTGTATTTAAATTCGAAATCGATCTTTTCTATTACATTACTAAGTAGAGATTAATCTTAGATTTTCACCAAAGTTGTTTTCGTCAAATCTATCTATATCATTCATTATTATGTCATTTACTCTTACCCATAAAACCTAACCGTGGGACACAACTTAGTTGTAGAAATTCAAACATTTTTATTATACATCAAATCTTCGTTACAGTATAAATAAGGTAGAATATGAATCCAAGATGGATTATTACAGAGTAAATTAGTTAATACACATAAAAAGAGTTGAAATTCTTGAATTTATATTATTTTGATAATTCCTTTTCGACAAACCAATGTATATAATTGATTGTACTTCATTCATGGCCTCGTGCAACGAATTAGTTACCAGCCGTGAAATTTATAGTGGTCATTGCCACCAACCAAGTGACGTATATTCTATAGTGGTGACCACGTTGGATGTCACGGGCATCATGATTCGCACAGGATGACAATAACAATATTGATCTTGGGTTGCATGGCTTTTGAGATCATGCACCGGCCCAAAAATCATGTAAATGTTGGCCCTTCAGATTTGGATGTGTACTAGATAATTAATAAGAAAAAGACTCAAAATCATCACTGAAAAGTAAAAACTATTTTGCACAGTGTCACTAAAAAGTAAAAATCATTTTGCACACTCTTTTCTCAACAAAAGTGCCTCAATATTTCATTTGATCTTGAAGTGCAAAGGGTTTAATTTTTTCTAAATTTAATTCTCTCCTCCATCATGAAAAAATTATTAAAAATCATTTTGATTGGAGATTGTATTTTATTATTTTCTTCGATAATTATAATATCAACATAGAAGAAATCTATTGGAATCTATCTTAATTAAACAACTAAAAAATTCTCCAAAATTTCTGCTCTCGCAATAAGAGGAAATAACTCCACACATATGATCATTTTCGCATCGTGCATAGTTCACTATTATCATAAATGTTAAAGAGGAATAAAAGAACCACTTAAACCTTAAGTACATGTAAACATTTCATCAAATTGAATCTTTTATTAGTCTATACTTTCGTCTAATACATCTACGTCATTTGTAATTCTTTGTTGGTAAAATATCCTAACATGAAATAATTAGCTATTAACCTTACGACGGTGAACGTTTCCTTCATAAAACTCATTATGTGTAATTACCTTCCTAATGATATACGTGTGGAAGTGCATTACAAAGCCCCTTAGACTCACCCATAACACGAATAGTTGCAAAGTTTATCCTACCAAATTATAAATTAAAAAAAAGAAAAGAAAAGAAAAAATTATTGTGCATATTTAAACCTTTAACACAGTGGTAGACACTTAATTCTAACATTAACATTGTTATTTTATTACAAAATTTCAAAGAATCGAAACGAATATATTATATTTGTATCATTTAGTTTTTACATGTTTCGATAAGTTTTTGATCTATCCCTTTGATGCGTAGCTTTGAAATCTCTCTCTACGAGCAATTGTTGATAACATGATTTCGCAAACCTTATTATAGAATCTATCATTTCCAACCAAAACTCCAAGTTCCAAATTTGTTTAAAAAAGAAAAAAAATAAAAATCCATTTTTAACAAGCGGGGAGTGAAATTTGAGAGCAAAACTACACAAGTCGCTCACAACTGCTCTTCAACCTTAGCCGATAATGCCAAACTTCTGACCAATCACAATCCAACACGTATAGCGCGGGAATCCTAGGCATTATTTCCATCTTCACGGCGGTTACCGAAACCTAACTCCTCTATGCAAATCCCCGCCCTCCGAATTCCACATCGCATCATATCCAACGCCCATCACTCGCTGGCGGCACCAAACCGTTAACTAACATTTTTAACCCACACCGTCCGGTCAAAACAGAGCACCCACCAACAACAACTGTCCACGTGTCGGTTCCCCAGTCCCCTTCTTCCAGCTAGAAGATCCATTCCATTACCTGGAATCCCCGGTAGCCAACCAGATATCAACTAGTTTAATTCTTTCTCTCTCTCTGTCTCTCTTCAATCATCGTCCATTTTTTCGCTTTTCGAACAGCTTTTGAATTCTGTCTGTCAATCAATTTTTGAGAGGTAACTTTTTTTAGGGTTTGGTTTTGATGATTAAATAAAGAAGAACAAGACAGAGGCGAAGATATAACAAAGCAAAGAATTTTCATCGTCTTCGAGAGATAGCAACTTGCTTGCTCTTTTTTTTTTTTTTTGTGATTTTTTTATTGTTATAGCCATTCTTTGATTGTTTTTGGTTGAGTTCATGCAACTTTGATATGGGGTTTCGAGGATTTGGATGATTGTTAATTTGTTGTTGCGAAGTTCGGATTTTTGTGGTTTGATGGTTGTTTTTTGATTGGGATTTTTTTTTTTTTTTTTTTTTTTAATTGAGATTCAACTTTCAAGTGCTTAGAGTAGTTGTGGTTCCTGATCAAAGACCAAATTTGACCGTTTCTTGGTGCTTTTTCGTTGTGAGTTTGGTTAGAATTGAAGTTTTACTCATTCAGGCATTTCTTCGAACACTTTTGTTGGGTTGCGGTTGGCATCTATAGGTAGTGAAATCTAAGGTCTAGTGGAGTTGGTAGGTTTAAACATTCTCTAGAGTTGTTATTTTGAAGCACCGGGTCGCGGGTATTGGTATTGAGGTCGGAGGTGATACTTAAAGTACATTAGCAGAAGGTTTGGCTTGTTTGGAGTTGAGAGGTTGTTTATGATTGGGAAGGGAGAATATGGCAGCAGGTATGGATCTTTCGCCTCCGTTTACAGTTATAGATGGTGGTTGTAATAAGGATAACTTATCGGCAATGGAGAATGATAATTCGGATAATGTGAATAACATCAAACAGATGACTATTGGGAAACCTCCCAGGCATCTCTCAGCTATGCGGCATTGTGTTAGCACCACAAGGCTGGCTGCTGCAGCTGATTTGGTAAGCTTGTTCTCTATGTCGGTTTTTAGTCATGTGTCTTGTTGGATCATTAGAATCTATTAAGTGGGCTTGTCTTTTGGAAATTTGTAGTTAAAATGTTTTGATTATGGTTTTAACTAACATTAAATTTCTGTATTTTGGTTAGAAGTACAAGTACTAGAGATCAAAGCTAAAAGTCTTAAGAGCTTCCATAACTTTTGATCTTACATTGTTTTACCAGTTCTTATTGTGAATATTAAGGAATTTGGATATTTTTATGACTATGAAATAGTTTTTGAGCTTAAATTTGTTTTCCGTTGTTTTCTAAGAGAAGAAAGAAGATGTGATGGTTTTGCCTTTTTCCAATTTTTTATCATAGTATAACTCTTCGTACTTCTCCATAGAAGTGCTCTGTAACTAACATTTTGTTTCTGTCGTTCTCAAGGCAACAGATGTTAACGCCAATGTCAATAAGCCATCTTCTGATGAAAAATCGGAGTTTTTACCTGTGTTCCGATCAGGAAGCTGTGCTGAGATAGGCCCTAAACATTATATGGAGGACGAGCACATATGTATTGATAATCTTATTGATAATCTAGGTACAAGTGCAAAGTTTCCTTCTCCAGGAGCGTTTTATGGGGTGAGTAAGTCATTTTTTTTCTCTCTTATTTTGCTTAGTTAATGTATCAACAGTTCAAATCTACTCAAGAATGTAATCTCTATGTTTTTACTCAGGAGCATGTTTTGATCGTTGCATTATTATGTTAGTTTCATGAACTGATACGTTTTAACATGTGGACAGGTTTTTGATGGCCATGGGGGAACAGATGCAGCTTCGTTTGTTAGAAAAAACATCCTTAGATTAATAGTTGAGGACTCTCAGTTTCCAATATCTGTGGAGAAGGCAATTAAGTGTGCTTTTGTGCAAGCTGATTACACGTTTGCAGATGCTAGTTCTCTTGATATATCATCTGGCACCACTGCTCTAACGGCTCTCTTTTTTGGAAGGTAAGAATGCTCCTGTGCTGCTCTATAATTTTGAATTTGTCTTTGGGTATTCAACCTTATTACATGTCCTGCTTATATTGTCAGTTTTGGAATTGCCTAATGATGTTGCTACTTACACTACTAATACTGAGATGTAAGGAAATAATGTAAGAAGAAACTGGAACAAAAGGCTGAGAGACAGTTTCTTGCCTTGTTCTAACACTAGCAACAATTATATGGGCAAAGGTTAGAATCACTTAAAAGTTACATTAATTTTATGTAAATGGAGGTTCAGTTTTGTGAGAAGAGTGTTTTATAGCAATAAATCGACGTGCTTAATGTGGAGACTGATGGATAAGGTTCTCACTATATAATTTTGTCTGTGAAAATGTGTTTGGCTGGTTTAAGTTAGTCTCTATCTAGATCAATGAAGATTTCATTGTTTAAAGAGTCTAGGTATAACTAAAGTTATGTTGAAATTAGTGTTATAGTGGAGTTTTGGCTTTCTTCGTTCTGCTTTTAAGAGCACCAAGTCATTGCAAGTCTATTTGACAAAAGCTTGTTATTTACTCATGCATGTCAAATCTGCAGCAGTGTAATGATTCCTGCAGGACCTGCACGGTAGTGGCCAATGGACCTGAACTTGGTTCAATTCAGGAAATTTGATTGTCTCTTGATGAAATTTGGAAAATCTGCTGTTTTTTATCTATGCTAGTACTCTACAATTGATAGGAACCAATAGATTGGATTACCTCTAACCTAATTTTCTCTTTACAGGACCTTGATAGTTGCAAATGCTGGGGACTGCCGAGCTGTGCTGGGAAGGCGAGGTAAAGCAATTGAGATGTCCAACGACCATAAACCCAACAGTGTATCCGAAAGACTAAGAATTGAGAAACTTGGTGGAGTTGTATATGATGGCTACCTTAACGGCCAATTGTCTGTGGCGCGTGCTATTGGGGACTGGCACATGAAGAATCCTAAAGGTTCTGCCTGCCCATTAACCGCAGAACCGGAGTTGCAGGAGTTACTTTTGACTGAGGAAGACGAGTTCTTGATTATGGGTTGTGATGGCCTGTGGGATGTGATGAGTAGCCAATGGGCAGTGACAGTTGCAAGGAAAGAACTGATGCTTCACAATGATCCTGAGAGATGTTCGAGAGAGCTCGTAAGGGAGGCACTGAAGCGCAACACTTGTGATAATTTAACGGTGATAGTGATTTGTTTCTCTCCAGAGCCTCCCCCTCGGATAGAAACACCGTTGACCCGAGTTCGGAGGAGCATATCAGCAGAAGGGCTTAATTTACTGAAGGGTATGCTGGAGTGTAACTGATGAGATATGTGGATGGTTTGGAAAGGTGTGTAGCAGATTGTAAACTCCAGCAGGTGACGGCATATCTTTCTGAAAACTGTTGTCCCTGCATTACCCCTCAACTGTGGCTGACATTCAGCCCTGTAAGATGAAATAAATGTCAATGTAAAATGTGATTCTTTTGAATTACAGATCCTGTATATCTGGGATTACTTGTGTTGTACCAGTTGGAGAACCCATTGTTCAACCATCTTGTTGCATGTATGATGTATCCATCCCACTTATTCCCATTTCATCATTGTACATAGTATGAAGAACAAGGGGCATAGTCTGCCACTCTTAATTCAATCAATGAATTACTGCATTTGTTCATTCATTGTTTTAGTTGATTATCATAATGTTATTTCTGCAGATTTGCGCAGCACCACTCGTGCATAATAACTGGTGTGAACTTGAAAAAGGACAGTCCAATGATCCCCGCGAGGACAATTAGAACCAAAACTTGTTTACGTTACAAGTAGTTCTCGGTTTGGCATAACCTTACCACTTTAGGTAGGATGCCAATTTTAAATATATTGTTCTACAAACGTTCTACAACAACCAGTTTGCTTTGATTGTTTTAATGCTGATCCACAAACAAGTCTGGACGATTTAAAGTTCTCCATCTGAGTCAGATTCGTCATCATCTTCATCATCTACCTGCTCGGAGCCACTGTTGATAAAAAAAAAAAAGAAGAAAATCATATTAAACTGTAAATCTCGACTTTAAAGCAGTGGATGGTTACAGGAGTTCTCAGGGCCTCAGCACTGATTGATTTCAAACAGGTCATATAGATTGATTTCCAAGTTACTTTAACAAATTTCTGACTTTTATGTCTTTAATAGCTAATTTCCTGGTGTTACAAGGAAAATGTGTATACTGTTTCAAGTACACATGTTAGGTGAGCCATGAGCTGTGGAAGTACGTGATTCAAAATTTCAATTTGTGAAAGTCAGATGAATTGTAGATTTAAATTCATCATACCTTGATGGGCTGCAATGCTTGCTCAAATCTTGACATAGAACCTTGCTGACCTCTCCTGCTTTAACAGATCCTTTCTTTATCAATTCAGTCAACTGCAAGAGAAACCAATAACATTAAAACTACGTTGTTAACATTTGATTTGATCGACAAACATTTGATTTTCAACAATCTAGATGTGAATGGGCAGAATAAGAAAATCCACCTCATCTTCAGTTTCCTCAAGTAACCTGTTTCATTCCAAAAACCTGGATTAGACTTGGTAAATTGCAGAGTAGAGGCATAAGATATCCCCTTTTATTACATAAACCAAGGCCATGGAAAATCCACAGATGGAATATTAAGAGAAATGGAAAAAATTAACTGCCATCTGACCTTCCACAATAAGTAGAAATATCGTTTGCATATGCTTTAGCTTCTTGTTTACCTAATAATAAATGAAAACAGAGAAGAAGTCATAAATTTTAGAAGTTCATGAAAAGCACAGATACAAATTTAAGAATAAAACATGTTGTAACTATAGACAATAGTGCTAGATATTAGAACCAGCCGTCAAGAAAAAGCAGAGAAAAACAATTAGGTACTCATAACTTATTAAGAAGATAAATCCCAAGTACTGAAAAACAAAGATTAAGCTCACTTGTATTGCTCAGACCCCATTCAAGAGCAGATGAAATGCTAACTCAAGTGAAAACAGAAGTTTTGCCCTTATTTACATAGACATGTAGCAGTGATACAATTACATCTCGAGTTAGATTTCATTTGATCAAATAAAATAGGTCCAATTAGTCCCACATCTAAAAATGAAAAGGAAACGTCATGACCACACAGCACAAATTGCTCACACCATATTTTAGAGAAACAAAAGCTATTTACAAAAAACACTACTTACTAATTGTAAGGATGTTCCAGTCATCCACTTTGATCCACTCTCGTCCGGTTGAATTTATCTGCAAAACCAAGAAACCTTAATTCTAGGGGATTCGGCACCAACAAGTTTCAAGACATCAATTTACAAAAAGACAACCCTATCCAAGTACAAAATTACCTTCTCAAGAGTGTAATCTTGCATCTTGTCGCAAAGTCCCTCCAAGAGATTGACGACCCTAAGCTCACTTACCCTGAACAAATAATCACAATAATTACACAAAACTCCTTACTTAATGAACAAAACAAATTTCCTAATCCTAGCTAATCACACTCTTCAAGTCAACCACCCATTTTTCAGAATTGTCATATCAAGTCCTTAAAAAGTCGAGAATCAATGCAACTATTGTGTAATTTAGACAAAAATAATAAAGTATGAAGTAAAATAAATAACACGAAGAATTATAGTGGTTTAGCAGTATATCTACATCCACTCTCGTACCATTAAAAAAAAAAAATTACTAAACTTTCAATAAGGTTACAAAAGTTATTTATATTAAACACTAATCTCAAAAGTACTCTTACAAGTCATATATAAACATATACATATATATATATATATATATATATGAGTCACATAATCAACAATAACTTAGCCCAATAGAGCAACAAAAATTCTAAACAACAACTTCATATAATTCAACAATCAAGTCTTTTTATACTCCAATAATTCAAGATTCTATTAAAACCGAAAAATAAAGAGAGAAAACTCAAATTATACCTGTAATCAATTACCTTTCCTTTACGTTGACCTTTGGAGTCCAAGCGATGTCTCATATCCAAATGATTCCTCGGTTTCTCCTGAACAACAACTCGTCAAATTAATTTTCGTATCAGATTTAACTGATTCAAAGAGAAATTTGACAACGCCAAACAAAACAACTTCTTACATTGGAAAGCCCTCGCTCTAGCTCCACCTGCAACGCGTTTCACACAACAAAATCAAATTCTCAACTTACAGATCGTAATTTAACACGAAGTTGACAGTTTTGATCGATTGATTACCGCGACGGCATTGCATGCTGCGCACTTGTCATCGATCGCAGCCGCGACGGAGAACAACACGGCTTGTAACAGAATAAGAGCCACCATTGACCTCGCCATCTTCTTCTTCTTCTTCTCCGCTCTCTGCTCAGTCACCGCATTCAACGTCTGCTCAGCTCCTCCTTGAAACTAAATTTGTGTTTGATGGGCCTGTCAACCCGGATGCGGCCCAATCCATTAAAGATGGATCGACTCCAACTTCGATCGACTTTTGAATATAGAGGTGTCAACTGGATCCAAGATAAAGTTATCCTAGTTTAATTTAAGGATAATATTAAAATTTTAAAAATTTATAAAATAGGGATGTAAATGTCGTCACTCGTTGGAATACTTGATTTGATTATATTAAAATCCAAAATTTAGTTTATAAACAAGGTTAATATTTGGATCAAATCAAATCGAATCAGACAATTGGTGATATTTGGTTTGATACCTTAACTCTTGGCTCATGATGGTTTCTACCCTTTGGTCTACTTATTGAAATAAGGATTCAGTTATCTTACCCAACCACTAACTTTATCCATCAATCATAACTCTTAAATTGATTGTAAAGATGATTATTGAAGTTAATCAAAAGATTCTAATTGATGGATAAGATTGATAGTTGAGTAAGGTAGTTAAATCATTCAAACAAATAACCAAATGTACTTTTTAGTTATAATATGATTATGTGTCACTTATAATAGATAATGCATATGGGCCACTAATGGTATTAATTTTTATTGAAATTATAGTATATGTCGATGGGTATCTAAATTAAAGGTAATGTGGTCCAAAGCTAAGTTGGTTTGTGTGGATCATAATGTATGCCAAGTTTGGAAGTCATAATGAACCCAATATGCTTGGCCATTTCTAATGCATTTGTTGTGGAAATTCACGAATGATGCCTGGCCCATTCACTTATTTTTTAAAAGGGTACATGTATCTAAAATGATTCGTAGTTCGAATAGGGTTTTTATTACAATAAATGAGACGTTTTACTTTGACTGTAATTGGTAGGTGCCGGTGATACATCATCAAAGATGCAAGTAAAATCATAAAACCAAAGCTACCAAACAAATGCAATGAATTTAATTATAGAACGTAGAGCTTAAAAGCAATCAAAATATGCTTCTCTGATCTTAGTAGTCTATGCAAATTGAGTAATGCCATGCCAACCAAATGAAAAAGGAAGAACGTACTTTAAATGCTTGTTTCAGAAGATTTAATGTTTGAATCATAATTATCACGTCATTCATTACATAATTTATATAATCCAAACAAACTATATAATTTGGTTTTTGTTGACATTATTTTTTAGTCAACCCGGTTTTTCAAGCATGTTGACATGGGAAATTAGTCAATAAGGTTCTTCAAAGCCCACGACTACAAATCAATGAAAAATAAACAAAAGCAAGGGAATTATGGCAGAGAGGAAGAAAATGAACACATGTTTACGTGATTCGACCAAGGAGAAGACTTACATCCACGGTGCTTGCTCCGGTGGTGGAGATGCAGTCACTGTTATTACTGTGTTTTCTGGTTACAGTGGGAGAGAAGAGAGAAAGAGCAGATCGTCTTACCCTCATTTTACAAAAATTTTCACCCCTATTTATAGAGAGGGAGAAGTGTTACAGTAGTACCTAATAAGTTAAAATATAATGATTATTGTATTTAATACTTCAGGATTACATTTAATCGTCTGAGTCACATTTAATGTGTCTGACAACTGTCAATACATATTGTTTAGGCGGCTAATCCTAGTAGTTAACCCAAGTGAGCTAGATAAGATATTTCGTAATTCAAGTTGTAATCCAGACTACATCTCTGATGGTATTGGCGTGTACGTCACGCTATCCGTGAGCTGGGCCTGTTATGAGCGAGTTGGAGCTCGCTGTGCAGCTCGGGACGGAGCTCGCTAGGTACCCTTGGTGGCCAGTTAAATGTCAAAGGGGAAAGCTATCCTGCGAGCTGATGCCGTAACTGGGCTAGGCTGCTTGTCATACGCAAGCTCGCTAAGTTGGACGTTTTTGATACGCACGAGCTGCCTGGTTAATGCTCTATTGGCTTGCTTTTGCGAGCTGCCTCTTGGCATAATCTTGTCTGTTGGGCTACTTCATTGATCTTTTGGGCTTTTACCAGCCCATTTAGAGTTGACCGAAAAATACCCACAACCAAGCCTAATACCTACAAATTATTGAAAACAAAACAAACAATAATAAAAGAGAGAGTAAGAACATGACACACACAATAATTTCTACGTGGTTTGACCACAACAATGCTTACGTCCATGACTGTCACTCTCAAATTTAGTAGAGTAACAAATATATATTTTTCTGTGTCTGTTTTACAATAAATTTACACCTCTATTTATAGGGATAGATGATACAATTTGAATTAATTTGAATTACATATAGATAAAAAAAATATTTACATTAATTATGATTCCAAAATAATCTTCACCGAATTAACAATTAATCCCAAAAATCTCGAGATTTGATTTGCTTCAAACTAGGAAAGTTGATTTCTTCTTAAATTAAGCTGCTTTAAGCTTCCAAAAGGTCAATTAGATTAATCACGGCAAACTGATATATCACCCAACGAGCTGAGAGAGAGTTTCAAAGCATAAACTGATTAAAGAAACAGCGCGCTCTTCACAACGAACTCTTTATAACGATCTGATCATCGGGCTCAATAGGCTTCTGATCATTGGGTCCATCCTTTTGGGTTTTTAACGACCCATTTAACCAAATCGCGAAAATGCTTATAATAGTTTTCACATTATAGATGAGAGTTTTAGTTATAAATTACACATCTAAATCACTCACAAATGTTAGTGGAGAGACTTTTTTTTTTTTTTTTGTTGGACAGACTTGTTTCTACACGTAATCGAAATAACTATAATATTACGTGTATGGTTACAGTAATTATCTGGATAGCACGTAAAGAAACATATATTGATGCAATGTGATATTTTACAACAAAAAAAAAAAAAGAAAAAAAAAGAAGATATTTTCAATAATTTAATAAATATTTTTTCAAATATAATATTTACTTGATTACTTCCTCGTTAGTACGATGGACCTTTATAAGAAAAACTATATTATTATTCGTTCTCAGTAGATTCCAATAAATCTCCTCTTCTATTGATGATATTAGCTTAATAAAAACATGATAATTATTAGCTTAATAAGAAAAAAACTCTAACACATAAATCTAAACCACCTAGGTTATAATTAATTGTATCTATATGTTATGGATATTTTTTAGATACTTAAATGGACTGATAAAAGCCCAGAACTGTTGGTAAAAGCCCAAAATCTTTTGAACAAAACTATCCATTTGGCTAAAACACAGCTCGCTAAGGGTCCAGCTCACCAGTTATATGACTCGTCAGAAAGTCAGTTCGCGAACTCAAATTCTCAGACTGTATGATCAAATCACGAAAGCAAACTCAAACTTCAGACATTCCAGCTTGTGAAAACAAGTTTTCAGTTACTATAGCTCGTAAGACACTAGTCAATTACTATCAGAACCGCTAGATCAAAGTCAGCAAGGTGTATCATACACACCTAATCATTCAGAGTTAACAACGTGAATTAAGAAAATCTCACCTAATCGGTATGAGTTTAGCGTTTAAATTATACTTTGACAGAGTCAACTTGACAGATGTCAGTCTCATTAATATAATTTATCATTTCATTTGGACTTATTGAAATGCAATTGTAGCATCCCTTCTTTATAAATAGGGAATGCATTTCATTTGTTAAAAAAAAAAAAAAAACACTTTGAGTACTGCTACTCTACAAAAATAGTGAGAGAACGGTGATTGTAGGTATCCTTTGATCGAACCACTTAAAAATTTCTGGTGTTCTTTGTTCTTTCCTAGCCCTTTATTCTACTTTTTACTTGTTCCTTGCATTGTTTTGATCACACTTAAAGGATCTAATCGATTAAATTCAGATGTCGACACTATATAAATTTATTTAACTTTATAAATACATGTGAAAGCTATAGACTTAATCAAGGTGGGAGAACCATTATCATCATCGTCATCCACCACACTAAATAAAACGAAAGCAACAGATTAGTACTTGGTAGCATATTTTAATCATCTTCTTTTAATTTTAAATAAAGAGAGAGGTGATAGGCCGATCGCATGGGGTCCATCATTTCAACAACCAAGGAGTCAAAAACCAATTCACAGTCACAGCCCCCTTCCGGCGCCGCGCAATCCGGTCTGTCACTCACAGTCAAAACACTCACTGCGACTTAACCTCGCACGTGCCGCCGACGCGACCGCGCCTATTAAAAGCAAACAAATTTTATAGAAAACAAAAAACAACAAAACACATGACTGTCTGTCACCTTGCAATATCACAGACATAGGCGGCGTTGATAGCATCCTTCGAGAAGCGAGCCCACACCGGACGACGCCCCCTTCTGCCCTTCAGATTCGGCTTTTTGATCTACGGCTCTGATGTTTATAGCACGATAGCTGTTGCAAATGCGGTAACAAAAACCAATTTAATTTAAAATTTGAAGATTTTCCATTTTGATATGGTTGAAAAACGAAACTTTCCATTTACTCCCAATAAAATATGCTAATGTTTGAATGTAGTAGGTAAATCTCACAAGATTTTGATAATTCAAAAAAAAAAAAAAAAAACTCACAAGAAAATTTTGATAATATATTACAATTCTCTTTGGAAACAACATTAAAATTTAGGTACTTTAAAATATATTTATAAATGTAAATGAAACAGCTAATTAAATACAATTCAATGACATGTTTATAAATTAATAAATATTGATGATTTAGTTTTATCTTTTCAAAAGGAAAATTTAGTGTTCCATTAATATATAAAAATCGACATTATAATGAATGACTTTATGTAATATTTTTATCAAAATACAATTTGATGATGTTTAATTCATCAGTAGTTGCATAATTCTTTGATGAATTTACTTTATATAATTATTATGAAGCTAGACTTTTAGACATTTTTTAACAATTTTATAAGATTGAAACAAATTTACTATTAAAATGGATAATTTTACGTATATGAAATACAATAATAATCTCTTATATCTTTAGTTTAGTTTCCAATAAATTTATTTTACAACAATCTAATGTATTTTTGAATGTAATTTAGAATTCAAAGGCTATGATCAAGAATAAATATGTGAGATTTATTTTCAAATCATCCTAATTTTTGTCATAATTATTTTTTTTTAATGTCATCTACAATACAATAACTTGATTTTATAACATTACTAGGGTGATAAGATCTCATAATTAAATTTTTCAATGCCTCTCAACTATACCCTTTCATAAAATTTATAGAAACCACCATTATTAGCACATGTGCTTTTCATTTTTGTCTATTTCTTCGCAGCAAATGAATATATTTTGTAGTAACTTATAAATAGATAAAAATTTGAGGCAAGTAGACCGAGCAACAGAAACAGAAACGAAAAATGAAAAAAAATAAAAAAAAATGAAAAAATAGAAAAAGAAACGTTGAAGAATCCAAACGAGAGAGAAGAAAAACAAAAAACAAAAACCAAAACATGAAAAAAGAAGAAAAGTGAAGAGAGCTGATAAGTCACTTTATATTTAATCAGTGTTGTTGTGTCGCTTTACTAAAGTTTCCAGCCCCAGACCAACCAAAACACAAACAACACACAATAACGATTCATTTACTGTCTCGCTTTTTTTAATTGCCACGATCGATCCTTTTGTCCATTTAAATATTCTTTTGTATTAAAAAAATTCTTGCTTTGTTTACTCTCATCACCGTCTCGAATCTCATCTTAGATTGTTGTGTTTGTTTCATGTTCCTGTTGGAAAACCAAACCAGACCAGACCAGACAAGATTTGATTAGACCCCAAGATGGTTTCATATTTGTGTAAGTGTTCCCTGAACCTTAAAGTTCGGGTTTTTTTTTTTTTTGAAGGTGGGGTGTTGAGATTTTTTGTCAAGGTTGTTGCTTTTTTTGATGGAGGGTTGATGAGGTTTGATCTAGTGGTTGTGGTGATGGAACTGGGAAATGGGTTTGTTTGGAATAGTGTGTTTGTGTTGTAAAGGTTTGATTTTTATTTTTTTGTGTTGTGGATCTGATGAATTTGTGTTTTTGTGATGTGGGTCAGTGCATTGGTCTATTGATGATGACAAGGCTCTGCATTTGTGGTAGTAGATGGTTATTTGATGTTGTGAATATGGTTGTCTAGAAAGGAAATGGAATGTTTTTTATGTTCTTTTGTCTGATATGTTTTTGTAGTTTCTATCAATTTTGTAATGGATATCAATTTCTCAAGTAGGTTAAATGGTTATTTTGTTGATGTTATTTAGGCATTTGTTATTGATGAGATGTTGAGATTTGATTTTTTTATTGTGATTTGTAGGGGTTGGAATGCTCAAAGCTGGCGTCTTTTTACGTTGCGTTGTCTATAAATAGCTTTGATCAGCATGTTTAGGGTTGAATTTTTCTGGGTTGTTTTGTTTTAGATGAATTATAGGAGGCAAATCTTGGGAATTGTGGTTTGTAGGATGGTGATGGCTTATATGCTTTAGCTAGCATATAAGCTAGAGAAAAAGTATGTTTTCCGAGAGAGTGACCAGGGAGGAATCTCTTCGCGGGGATTTCGAAGCCTTGAGCGTGTCAAAACGGCTTGTTCGAAGTGTTAGCCAGAAGTTGAAAAAGAAGAATCTCAGAGGTGAAGGGGATGATGAGGATGATGTGAAGGGGGTTTCTTTAAAATGTCTTACTATATATGGTAGGGGTGGGGGTTGCAAAGTAGGAGCTGATACTGGTGAGGAGTATGGGGATCTGAGTAGTCGAAGGAGGTCAAGTGCTAGTGAAGAAGGAAAGGGGTACAAATCATTTTGTGGCACAGAAGAAACTGGAGTGGATTGCTTTTCGTATGGGGTGAAGGAGAAATTTTGGAAGAAAAGTAACAGAAAGGATTTTGAACTCGAAGAATCAGTACGGAACAGCAGGATGCATATCTTTCTTCCGGATGATATTCTGGAGATGTGCTTGGTGAGGCTACCATTGACCAGCCTTATGAATGCCCGCCTTGTGTGCAAGAAATGGAGACACCTGACTACTACTTCTCGATTCCTGCAGATGAGACGAGAAGGTTCACATCAAAATCCATGGTTGTTTCTATTTGGCACTGTTAAAGATGGTTATTGCTCTGGGGAGATACATGCATTGGACGTGTCTCAAGATCAGTGGTATAGGATTGGTGCTGATATTCTCAAAGGAAGATTCATGTTCTCTGTTGCTAGTATCCTGGATGACATTTATATTGTTGGAGGTTGTTCGAGCTTGACCAGCTTTGGAAGGGTGGACCGAAGTTCATTCAAGACACACAAAGGAGTGTTGATGTTTAGCCCTTTAACTAAATCTTGGCGCAAAATTGCATCTATGAGATATGGAAGGTCAATGCCTGTATTAGGAATATCTGAGGTGAATTCAGAGTTCTCGATCATTCAAAGTCACCTGAATCGGCAAGATAGGCGTTTTCCCAGGTCACGAATTGGCGGCGTGTCAGATGTTTATGAGGATCCCCACAGGCTTTCACTAAGACGTCAGTACAGAAATGCATTCGATGAAAATGAGATCTCGTTGTTGCCCCACAGGAAGTCATATAAGTTTAGTAGACAAAAAGGTGATCAGTCAATAACAAAAGGTGGCAAAAGGTTTGTGTTGATTGCTGTAGGAGGTCTTGGATCCTGGGATGAGCCTTTGGATTCCGGAGAAATCTATGATTCTGCGTCAAATAAATGGACAGAAATCCAGAGGTTGCCCGTAGATTTTGGGATAGTTTGTTCTGGGGTTGTCTGTAATGGAATATTTTATGTTTACTCTGAGACAGACAAGCTTGCAGGATACGATATAGAAAGGGGCTTCTGGATTGGTATCCAAACCTCTCCATTCCCTTCCCGTGTTCAGGAGTACTACCCAAAACTGGTTTCTTGTGGTGGCCGACTGTTCATGCTTTCTGTTTCCTGGTGTGAAGGGGATGGTCAAATAGGTCGAAGGAACAAGGCAGTGAGAAAATTGTGGGAGCTTGATCTCATGTACCTTACATGGACTGAGGTCTCTGTACATCCTGATGCTCCTATGGACTGGAACGCTGCATTTGTGTCTGACAGAAATCTGATATATGGAGTTGAAATGTTCAAAATATTTGGTCAGGTGTTGGATTTCCTGACCGTATGCGATGTTTCTGACATAGAGATGAACTGGAGCCATATTTCCAGGAGTCACATGGCTCATGAACTGGATTCTTCTTCGTGCATGACTAAAACATTGGCGGTCTTGCATTTGTAAAGTTGGTCTACTCTTTGAACTTCATTTATGCAGAGAATCTTAGACATCATTCTACACTCATAAGGAGCTACTGAGTGTAAAATGGTACCTACAAATTTCACATTGAATTCTTTTGGGTTACAATTTACAATTTGTTTGTACCTGAGCTACTGCCTCCAGTTTCTGTATCTTGTTCTAGCTCTTATAAGAGGTATGTTTTCCTCATGTGGCCATTCATGTAATTTATCTGCCGTTGTTTATAAATTGATCCTGTTTCAATCTTGTTTATGTTGTATTCACTGGGGCGAAAAATATTTTTATTTATGTTGCACTGATAATGAATATATGTTCTGTTCTTTCAATTTTTGGCTCTTTTTATATTTTCCTTTTAATTAAGTGGCTTGTGTTATATACTAGAAGTGTTTCGGGTAATTAAACGCTTAATTACAGAAACTAAAGTAGTGAAAGAATTTTCAAGAGCTGCTGCACAAGGAATATTATTGGTCAACATCAACAGTTTACATCTTCTTGAAGATTCTCTGTGGAGATTCACTGGTGCAGACATTCATGTTTTAACCAGATTTCGGATATGAATCTCAATTATTGAATGCATCGATGAGTTTATTCAAAGAACTATTTGCACTGGTATGTATATATGTATGTTCTGCTTGAAATTAAAATACACTAATTGTGTATATATGTCATTTTCTGGTGGACTTTGGGATCAAGTAAGTCCAATCAGGTATTCCTGTTTAGCATGGTTTTCAAAAGCCAGCTTTTGGCTTTTGAGAACTGGAACCTGCTTATTGGAGTGTTTGGGTGTACTCTTAAAAGAGCTACCAAGAGAAGCCAAGTCTACTCTGTCTCTTGCATATGCTACCTTGTGTCATGTATAGTAGATTGTGATATGTATTAAAACATATTGCTGCATTCAAAAGAAAAAATATAATGTATAAAAAAGTAAACACTGCTTATCTATTTGATTGATATTGTAATAAAGATATGGCAAATTAAACAAGATCAAACAAAACAAGACCATTGTAGAAGCTACAGCAAAAAGACAGAAGTACACAATTCATTATCCAAGTGACTTCGTACCCTTCTTGGAATATTTAGGTTATTCACCATTATTACACATACTGTCATGGTTTTGTCTTGCTATACTCAAAACCTGGAAAAATTCTCCACATCAAAGTAGGCTTACGTTGAAAAGTGACATGACCGTGTTCCATTCAGGTTCAGTTTTAGTTCTCATTTTTTGCATGTTCTGTTCTCCATGTTGAGAATCAAATAAAAGTTGGTTTGGTTTGGTTCCTGTTGGAATTGAACCGAACATCATGTTGCCCACCCCTAGCCTCAAGCATGCACCGCATCTGTAATCCTCCATTAATTGCTCTACCTTGGTGTCCAGAAAAGATGAATATATTGCCAACTTCAAGATGTTTAGCTTCAATAAATTTGGGCCAACAAACTAAGAGGACAAGTTTGCATAGTCTCCGCATTTGTTCTGTTGAATCCGTCACTTTGGAATCGGAATGTGCTCTACAATCTGAATTGGAAGAACAAGTTTTGCAGTGATTTCAATTTCCATTTTAGAAGCTTAATGATTCTAAAATATGGCATGGCCGTTGTAGAATTCATTTTTATTTTCTATGGTTTCGAGTTTTCTTCTTATTCTTTTGACTTATAAAATTTAAACAGTTCTAAAATTCAAAAATAAAAACCAAATCCATAAGAGTTCTAGATGAGAAGACAGAGCAAATACTAGATCCAATCACAAAAAATGTCTACTTTCAATGAAAAATGACATTTCTTGAGGAGAATGAGTTATAAAAAATGTCATTAGCGAGACAGAGAACGAGAAAAGTGAGAAAATGAAATGGTGGATATGTTTTAATATACTACGAGCAATTTCGATAGTCGAAGTATTGCTATTGCTTTGGTGACACAAACACAATAGAAAGGAATGCGATGATGAAACTGGCTTTAGAGTCAATTAACTGAATCAAAACATCATTACTGGGGAAACTTGTTTAACTGTTTAAAATCAAACCAAAAGCTACTTCTTAAAAATGTAATTCCAATATCAGTGACTCATTCCTATTTATATTCTAAATAACCAATTACAATGTGATGTTCATTTGAAGATGAGAAATTTACTGAAAACAGCATAATTAAGAACAAATGAATGGCTTTTGAGATTCTCTACAAATAGGGATTTATCTGTATACAACAATATCTACCTGCAGTTTGACAAATTGCAAACAATATCCAGTAGAGACAAAACTGCTTACAGGAAAGATGAATTACATACAAAGGCCTGCACTTGCAAAACTTTTGAAGCATTTTGGAGAAGCTCATGCCATGTTTGGAAAGATTCCAGAGAAGTTTGGTATCTTATCGATATGCTTTAGAGCACGTTCAGCAATTTGCCTTGTCCGATAGTCAGCATGCTGGAAGGCGTCGACAAGTGCAGTACTCACATTGGGGTCTCCAGATACTTCATAAGCTATATCATCAGTCCGCAAGATTCTTTCGACAGTCCAAACTGCCCTCCTCCTCAGGCTGTCTGTTCTTTTTTCGAGTAACACGTCTAGTATGGGCTTGATTCCTTGGGCTTCACACAACACTAGCACCCCTTGCTCGACATCAACCCCATCGTCCAACAAAGTAGACAACGCTGCCAGTGCCGCCTCAACAACCTTCTCATTTGTGTGGTCTAAAAGTGCTACGAGCTTCTCCACAGCCTGTCCTTCCAAAAGACAGAAAGATTCTTTAAGCGAACATGTTCCTCTGTGAAGCCTACACAATCCGGTTATGACAGGCTGCTTGCTGAAACAAGAAAAGATCGAGCCACAAAATTTAGGTTGAGGCAACTCAGGAATTTTTGTCAAATTTTTGGATTCGAGTGATAAGTTCTCCAATGCTGTAGCAGATACCATCTGTACTTTGTCAAGTCCATTGGACTGAAGCAATTCAATGAACTGAGCAGCAAGACTGTACTCACGGCAGAGGCCAATGGCATCAGGCTCATCAGCCAGGACAAATGTAACCCTTGCAAGAACCGATACAAGCCCTTCCAGGAATGGAGTCACAAAGCGGGCACCCCTAATCTCTCCCTGCCGAATACTAACAACTCTAGAGAAAATAAGCTGAAAGGTATTGTCATCTAGCATCTGCCTTGTCAGGCCGATATCTCTTTCTGGTAATTCAGCTAAAAGGCCAACAGCTGCTGCCTGCTCCTCAGTGATTCCTATATTTTCCGCTATCACTTTTATTAGGCTGCCAAGTTGGCCGACTGTTCCACGTAGCGCATCAGCTAATTCCTGACCCATGTGTGGGGAAAGGTTATGGAGAAGTTTGATGGAAGCTACACGTAAATCCTTCTGAGGAGCCTCAACAAACTGAACCAAACTGATGGTAGCACCAGAACTTTTGATGGCAGAAACCACATTCACAACAGTTGTGGGACTACTAGTAAGTCCAACAAGAACCTGTAGAAGTTTGCACTCAATTGCAGGACCAGTGTTGCTAATCAGATGGAGTAGATTATGGACTATGTCTTCTGAAACCAGTGTTTGGTGATCAGGCCCAACTGTTATGGAATCAAAGTCATATCCTGAGCTCACAACATTGGCAAGAATTGTAGCAGAGACTTCTTTCAATCGCATTGGAAGCTGATTGGAACCAACAGTGAAAAGGTCCCTGACAAGGGGGGGAAGGATTCCAGCCTCTATCAACACCTTAGCACTTGCCTCACAAGAGGAGATTTGGTTCAGAGCTTTCAAAGCAGCTTCTCTTGCCTGGATATTACCACTTCTCATGATATTTATAAGAGATGAACCAACAGTCCTCGCCACTAGGACTTTCACATCATTATTTAAAGCCAGTTCACCAAGAAATGAAGCCAAGGACAGTTTGGTTTCTTGTGGACCTACACTCATCCCATTGTAGAAACATTAAAAAGTGGAAGCACATCACATGATTACAATAGAGAGAGCATTTAAATTTACAAGTTGTTTAAAAGGAATTTAATATAACTTCAAGCAGCAATTCATTGAGGTAATCAGTAAATTTCTGTGTCTCAAAAGAAGACCATAGTTTTAAAAGGCATGCCTAGGCTCCGAGCACATTGGGGAGCTATTCCAGCACTTGTACGCTATCCAGGCGCGGCGACCTTGAAGAGGCGAGCGCCTAGGCACAAAAGCCCGAGGTGGGCCTAGGCGCGTCTGGGCAAAACAGCCTGATATAAATATCACGCTTTTCTTTTTCACCCATTTGTGTGCCCTAAAGACCGATCTGCCTCTCTCTCTCTCTCTACCCTAATCCCCGAGCTACTGATTCTATCTTCCAGCTGCCATCCAGCCGCCAATCAGCCTCATCCCGCCACTGATGACTCTCCTCTCTTCTCATCTCATTAGTTTCAACTTCTTCAACACCAAATGACCTTAAATAAGTCTTTTTCTCTCTTCTCTCATCTTTTCTTCAATTTTTTGATAAATTTCTTTATAGATTATTGTTTATTTGTATGATTGTATGCTTGGATGATGTTTATTGTTGATTTTTATGGATTGTTTTTAATTTTTTCTATCTTCTGTTATCTTTTCATCAATCTTTTGATAATTTGATCAATTTGCTTCATGGATTATTGTTTATTTGTATAATTATATGCTTGGATGATGTTTATTGTTGATTTTCATTGACTATTTTTAATTTTTATTGTTGATGTTTTAGTTTCATGTCTGTTTTTATTGTTCTATGTATAATGTATGTTTTTAACTTGTTATTGTTGATGCTTAAAAATATATATATATTATTGTTGATGTATGTATAATACATGTTTGTAATTTATGAGATGTTTTTATGTTTATAATGTTAATGTATGAATGTATTTTGTTTGAAACTAACTACTCCAGCTTAAACACAATGTCAGTTAGTACTAAATCATCGGACCCTGCATGGAATTATGTTGAGTTGTCGGATCATAAGGACAAAAACACTATAAAATGTAAATTTTGTGGAAAAGCGACGAAAGGAGGGATATATCGAGCAAAACAACATTTAGCAGGGTCCAAAACTTATAAGACGAGAGATGAAAAAGTACTTGCAAAAAAAGAAGAGTGATAAGGATGAGCGTAATATGAAACCGCCAGTTGAGTTTAAAATAGGTGAAGGGTATGATGATGAGCCGTTAGTAGAACTACCTACAAGTAAAAAAAGAGCCCATAGTACATTTGATAGTGGAGTTAGTTTTAAGGGGCAAAAACAAAAGGGTCCACTGGATGTCTTCTTAACCTCCAACCCAGAAGTTACTGTAACGAAAGTCAAAGGAAAGCAATTGATGTTGAATGAGATGAACAATGCAGCTAAGAAGGAGTTGAGGGTTTAGCTTATACAATGTTTGCTAAATGAATGTATGATACAAGCATTCTATTTAATGTTACATCATATAATAGCTTTAAGACTTTTGTGGAAGCAGTGGACATTATGGTTCAGATATGAAGCCACCTACTCCTCATGAAGTTAGGGTTCCCCTTATGCAGCAAGAGGTGGAAAACAATCGTAAGGTGATAAAAGATCATGAATAGGTGTGGGCTCAATATGAATTCTCAATGCTATCAAACGGTTGGAAGGATAGAAGAGAAAAGACATTGATTAACTTCTTAATTAATTCTCCTGAAGGAATAATGTTTTACAAGTCTGTTGATGCCTCCACCGATGCAAAGACTGATGACAAGATGTTTGAATTATTAAGTGTTATTGTAGAAGAGACTGGAGTAGGTAATATCATTAAGTGGTGATAGACAGTGCTTCAAATAATGTTTTATCAGGTATGAAGTTTATTTTTGTATTATCTATTATGATTATGAATAAAACAATTTGATTTTAAATTAACTGTATACTAGTACTATTACTAACTAATGTCTTTTTTGTAAATGATAATAGGGAAATTAGTGGAGACAAAATATTTCATACTCTTTTGGACACCATGTATAGTTCATTGTATCAATTTAATGTTGGAAGATATTTTCAAGGTGCCCAATTTGAAGAAAATATTTGAGAGAGTAATAACGGTAAGTAACTATATCTACACTTTTCCCGGTTTAGTGAACAACAAAGAGTTACTTAGGCCAACAAAAACAAAGTTTGCAACTGCCTTTATCACTTTAGGTAGGATACACAAGTCACAAAATAACCTCAGAAAAATGTTTACATCCGATGAGTGGCATATGAGTAAATGCGCAAAAGGAGCGAATGGTAAAAAGGCACTAGAAGTGATTTTGATGCCTACTTTTTGGAGCAATATGGTGTTTGCTCTCAAGGTGGCTAGTCCATTAGGGTGTGTATTTCGCTTAGTAGATGGTGAGAGGAAGCCTGCCATGAGATATATTTATGAGATCATGAATAGAGCCAAAGAAGTCATTATGACCTCTTTTGATGGGGATGAGGCTAAGTATGCGTCTATCTTTTAAATCATTAATAATAGATGGTATTTGAACCTAGAATACTTCTACAAGTATTCATGAAGAGGTGAAGACGGACTTCTATGAATGCATAAGAAGAATGGTTCCGGATCGTAAGATTCAAGACCAGATTGATCGTGAGTTTCTGAAGTATTGGAACGTAGAGGGATTATCCGGAAACTACATGACTATCAGAAAGAGAGCTAAAAAATCACCAGGTATATATATCACATCTTATTAAATTAAATCAAATAAACATAAGATTAGAGATTAATCATTAATTTATGAATTTTAATGAACAGTTGAATAGTGGAATGCATATGGAGATTCAACATCTGTATTGAAGAAATTTACAATAAAAGTTCTTAGCCTCATTTGCAGTTCTTCTAGTTGTGAACGTAATTTGAATGTATTTGAAAATGTAAGTATATGATCTTATGATTTTTAAAGCAGTTCATTCGTTCAATGTATCTTTTATCCTAACATGGTATTTTTTTTTTTTTTTAAACAAAAATTCTTGCAGCTTCATATTAAACGGAGAAACAGGCTTGCTCAAAGTCGTTTAAACAATAAAGCCTTGAGACGTCAGTATGAAATGCGTGATACTATCAATCTTATCACGTTAACTAGCATTGATGAAAATAATGAATAGTTAATGGGGAAGCTAGATCAGGAGGATGATAGAGATGACGAGAAAGTTTTTTTGGATGATGATGGGTTAACATGGAGCAATGTTGCTATGGCTGTAGGAGTTGGAGAGCCTAGCTATAGATTTAGATCAAAATTGGGTTCTTCATCAAGGCAACCCACAAAAACAAGGCAATCGATTGTTGAGGAAAAAGAAGAGGAATATCAAAGGTTAGATGCAGAAGAAGAGAGAGAGGGAGAAGGATTTCCAGAGGAAGAAGGAGAAGATGAAGAGATGGGAAAGGAGGATGAGGATTTTGATGATGACTTGGAGAACATCGATTGATTGAATATCATGAATGAACCTTTTCTGTAACCACTGCTTGTCACTAGTTTTTATTTGCATAATTGCATTTTGATGATGACTTATAACTTTTGTTGTTTGTCTAGACTAGGACACTTAGTGACTTAGCTCTTAATTGAACTTCAATGATGATTTTTATTGTTTACCTAAGATACTTAGTTGTTGAACTTTGATAATGATAATGATTTTGATTATAATTAATGATTGGATGTTTTATTGAATTTTATCTTATTATTGTTGGTTGTTTACGAATTTATAATATTTTGAGGTTTTCATTTTTTTAAATGCGTCTCGCCTTGAAAAGGCGCCATTTGCGCCTTGCACCTTTTAAAACTACGAAGAAGACATAGACATAGTTTTATTATATGCATTCCCTTAACTACAGTTTGTCAATTCTACTAAAACAATCTTTGAATGAGAGGACAAGGTACCCCCAAGAGCAGGTAAAGGTGCTGGTATGATCAAGTCAATGACATCACCAAATATCTATCAATACATAAAAGTAGAGCCATATTTTGTTCTGCCCTTTCAAAAGAGTTTTCTATTCTTAAAATTAAAAACTTTTGTATCGACAAAACTAATTTTCAAGAAAACTATTCTCAGAACATCGTTTTAAAAATGTTTACTTTTTTTTGGTCAAATTAAAAATGTAATTTACATGTACGAAGCATTAAAAACCCTAATAATAACATTAAATTAAGTGAATCTTTTGCTGCAGTTCATCCATACAAATATCAACTTTGAAAAAGACAAGCCTATGTTGTCTTCGTATTCCTTATAAAACATGTTTCCACTTTAGAAACCACAACATATTATGAAAGAAAATGGCCAACGAATAACACTATCTTTGCAAGATATTAAGCAAAGCATAAAAAATATTGAATAGAAGATAAGCACCTTCAAGGATTTGTGTTAGAAGAGGTTGCAGTCTACCATTCTCAGCCATTTGCCGCACATTATTTTCACACCTCTCTAGATTTTCCAGTGTTTTATCAGCCTTCTCAACAGTCAAAAGATTTTCAGATTTACTGCTTGTCATTCCAACCAATATGAGAATTGCTCCATTAATTGAACCAATTTTCTCACACAAGGCTTCAGATTTGGAGAGTTCATAAAGCAAACAGACAGCTTCCTCCCTCTCTTTAGAAAGCTCATGAGACAAGAACTTAACTATTGTTCGCACAGTATCCCCTTGGCCCAATATTTCCTGGAAAAAAAAAGAACAGACGTAAACAACAGCATTAAGTGCATTCATCCCACAGATGTCAATGAAGCAGCGCAAACATCCAGCAAACCTGTAACGACCTTATTATCAGAATCTTCCTCCACCACAACACGAAGGGTTTCCAGAGTTTTACACCGAACTTTACGGCTGCTGCTTTTCAACATGTCAACAATTTTAGGTACTATCTCAGCATTGTGGAGAACATGCTTAGTTGCTCGGCTTGTTCGGCAAGAGTATTGGATGTACTTCAGAGCTTGCAGAACATCACTTTCTGAGCTCCCCAGATTTAAGGATCTACGAGCCAGATCAAGTTGAGCAGCTTCATTCCTAGCATTCCACTCTTCAATGGTATTTCGTAAAGCAATACTAGGATTAAGATATGCACTTTTTAATTCTTTTAGAGTCAACGGGCAAACCAGCTTCCGCCCACTCTCCCTGCATTCTTTGAACCACTTCTCAATTGCTTCACGTTCAAAAGTTTGCCCATTTTCTAAGGTGACAGGATCACGCATCACTTGTTTTGTCAAAGGGCATACAAATGCATCATATTTAGGCTCTATATGAAATCTCTCAAAAGCGTAGCTCTCATCTGACATGCTACCCGAGTCATAAGTTTCGTCCCAGCTTCCAGCCATTTGATCCAAATTCCCTCACTACAAGTCTGCAGCAACATAATATCTCAAAATATAACACTACACAATGAATCATACAACCAGCAGTCATAAAGCTATAATAATCCAACTGGGTTACTTAACATAATGAAATTTACAAAACAAAAAGACAAGGCATGTACTCATAAACAACAATTGCTGAATTCCTAAACCTACATACACATGCAAACAGAATGACATTAAATAGAACAGTTTGGTGACCGAAACAAAGCTATAATTAAAGAGAAGCAAACATTCATACTCCATACAAGTGGCAGGGAAATTAGAAAAGATACCGAAAAACGCATATGCTATTACAAGTTTATGTTTTCAAATGTCTATGTACAAATACTACAGGTTTTTCACTTTCAAATAAACTCATCTTCATTATCTAAATCACCCCATCATTAAGTACAAATAATGCATCAAGCAGCCAACAGAGCTTTAAAACTTAAACAATGAACATAAACTCCAATCCCGGATCTACAATTCTAAGAGATACAAATATGAAATGGAGAACAAAACCAACTAAAAAACACTTTATCATCCAAACAATGATCACTTAGCTTCCATTAACAACTAACTAACTAAACGAATCCAAATCCAACACCATACTAGACTAATGATCCAACACATACCACAATCAAATTAGTAACCAAAGCAGCTTCCAAGTTATAATCCAACCTCACAAATCCAATAATAGAAACAAAACAACGTCAAAAGAACTCACCTTTGGTAAAAGGAATCAGAAAACCAAAGCCAAAAACGAAAAAGAAAAACCCTAAATATAGTTTTTAGTTTGACTCCTGGTGGGCTCCTCTAAAGAAGCAGAACCTGATAAAAAGTTGTTTTTTTCTTCCATATAACAAAAATCAAGCACAGCCCAGATTAGATAAAGAGAAAATGAATTAGGGTTATGGATCTTTTTCTTGGTTTTTAATTTCTAATTCTGGGGTTCGAAGCTGTTAAGGTTGGGGATGGGAAGGCAGGAAAAAGAAGACTTTTGGGTTGACGAGTTTTTTTTTTTTTAAAAAAAAAAAACAAATGAATAAAGAAAAAAGAAAAAGACAAAACCAAAAAGAGGAAAGCGGAAGCGAGCGAGAAAAAGTTGACTCCACCAAACAGAGAGAGAGGGCTGTGGGTGACCCCATCACCATGCTTGTACTTACAGCTGGGTTCTTCAATTCTAAGCTCTTTTTTATTAAATATCTTGCGCAGACGACAAACCATCTGTCTCCATTTGTTTTTCTGTTGATGGTTACACTTCATACGGCGCCGTTTATCTCCCCATCACCCGCCATTCTGCAAACCACGTCGTTTTGAGTATAACTTTTATTTTTTTTAGAATTTTAAGTTACTAGCAGGTTAGGCACCACACGTATATCGATATAGAGCACATTTTACTGTGCCACATACAATAATTAACTTGAGTATGAACGTACTTAGAATCATGACCTTTCAACTTTTAATGAATAAGATACAAGGGTGTTAATCCATTATTTAAAGATTAAGTTCTAAAACTTAAATCCAATTCATTGAA
This sequence comes from Dimocarpus longan, assembly GCA_022984855.1. Classification (NCBI taxonomy): domain Eukaryota; kingdom Viridiplantae; phylum Streptophyta; class Magnoliopsida; order Sapindales; family Sapindaceae; genus Dimocarpus; species Dimocarpus longan. Next base: position 406,934 of record CM041018.1, read on the forward strand.
AATTGAATTATCAAGATTTCAAATGTATTTATATCCAAGTGTATCATAGAATATATATATATATATATTTGATTTGGGAACGGAGGATTTAAGTTTATGATCTCACATTTGATGAGAAATATGGTTACCAATCAGGATATATTTGTGACCATTATAGTAAAAATGGTTAATCAAAGTTTGTGATGTCTACTTATAGGTTAAGTAGTGATTAGAGTATTTTCCTTTTATATCTATGATATTATTGTAAGTCCAATCATATGTATGTACTGATAATAGGAGCCAATTTGGTCGAAAGTTATATTTAATTTTAGTAGATTTCTGCTGACCAATGATATTAATATGTCAAGAGGAGTTTTCTTTTTACAATTAAAGTGAAGTCACGTTGATGAACAGAAATAACAAAGAATCAAATACTATCAAACGCAGACACTCAAACTTTAACCACTGGAGACAGCATAGATGTGAAAAATTGTTTCCAACAGAACAAAAGATGAGGAAGATGGATCGGTAATTTGCATTAGTTGATAGTCTCCATGACTTAGAAACCATATAGTATATTCATTATAACTTGAATTCTACTCCTTTATTTAGTTTTTCAAATGAATATGCTCATTTCAAATTTATTCGATCGCACTTAAGAAGCATGTTTATTTTAAGTTGACAATAGGAAAGAAAAGCAAAAATTTATCACCACTAGGCAGCTCATCCAAATGTTAAGAGACGAATTCAGTGTATGCCGAGACTTGGGTTTGATTACATGAGTGCAATTGAGTTACCAAAAATGAATTTAATTAAACAAAATAAAATAAATTGACTCAATTTATAAACAATATAAATCATGAAATTAAACCATAGTTGCCGAAATTACACATGAACTCAAGTCGATTAAGTTGGTTCGCCAAGGCATGGATTTTATTACCTGGTTACAACTAAATGAATTCAATTACATATTAAACAGAAATTGAATCAAGTTATAAACAACATGAATTATAAACTAAAGAAAATACTTACAATAGCTGTACATCGACCAAGATTAGTTCAAGTCAGCATAGTTTGCAGAATTAACGAGATGATGGGCCGACTCGTAAAATACAGCCCATTTTATCAAATCGCCACCACTAATCAAAATGTATAATAGAGAGATGGGATCCCTCTCTAATTAAGATTCAAAGATGTATAAACATGCACCAAATATATATACAAATATATATATAAAATAAGCACTAAGAATATATATAATGCTAAAAAAGGGTAAAGAGAAGTATTTGCTTATTTTTCTTTCTATATATTTTTTATTGTGAAAAAAGTTAACGAAATCAATGAATGGAAGGTACATAATAATATACTATAATAATATAATATATTGATACTTATAAATATAGTAATGTTCAGTCTCCCACCCTGGTGTGTGGGTTGATCTTCCACCTTTGTGTGGGTTTCTCCCCTGTCACAGTGCAGGTGGTTCCCTCCCAATTGGGAGTTGTCATCCGGGCCGTGCCATTAGTGTCTTATCTCGGTTGGTCCTGGGCTTTCTTGGGCTCGTCCCAGTTACAGTTTCTGTACTAAAAAAAAAAAAAAAAAAAAAAGAAAAGAAAGTACATGATATCAATTGACTTTTATGTTGGATCTCAAGTTAGAATATAAGAGGTGCAACAGGATAGGAATTTTTTTTGTACAAGTGGATGGTATTAGATGACGATAACAATCAATACTTTTATCAAATTGGATAAGTTCTACAGCTTGCAAGTAGCAACACGAGACCGAGCAATTTGTGTATATTGTGTGTGTGTGTGTGTGTGTATATGACACCATCCATAGCTAGAAGATTTCAAGTTGCAGAGGATGTAATCATAAAGAGTCACTATAGATGAAATGTCAAGTGTTTGAAATCATATATATTAATGTTTCGGTCTCTGTATATATATATATATATATTGTGAAATATTTAACAAACTTGCACTTGCTTGCTGTTCAACGTTCCTCTCGTAAATGTCGGTTGTACATTTGAAAGTACAATACTGTGTACTTTTAGTCGAAAGCTTGTCCCCTTTTTTATTAGCATATACTATTGCTATCGGGCGTTGTCAGATTAGCTTAGTATTTGCGAGACTTGGAGCCTCTCTTTTGGTTGGAACTTAAACATCATGCAACGTAACACTTGTTTGGTCAAACTGTATACTATTCTCCCAAAAGTATTTTCACGTTTTTTTTTCTTCAAATCAAACAACCACCTCTTTAGAGTTTAGAGTTTAGAGTTTTAGCTAGACAACAAAAGAGACATAATCGAAATAACCGACCTCAGACCCTATGCTGGCAACCTTAAGACAAAAGCTTCGATGTTCTCATACTATTATATGAGTAATTTAACGAAAACTTATTACGATTTCATCGAATTTTAATATAGTGTTGTCTCGTTTCCCTTGTATTTAATCAAAAGTTAATTCCTACGATTTTGATCTAAATTTCTCTATTTATATTTATTTCCATTCTCTCTTATTATATAGTTATTTCCATTTGAGAATATCAGAATGTTCACATTGAGTGATCAAAGATTCTAAACCAAACCTCTCCCGTTATTGCTTGGCTTTCTGCTACATCAACCTCTTTTCACATCTCTATTTCACTTTGGACTAGGTTTTTTTTTTTATAAAAAAAATAATAATAATGAAATGCTATATATATATATATATATATAAACCAACCAAATCCTCGAGTGGGTCAGATTTGTATTGAAGATCTCATCCTCGAGTGGATTAGAATTACATTGAAGATTTCTTGCACGACAACAAAGCTATGTAATCATTGTTAATTTGAAAAATCAGAAGCAAAATAGGTTTTGAAATTCTTATCAAAATGATTTCACCTTTTAATAACATAATCATGTTTTAACAAACTTCAAGGAATAATTTTCGTTGGTGTACATCTCCTCTTCAGTAAGGTGGACATGTGTATGTATCTTCGTTCATTTAGCGATGCATTCAATTCTCATCGTATGTAATTTATAAATATTTCAAAGAGATCTCACTTCTTATTATCATTCAAATAGTGTCTTCATAAATATTGAAGAATTAATATCTTCCGATTATAAAAGTAATTATTATATAAATAATAGTTAATTTCGACAAAGATCTTTGTTGTAAAGGTAGATATATTAGTTATAAAGTAATGTTAAATTTTTAGCTCAAATTTTTATTTTAATGATGTGATATGCGAATTATCAACGTCTTATAAAATCATAAAATGATATGATAATCAATATAATATTGACAATTTACATACCAAATCATTTGAATGTGAATTTGAGTAACTTAATATTACTCTTAATTATAATAGTAGATATTCGAATTTTCATAGTTAAATCTAGACAAATCTTAATAAATATACGTAAAAGCCCTGATTTTCTTGAGTTAATGAACAAAAGGTAGTGACTTTGTTTGATAAATCTTTTATAAATAAATCATCATGAATATATATTTTTTATATTATTATTATTAGGAAAAAATACTTAGTGTTGCATGATATTGACCATGGACTTGATTAATTAAATTAAAAAGGCTGGCATGGCCCGTGGGATCAATTGGATTAAAATCATGTATTGGTACTGAGACCCAACGCACAAAGAACTAACCAATAAAATCAAAAGAATAAGCAACCATTGAACAAAATCTTTATAGATTATTAATAAATTAGAAGTGGACCACACAAAGAGTGTATTTTACTTATATAGAATCATTTAGATCAGACTAGAATCTCAATATTCTCATCATTGTTTTATATTTCTTATTGATTATTGTTCATAACTTGCCCTTAACTTATTGTTTAATTGATTGTTTTTGTGTATTTTATTATGTTTTAAGGTGTAAATATTACTATCCAAAATATAATTTATACATCGACCATTAAAACTTTTTAAATCAACTTTACTATAAACATCTAATGTAATACCAAAGCTAATCTTATGAAAATAAATTTATTTATTTACAAAAAAATCTAATTGAATTATTAGTACATCTTAATTTAAGTTTAAACAACTCTTTGCACTTCAAAAAGAAAAAATAAACTCTTTTAATATTTATTTATTTATTTATTTGTTTTATAGCTAACTTTAATCCTAAGTAATCATATTTCTCAAAATCAATTTGTAACTTTTGAATCACTAATTTCATCATTATTTTAGTTTACAAGTTTTGTATATAATATACTCATTAGTCAAATTTGATTAATCAATGGAAATACAAGTGTAATATATATAAATATGTATATATATTGGTAACTCAGAATAGTTAAATAAAATTTAGAGTTATTTTTATTTTCGCCTTTAATGATTTAAAAAATGTCTAAAACTCCTTCGAATCATTATTAACTCAAGTTAAAAAAAAAAATGTGGTAAAAAAATATTTTCTTAATTAATAGGGGAAAAAAATGATTGTCAACAGAAAAAATGAAAATAATTCATCAAACTTATTACATTTCCAATTTGTTTTGATTGGGAATGCAAATGTAATAAATTTCACACACATATAAATAAATATGCTTTATCAGTAAAAAAGAGATGTGTTAAGTACATGAGATTTGAATTTTCATTTTTCATTATACAATAAAATTATCAAATTTCAGTTACATCTTTTGCTTAATTTGGTTGATATATAGTTATTATTATTATTAGTAGTAAAGTTGATATACAGTTATTGGTAACTCATGGCCGCATATTTCTGAAGTGGAAGCACACAAGACAAACCACTTGCTTGTGAAAAATAAATACGAAGCTAAAAAATCTTTTTTTTTTCCTGGTGGGCGTTTGATTCTCAATTTCTAACGACCCTACACAATTATGTCATTTTGTGTTTGATAACGAAACCAACGGCAGAAAAATCACACGAAAAGCAAAATGTTTTCACTTTTTCGCAACGATCAGCCCCGACCGCAATTTTAGTTTCTTATATTTTACAGAGTTATTTTTATTTTGAAAGAATTACTGAAAATTTATTTTGAAAGAATTATCGAAAAACCTCTGAATATATACCTTATTACAAATAAAAACTACTTTTACTTTTTATAACAATAATTTTCTCTTTACTAACGATTTGACCATAATTGATTGAGAAAGTTAACTATAATAGAGCGTTTTAGTCAATTTCTCTCGATTTTTTGTTATTTTAAAAATTATATTAACAAATTGTTTGGATATAGATCAATTTGAAAATAAAAAATAATATTTAAAAAATATATATATATATATTAAAATAAATTGATGATGGTTTATCAACATCCACCATCATCATTGATCATTAACACAAACAAAAATCATTGTTATCTTCAAATAAAAACTACTACCATCATCATCAGCACCATCTACAATCAACATCATCATCAACACCATCTATAATCAACAATAACATCTGGAAGTAAAAATCAATCGCTGTTTGGGTTCCGATTTGAAAACCCGGACACTAATACGGATCTGGGTTGGAAACCCAAATCCACGACGAGCAACAGTTTGATTCCAGGATGGAACTATACCTACATCATTTGGAAATCCAAATCGATATTTGGGTTTTCATTCAAAACCCCAAACACCCGTACTCAGACATCTGTGTTTCTAGATCGAACCTATCGATCTAGGCTTCCATCTGGAAACCCAGACGCCGGCAACGAACTCGATTGGTGAAGAAGAAGAATAAGGAAAAAAGAGAGAGAGGGAGTTTGAGTATCGGGTAACAAACCTGACTGGTGAAAAAGATGAAAAAATAAAGGAGGAGAGATAGGGAGGAAGGAGGCGTCTGGGTTTCCATTTATGCCTGATAGTCAGACAAAGAGAAATGCTTGATTCCGATCTAGTGAAGAAGATGAAGAAAAAGGAAGAGAAGAATAAGAAGAATGAGAAGAGAGAAAGAGAGAGAGAGAGAGAAAGAAAGAGACAATAGATTGGTTTTTATAAATGGAGATCCAATCTTTCCAGATTGGATCTCCACTGTCCATCTCATCATATGGATAGTGGAGATCCTATCTGAAGATTGGATCTCCATCCATTTTTTTTTTATTTTTTAAAGTATTAAAGATTTTTTTAATTTTGGTTTTCAAAAATTAATCAACACCGTCCATCATGTTTGAAAATTATTTTATAATTTATTTATTTTTATTTTTTTAGTTATTTTTAAAAATTAATTAATCAGAGGTATTCTTATTTTTTTGTTTTATTTTGTCATTTTTTAGTTATTTCAAATGGTCAACGTAATCAAACCGTTAGTATAGGAGATGTCATTGTTATAAAAAATAAAAGTGATTTTTGATTATAATAAGACATATTTGAAAGGCTTTCAGTAATTCTCTTTTTTCATTTTATACCCTTAATGATTGAATAATTATCATTTTCCCCTCATAAATTTAGAAAATTTTTATAATTTTTTTTTTTTAACTTAAGTTAACAACGATTCAAAGGGTTTTTTTTTTTATATATATTTTTTAAATCATCAAGAGAAATGATGATTTGTTAATTGTCAAGAGAAAAAAATGAAAATAAGTATATTTATATAACAAAAATATTAAAAAAAATTAAAAATCATTTGTTGAGGGAGTTCAACTGATCCTCGTTTTAACCCAACAAAGTGTTTTTTATTATCTAGATAGTCTTAAATGAGACGGTTTAGTTATTATCATAAACACATTCACTAAATCAAAATATTGAATTTGATTAAAAAATAGATATAACCAAATTAAAATTAAATTTTTATTTATAATAATTATTATTTTTATTATTAAAATGCTACTATATGATATTATTTATTAGTATTATTGCTTTGATAATCCAAAATTCGTTTAAACTAGTTTAAAAGTAAAAAAAATTATAGTTTTAGATAGTTAAGAAGGGATTTGAACTTCAATAGTAATGACATCAAGTCAAATAGTGGATCAAGGCCTACATCCTATCATATACTATCGCTTATGTATTGTTTGATCCCACTTAATTTCATTTGTTTTTAATCTATCAAGCACAAATTAAGAAATCTATAAATGAGGTAGCGTAGAGTTAATCATCTTCATTTACTTTTGCTTTCCCAAATCACAGGTTTGAATGTCCATAAATCTTATATTTTGTATTAATATTCACAAAAAAATATGGATATCTATCTCGTAATACTTAATTTCAATCATATAAATTATGTTATAAGAGTCTTATTTAAGTTGATCATGATAGTTCTAACTCTCATCCATATCGATCTTATAAGTTCTGGTCCTGAAAAGATGATTAAAAAAGAAAAAAAATAAAAAAGTGTAGATAGAACGTTGGAGGATCAAGTAAAAAAGATGACTTTGACTGCATAAGAAAAGGCAAGGAAGACAAAAGTTCCAATCTTTTTCACCAACAGTCGTGCACACGTAGCTGTCTGAATAGACTTCAAAAAAGAAAAAGGAGTGTTTGTCTGAATAATAAAATGGTTTATGGGAGGTCAGAAATCGTAAAATATAAAAAAAGAGGCGCAGTTGAGCATCTAAGGTGGGCAAAGTGGCTCACACAATCACCTCCAATTTTTACCACTTTGAAGAATTCTGATTCCACTCTGATATTAATATATAAAATATAATGCATTTGATCAAAACCCCATTTGCATCAGCAAAGTATCAGTTTTGTTTTCTCTCTCTATCTCTCTAGTTGGTGCTCTCAATATATTTGACTTTACAGCGAGTATCCCAAGGCTCAAAATGTGAGTTGGTTTATGTGGGGTCACACGTTGTAAGCAGAATCTTCTCTTGGCAAATTGCTTGGAATCACCACCAAAGCGAGAAAAGCGAGTGCGTGTGAAGTTGTAGGATTGGAAGCCACCTGCCTCTGAGTCTCGGAGATGTAGATAATTACTAGGACAAAGCAGGAGTTTTTATCTAGGGGAGGGAGGGACAAAGTCTGCCAGTAAAAGGGCCTTTTCATTTGAGTCTGTTTTGTTTGTCTGTTCGATTCATTTCATGGTCTACTTCTCTGGACACTGTTTTTTTGGTTGGAGAAAAAGTTTAACAACTACTTCCTCAAAGAAAACAAACACGCCATTTGAGTATCTTGACGAATCTCCACATTGTGTGAGTAGTTCTTCTCTCTGCTTCATCTGTTATTTTTGTTTTGGTTGGATTTGTTATTGTGACTAGACGATATTTTGTGAAGATATTGATAAAAGGTTTCTGGGTTTTTCTTTTCTGGTAAATTTGGAATCTTTTTCAATCAAAAGTGAGAAAGATAAAACTATCACCTTGCAAGTTCTTCGGCAATACTTTGCCGGTAGCCTAAAAGATGCTGCTAAAAGTATCGGTGGTAAGCATTATTGCAACTAAGCTGAAATTAATTTATGGTCTAATCATAATAAAGGTTTGACTAGCAGATAAGCAGATCTATTTCTCTTTAAAAAACATTCTAAATAAATGAAACAAATATGATGCAATATAATTTCCGAATGGGAGAGTTTGAGTCCACTCTATTCCCATTATAGAATGCTGCTTTGTTCTCGCTCATCAGCTGTACGGATTTCAGCAAATATTGATTCCATGGAAAGTGGGAATTTTTATTTGTTTTTATTCTCTCCTTTATGAGATTACTCTTGATAACTTGTTGCTACGTTGATGAATATCATGGTTGGAATATTGGGGTTTTTATTCTATGGTTAATAATCCCAGTGTTTGTTGTTGGTGATGCTTTTGATTTCATTATTAGTATCATTATTTATTTATTTACTTTTGCTGCTTTGACTAATGATTTTGGATTGGCCAAAAAAAAAAAAAGAAGGAAAAAAGAGAAAACTTATCTTCATAAAATTATGCAATCAATTCATTTATTGTTGCAGGATTAAGCTTCTAGTTGAATTTGTTTCCTGTTTCTAATTTTGTGTTTTGTGATTTTGTTGAGTTCCTATCTGAGCTTTTGTTATGGATGATTTTCTAGTGTTAGTGTCTCCACAATTGTGAAGAGATAAAAGAGTTTGAAGATTGGATTTTGCTTCTAGACGTTCTTCTTTAGTGCTTATTGTAGCAGAGGAAGATTTTGTCAAAATGGAGTTTTGAATATAAGATGAACATGGAAGAGGCTGTTTTTCCTCCCGGTACCATGCTTGATGGTCCACCAGATTCTGCTATGGATTTTGATTACATGGATGAATTGTTCTCTCAAGGATTCTGGCTTGAAACGATAGACGGATATGAATTCCCTACATCTACTGTTACTGCCACTGCCCTCTTTGACCCTTTATTTTCTTGGCCTGCCTTGGAGACTATGGATGGTGCTACAAGCATGAGTCCATCTCAACCAAGCAACCTAGAAGAGAGGCAAACATTATCATTGCAAGGGAATTCACCTGTTAGTGAACCCGAAGCAAAAGGTCCTTTTGATAGTCAGTCTCTTTGCCAGAGTGTGGTTGGTATCAAAGAAGGCTATAATCATTGGGCAAATCACGCTATTGATGGGTCTGAGCTAAGCAAACGATGGTGGATTGGACCGAGGTATAATCCAGTGCCTGCAATGTCCGTAATGCAGAGGTTAATATGCGCACTTGAGTGCATTAAAGATCGTACAAATGATAAACATGTCCTTATACAATTATGGGTGCCGGTAAGTGGAGCTGGTAGACGTGTTCTAACGACTTATGACCAGCCTTTCTCACTTGATTACAACAGTCAGAGGCTTATTAGTTACAGAGACATCTCTGTCAAGTATTATTTCTCAGCTGAGGAGGACTCCCAGGATGTAGTGGGATTGCCTGGTCGGGTTTATTTGGGTAAGGTTCCTGAGTGGACACCTGATGTCCAATTCTTTAGAAGTGATGAGTATCTACGAGTTGAACAAGCTCAACAGTGTGATGTCCGGGGAACTCTTGCCCTTCCTGTTTTTGAACAAGGCAGCAGTACTTGTTTGGGTGTGATTGAGATCGTGATGACAACCAGGCGGATTAAGTATCAATCTGAACTTGAAAGTGTTTGCAGAGCTCTTGAGGTCCGTTTTCTTTCGTAACAATATTCCTTTCAGCACAGTTCGGTATAAAAAACTGTACCATATATTATTTTATGAAGTGCCTTGAAAACAACCTTTATATACATGGTGCTGTGCAAAACTGTATTCTAAATTTTAATTGAAACCAAAAGCATGATCTTGGTGTAATCTCAAGTGTCAATGAATGAAAATGACATGGTGAGATAAATATTCGATATGGAGAGTTTTCACTTATTGAGTATATTATTTGAGTAAGAAATTTACTCTCTTTCAGCTCCTCTTTGATGTTACTGTCATTATTTGTTTTTCAAACTGAGTTTATGCTTGGTTTCTCCAATGAGTGAGTGCTTAATTGTTGTCTGTTTAAATTTACAAGGGATTTTATCTTCTGTCAAATCAAATACTTTACAAGCCTCTGAAAGTGTAGCATCGGAATACTCTTAATCCTTTCTTTCTGAATGATGCAGGCTTTTGATCTTAGGAGTTCCAAGGTTCAGAGTGCTGAAAACACAAAGGTAACCTGATTATAGCTTTTAAAAAAAATCAATTAGTTAGTAGAAACTTTTCCGTTTTGAGGTCATGGGCAGTATGGTTTTTTTATATCGGAATTCATTTTGTATCAGGCCTGCAGCAAGTCATACCAAGCTGCCTTGCCTGAGATTCAAGAAGTCTTGAGAAGTGCTTGTGAGACACATAGATTACCTTTAGCTCAGACTTGGATCTCATGCACTGAACAAGGTAAAGGGGGTTGCAGGCACTCTGATGAGAATTTCATTCATTGTGTTTCCACTGTGGATGAGGCTTGCTATGTCGCTGATCCTGATATGTGGAGTTTTCACGAGGCTTGCTCTGAGCATCACCTATTAAAAGGTCAAGGTGTTGCTGGGAGAGCATTTCTGACCAATGAACCTTGCTTCTCAGCTGACATAACTTCCTTTAAAAAGACCGAGTATCCTCTATCTCACCATGCAAAAATGTTTGGGTTGTGTGGCGCTGTTGCAATACGTCTACGGAGCATTCACACTGGTACAGCTGACTTTGTCTTGGAATTCTTCTTGCCTAAGGGTTGCAGGGATGCAGAAGAACAAAGGAAAATGCTTAGTTCTTTGTCCATCATTATACAACAGGTTTGCCAGAGCTTAAGAGTTGTAACAGACAAGGAGCTGAAGGAAGAGACTGGTTCTCCAATTGCTGAAGAGGTTGTGCCTTCAGATGGTCAACCTAGTACAGAAAAGATGTTAAACGTGGACACTCATTCTGAAAAGTGTTCTCAAGAAAATTCATCCTGGTCAGCCTGTCTCAAGGAGGAGAAAAATATTTGTGATGTCGATACATTGGACTTAAAGGAAGAATCAACAGTGGTATCGGGTGAAAAATTATTGGTGGATGAGCAATATGAGAAAGATTTTAGCCTAAAAGGAAGTGTTGAATATTATGTTGACTCTAATTCTGGTGAGGGTAGCTACTCAAGTTTGGCTGTTGGTAAAAATGGAGAGAAAAAACGTACCAAGGCGGAGAAAACTATCACCTTGCAAGTTCTTCGGCAATACTTTGCCGGAAGCCTGAAAGATGCTGCTAAAAGTATCGGTGGTAAGCATTATTGCAACTAAGCTGAAATTAATTCTATGGTCTAATCATAATAAAGGTTTGACTAGCAGATAAGCAGATCTATTTCTCTTTAAAAAACATTCTAAATAAATGAAACAAATATGATGCAATATAATTTCTGAATGGGAGATTTTGAGTCCACTCTATTCCCATTATAGAATGCTGCTTTGTTCTCGCTTATCAGCTGTACGGATTTCAGCAAATATTGTTTGTGTAGCTCAAAATGCTCATCCATACGATGTTTCTCCAAACTTTCTTTAGAATCCTTATCAGCTCCGTGTTTATGAGTTGGTGCTTTTGACTTTTTAGGTAATGATGTTGTGGTAGTTTTGGGTCAGAGAGGAATAAGACTGTATTTGATGTTGATAGAAATATACGTGTGGAATGACTAATCTGAGGATCTTCACTAGTATTAGTTCTAATCACCTTATACAATATGCTCATGGGTGCAATGCACGTCTTCATATGCTTTCAATCAAATTGAATACTGTTAAGCTTCTAGTCTTGTTCTCTTTATTTTGACATTTAAATTTCCTTCTTTATTCTCAGTTTGCCCCACGACGTTGAAAAGGATATGTAGGCAACATGGGATACAACGCTGGCCTTCTCGAAAAATCAAGAAGGTCGGTCACTCCTTACAGAAACTCCAACTTGTGATCGACTCGGTTCAAGGTGCTTCTGGTGCTTTTCCAATTGGTTCCTTCTGTACAAACTTCCCAGAGTTGGCTTCTCCAAATATATCAGGAACCAGCCCTCTTTCAACTTCAAGGCATACTGATCATTCAAATGCGGTGAGCATGCAGACCAAGGGTGGTGCTTTGAGCCCTCAAGATGTGAAATCACCTTCTTCTTCTTGTAGTCGGAGTTCCAGTTCAAGCCAATGCTGTTCCAGTGGGGCTCAGCAACACCCTTCTTCTGCATTTTGCCTTGCTGGTAGCAACAATCCTATGGTTGGAGACAACTCTGATGATTTTGTCCTGAAGAAGGTCAGGAGTGATGTGGAACTGCATACCTCAACCCAAGGACCAAAGCCACTGCCAAGATCCCGATGCTACAAGTCTCTTAATGAACAGCCTATCCTGGAAGCTCTTCCTATAACAGAAAATGGTGGCCTCATATCTCAAGAGGTTGATGCGCAGAGAGTAAAAGTCACATATAGAGATGAGATAATCCGCTTCCGTATGCAGCATAATCGGAAACTTAAAGACTTATTGAACGAAATTTCAAGGCGATTTAGCATAGACAACATCCATATGTTTGATCTCAAGTACTTGGATGATGACGCTGAGTGGGTGCTATTAACGTGTGATGCTGATTTAGAGGAGTGTATTGATGTATGCCGATCATCTCAGAGCCACACAATTAAACTCTCACTCCAAGTTTCCTATCATCATTGAGGAAGGTGTTTGGGTACCAGTGGCACTTGATAATCTTAAGATGCTTTTAAGTTCTATCGACATGGATGGAAACCCTTACGAAGTTCCATAAATTCCGGTTTATGTTCGTAAAACATTTCTGGTTAGTACTGAACATAATATACGGGCATTGCTGGTGAACGTAGTTTCGGAAGCAGAAGGCTTCTTGTCGGTTGGTGGCAGTTGGAATGATAGCTAGATAAATGACTCTCCGGGAAGTCTTTGAAATCAATGGATTTGGAATCAACAACATTATATGCAGGCCTTCAGCTACAAGATCTTGAAGCAAATATAAATTAACTTCGTGTTTACAGGATCTTTGGAATCCGAAAACCTTGAAGACATTGAGAGAGGTCACACATACTTCGTATCCCAAGAAGTAGAGCATGAAAGCAAGGTGGTGGTTATATTGATTTCTGTTTACTAGAAATAGTTGCTTTCCTGTATAATGTAAAAGGTAGCAACTTACTAGTACTAAACTATTACATCAAAGTGTAAATTATTCAATCATAAGTTGAATGAAAGGTTGGAATTTCTTCATCATGATTCTTCTGGTTTGGATATTTTGATTGATATAGCTTCTTTGGTGATGTGGGGAATCTTTTTTCTATTCGGGGTAGTTGATACGACAACCATTTTTCCTCCACTGGCAAGCTATGTAGTTGCTCTGGAGTGTTCTAATGGTACTTAAAGCCTTGTAGTGGTTAGTAATCCAGTGCTTTCTATTATTTGTTCAACTCCAACTTTCTATATAATCTTTAAATAATCAATCACTTTCTGAGAGCGGAGAAGTATGGAAAATGTTAATGGCTTGATTAGCATGAATGATTGGACCCATGATGAAAATCTTTATGATCTAAGGTGTCTTAAAGGAATTTGCTAGTTGAAATTGCATTGTTATTGTGGGAAGTTTTGTCTCTAGCGAAACGAATCTTTTCTTTAAATATGTTTAGACTCGTTAGAGTCTTTTCTTTAAACTCATTTAAATTGTATTGAGATTTTCATAAACTATCCTTAATTTTGTATGAAAACACAAACCGTTAAATTATATAATAAAAACATATATTCAAATTTAAAAATAGAATATTATTTTTTAAGAATGATTAAACTAAGACTTTTTTACAATTCTCGGTAAATTATATAATTAACTTTTAATAAAATGGAAAAAAAATTAATTTTAACTATTCATTTTATTGATGTTTATATATTAAAGTACGTAAAAAAAAAAAAAAGAACTAATTTTTTATATTAATGATGGATGGCTTGTTGACGTTCCTATGCTGTTAAAAATTGAAATCGATGTTACATTTACACATGATTTTGCATCGTATGGTTGGCTTTCAAACCATTTCATTTAGTCAAAGGCTATAAATTTATTTGCTTTTCGTTTGTTACAAGTCACAACATTGAAACATGTATGTTGTGCTTGGTGATCATGAGTCATGACAAGATGAGTCAGCTTGTTTGTCGGATTTTTGATCTCAAACTGCCACACGTCTTCTCTTTAGTTTTAGTCTTGGCACATGGACGTGGAATCCGGGGCCGTATCTGATATTTTATCGGTCTTCGAAGTTGAAACCACTTCATTATTATTCAAAAACAAGTTCAATGTTACTGTGTATAATATATATATATATATAATCACGACTGTTTTTTATGTACAAATCCAATCATCGCCAAGTGTTCTTAGTTCTTGCCAACCTCCTTTGATATTGTAAAAGGTGCGACCTTAAAATTTGGAAGGTACCGCTTTTTCTTTCTTGTTATTGATTATGTTATTATATATTTAAATATATAATTTATACTTTAAATGGTTAATATATTTTTCATTTATGACCCAAATAAAAATTTATCTGATTTCATTTATAATCTAAATAAAAATTTATCTGATGTTGTTGAATTTTGGACCGCACATAATTACGTTACAAGTACGTAAAAATCTAACTACTTGATATGTTCTTTTACGCAATGCAACACACTAATTAGACCATCAATTTAACTGGGGTTACCTGCTTAAAAATGACACCCACTTTTGGACACATTAATTAGGCACTCCTTTCTTGGGGCCTTGCTTTCTTTTTCTCGAGAAATGCTTTGCATGGACCGTAAATGAAACCCTTCCTTTTTTTCGTGTCCCTGTCAAGCACCAATATCACACAAAGCCATTGTACAAAAACAGAAATATAAATGATACCATCTAATGGAATTCGATGAGAAAAAACAAAAAACTCATTTAATCTATTGTATAAAAACAGAAATATAATGATTCCATCTAATGTAATGTAATTTGATGAGGGGGAAAAATTGAAAAAAAAAAAAAAAACTCATTTTATCTAACAATATTTCATATTAAAATCATTCCACTACATGCGGTATCTCAAAAAAATTATAAAATTACAATTATTGATATAGTAACTACTTTTTACCCTGACTTATTTACGTTAAGACGAAACAAAGGAGTGTTGGTCATTACTAGTACATCTAGTATTGATTAGATACTTTGATATTTCTACTTTCTCTAAGTTAAAGATTGTATAATTTAACTTTACAATGGGGAGCTATCAAAGCTATTCAAAGTTTGTTTTCTTTTACATTACTTGTACATGTAATTTGAGACTATCAAAACTGAAGAAATTTTAACTCACAACAAAAGAATCTCTCTAGATCCTCCAGAAGAGATTCTTATAGCTGTGATGAAACTGATGGCCTATCTTCTTGCCTTTCGGCAACCACACATCTTGACGGTGGTCCAAACATGCTTAATACCACCTGCCAGTAGGAAAAACCACAGCAAGATATCAAAATAGATGTGTAGATACAAACGTCTGATTCACACCAAATGTAATGCAGATAACTTGATTGACTTACAGGTAGAAATACAAGCCCATGCAAGAAACCGAGAAGGACTAGTGCAAGGTACATTTGGAAGTAATAAACCTGCAAATTTGTATGAGCAAAAGATAATCAAATGGACTGAATAATGTTGGTTCTTGTGACTTAGAATTATGTGGAAGAAAATTGGTACCACAAAAACTTCTGTCCTTGAGAAGCAAAGAACAATCACTCCGACTAGTTTTGTTAGTGTGATTCCACTGCAAAATTGGATAGAAAAAAAGAAGGAATCATATTAATTATTATAGAAAACTTCACATACGTATGATGATGTAAACTGAAATAAGATGCATTTTGCAACCAAGTCACAGAGAAAAGCATCTAATTTGGCATCAACCATTCGTTCCCTAGAGAACTCACAGTCACGAGTTAGTATGCCTGCTTGGAAGAGCATTACAGTTTGACCATGAGTGTTAATAAAGAAAGACCTACACACTCCATACATTAGCTTTCTTGGGAAGAGAAGAAAAAGAACCTGAAGACTGAAGCCCCCATTGTGCTCAGAGCCTCTTTCATGCGTTGGTCTTTACCTCCACTGCTGACCTGTAAAAGGAATGCTTGAGAACATGGTGCAGAAGAAATATGTAGGGATAAAATGGAGGTGAATTTTCAAACTGAGAAGATAAAATGGATATTGGAGTAATACTTACTGAGAAAGCATGTGTTATGTGCACACAGAACTCAACAGCGATTCCCACTGACATAACGAGATTAACAACAGAGACTGCATTCAGTTGAATATTCAGAATTGCCATTACCCCCTGCAGAATTTCATGTTGCAGGCACACATCAAAACTAAGTATGCAGTGAAATTAATATCACAACTTGAAAAGGAGGAAGTTTCAAGAATGACAGTCAAGCAAGGAAAAGTACCATGAGATCCACAACAATCATCATCAATACCAGCAAAATAATTGCTGAACTCCAAAAACTACATTTGAAATTTGAACAAAGCAGAAGTTAATTTAGGAAAAACAGAACACACCACCCTGCTTGTTGAATTTTCTCAAGGAAACAGAAGTGCACATGTACACAACGCTATTAGTTAAACAACAGACTAATATTAGAAAACTGACCTGCATGTGATAACTAAACAAACGACAAATACTGCACCTGGTAAATCATTAAAAAAAATCGAATCAGTGTTTTGATTAGTTGAATATCTTCAAATTAAAATGTGTTTATCTGCTAATTATAAAACACTACATATAAAATATATTCAGTTTTGAGCAACAAAGACCTCAAGGTACTAACCAATGGCTATAGCAAGATTGATTAATGCTGTCCTCCATATATCAAGGTATTGCTCAAAAAACATATAAAACACAGAATAGGGAAAGATCTCAATCTGCACAAAAAACACAAAAAGAAAAGTATTAGACCTGCAAAAAAAGCATAACTGATTCACAGCCTATTCTGCAACATGTGCATTTTGGTATAACAGGGGGTGGCCTTCCTGAACATGACGACTTTTGACTATGAGATCGTAACTTACTGTCAGCAGAGGCAGCATGCATGTGCTACCCAGCAAGGGAGTAGCGCAGGAATTTTGTATGCATACTACTGTAGAAAATTTTAATTTAAATGAAAGTAGCATAAGTAAGACTGTAGTATTGGTCAGTGGCAATGATTTATTACCTTCAAGGACTTAGACATTTTGGAACTGAACTCTCGAGCAGCCCTCATGGACTTAACATAATCAACCTGTCATAGATTTTAGATGAATTGAAGTTGAGTCCCCGTACAATGAAAAATAAGAAACAACAACACATAACAATCAACTTTAAACCGTACAATGCAAAATAAGAAAAAACAACACATAACAATCAACTTTAAAAAATTAGACAAAACTTTTTCCACCTGCTTGTTGAGGGGTGTATGATATGTACGAAATGATGATGCTCGGATAATGCCATTTTCAAAACCTGGAGAGGCAATATATGTAATAATCCACCGAAGTTATACACACATGTAAACACGCAAATGCATGTATCAAGTCAAGAATGTGAAATTGTTAATTGTCAGGCTTGTCATTGAACAAATCTAGTCCCACAAACCTTTCAATTCCACACTGTTAGTGTATGCGCCATGGCCACCCTTCGCACAATCACTAGAGGGCAGAGCATCGAGGAACCATGGAAGTTTTTCCTTAAATTGTGCAGTAGATGGACGATCATTACGCAAATCCGAGCGGTGGAAGCACTGGAGAATTCCAAAACCGTTAACAGACAAACCACTTAATTTGAAAAGAAAAACACTACTGCCTTAATGATCGATAGAGAAGAAGAAAATTCACTCAAAATATTTAGCCAACTAAAGTGTGAGGATTACCGTGGTACAATCTTTGCACACTCCTGCCAGGCCACAAGAAGTTTGACCAGCAGGGCAGCAAGGAGGCTGCAAGAAAGACTATCTGACTTAGTAAATTTGAACTATTGCAACGGCCAATAAAACAGAAAATCTTGAGGACAACAAAGTTGGATTACCATAAAGTGATTGGTAAAACATGATCAATACACAATTCACCATTGTTACACTCATACTAATAGTAATGGAGACTTATTTCATGCCATGTTCAGTAATGATGGTGCCATTACTATAAGATCCCTAAGTAAGAAGAATTAGCCACATAATTTAAAGTCTATTTTGATGGAATCCACAAGATAACTTTTGCACCATTTATAGATATAATAAGTTTTATCAAGCTTATTATGTTCATTCCAATACAAACGTTATCAGGGCCTGAAATATGAACTAAGGGTAAATATGTAGTAAGGACAAGCATGGACCTTTAAATCATGGAAACCAGAAAACAGTATATAACTGAAAACAAAACGGAAGAGGGCATGAAATTATTTGAATATGGACCCTTTTAGGAAAACATCAGAGAGGTATTGACACAATGAGTTACATAAACAAGCTTCAAAATAATGGGGTTATGACCTGGTCATCAGGGGGGCAATAACTTCCATTTGTGAACTTCCGACAGCAACCAAAAGCTTCTGGAGATATCCATACAAGAAAATCATCAAGCCATGAAGCGGCTGGCTTGGCTATATAGCTTGATTTTGGTGTCAATGATGCGCTAGAAATCTAGTCAGAAAAAAATTATTCAGTGTTAAAGAGCATTGAAAAATTGAAACAACTAAATAAATAGAAGTTAGCAACAGATATATTGAATCAGCACAGAAGCAACTAGTGGCACACAAAAGATTTCAAAATCACTAACACACCCTACTCTTCAATTGTTTTATCCTCAGTGAAAAGTACACATATGAAGACATCCCTCTAAGTGAAAGGTTGCAAGGAGATCCAAAATATAGGTTTGTGCCGCAAATTCTTGACTCATCAATTCTGAGAGTTTGCCATCTACTCAATACAAATACTTCTTTAGTGATACAATCCATGATCACTTATATGCAGACTCCAATCAGTTAACATATTTGACTACTTGTATAACTACTGATTTACTGACAATTAGATCACAATTATACTGAGGAAGACTATAAAACACAGAATAAGATGAAAAGGGAAAGGAGAACCCAGTGAAATTTTAGATCAAGCATAGACAAGGCGCATTGTGAGAAAGCTAGTAGTATATAAAGCAAGGGCCTTTAGAAACCAAAAATTCACCTCTAGTAGGAAAAGTAAGGTTTACCTCATTTAAAAGAGAGTTTGATTCACATTGACTGATGGAGCACAGTTGATTTGTATGCCTTGATTCTGAGCTGAGGAGATTATCATCAAAACCATCTTGAGCAACAAAATCATTAAGATAAAAACTTAACTAATCATCAATTTTAAGATGAAAACTGAAGTGTTCTTATACTATCTAAATATAGTACAGTGCATATTATTCTTTTACTCGAAGCTTCATCTAAGATTTTCCCTATAATGCACTTGTGAACTCAGCCTTAAAAAGGGCATATACTGCCAATTATTCCACATATGCTAGAACTGAGGGCTCATTTTATACACAACTTTACATAACTGCTTTCACATATTGAGTAAATGACCAATCACTCTTCCAACATAACACTAGCAAAAGGGAAAATGCTTCTCCATAAAACAGTGGAACAAAATGAGAACATGCTGAAGGACAGGTTCAAGTTATGTAAACCTGGTAGGATATCATCTAGCAAACAAAAGGATTTACTAGTGATAGTACATCCAGACTATCAGCTACAACCAACTTATTTTAAGTACTTAATACAGAATATAATGATCAAGCTGTCTTTGAGAAGATCACCTGATTCATATCATCTGCTAATCATGTATAACAGATATTAGTTATGTTAAATCCTATATCCTCTAGCTTCACATGTCAGTTCTATAACAAGTTCAATGCAAAGTTTACTTATTTAAGCATAATATTTCAAGGACACGTCTGATGCAAAAATTGTTTGAAATTTGATGAAGACACAAGAACAACCATATCAACCTATTATGTTACAGATTTCTTAACTAGTATTAAATTCTATGCACCTAGGGAGATACAATATTGACAAACATGAATTAAACATATGACATATAACTTGAAATTATGCCAGCACTCTCTAAGGTGGCTGGAATGCCATTTCCAACTTTTAACAAAGCAGAGAACCATTCTATGACACACTATGAAAACCAACAAATGTAATAGTGCAAGCATGAAGAAAAGCCATGTCAGTGCTGACTCAACAATCAAAAAACAGTGGGATAGCTGTAATGGTATCAAAATAGATAGGAAAAAAAAATGAATTTACACTGGAATACCTATAATTATAGTTCTTCACAACAAAATATAGGGGAGGTCCAATTCTGAGATGCTCTGAAACGTTATTAAAATACCCCTGCAGCAAAAGAAAGAAAAGCTGATGCACTAAACATATAGAACATACTTGAATGCTCCATGAAATGAAAAGGTATCAAAAAATTGAACCTGGAGATACGAATCTTGAGGAAGAACAATCTTTTGTTCCAAACCAGGTTCTATACGTGTGGATAACGCCTATAAATATAAGAAATATAAGTAACTAACTTAAGACGTGAAAATAACACTAAGGGGCAATGTGTAATCTCGCGAAATGTTCCAAGATAAAAAGAAAATAACAGAGAGACTCACAATGCTAGCCAAAGCATACGCAACAAAAACAGAAATGACAATAATTTTCACTCCCCAGAGACTGAGAATCGGTGCATGGACCTCCTAAGAAGTTGCAAAATGAAATTCAAGTGAATTAGACATAAGGATAGCCACAGAAAAACAATACAATACAAAGAAAAACTAAATTCAAATCATTAAGCGCAGATCATCATACAATTATTGCTGAATAAACACATAAAATGCACCACTATGGGAAATATTAAGATGAGCATGGCAGACTTTGATCATGCAAACGGTAATAAAATATAAATATCACAATTGATTGTAAGTTAATTACAATACTCAGATTGCTACTGTTGGCAGGACTGTTGGCTAAATTTGTAACCATGTCAGACTGGTACGATGAGCACAAAGGGATCTATTCTTTAAGAAATCTACCAAATTCTGAAGAATATTTTTTTGCTAGAAACTTTACATTTCATACCATTACCATCCTGCTTTGCATCCATATTTTTTTAGATCCTACATAGTCTTTTCAATGTTTGGTCAAATTACATTAACCCCAGTCACATATGAGGATTAGAAATATTTAACCATTGGAAAACAGTATGCAGTGGTTTGGCATCTGATAGTAAACATGAAGGATCTAAACAAGATGCATGTCATCATGGGATGTGGTGGGAGTATTGTGCTGAGAAATATGACTCGCCAGGTAAGTTCAGTTATAAGTAAAGCTGGTTACCTTCATATATCGAGCCAGCAATCCAGGTTTTCTTTGACCAATGCCTAAACTTTCACAAAATATCTTTAATCAGAGTTAATAACAATATAAAAATTAAAAATTATTAAAAAAAAAAATGGAAAGTGCAAACACATTTAGGGAATATAAAACCAAGTCAGACTATGCGTTAATTAAATGTGAATTAAACAACTCTGGCAAATACCTTTGTCAGAGTCAGCATATGATGAAGACGTTTTTATACATGGAAAACAATCAATTCTTTTATCCTCAGCTCTCAAGAAGTCAAAAACTATTAAAGCAACAAAAGCAGTGACTTGCAGAAGGAAGTCCAATAGAACAGCCAGTGCTGCAAAAGAATAGACAAATTGAAGTTGGTAATAAAAAATTGACATTGAAAATAACCATGACAAAACATTGTATGACCCTTTTAAAAAAAAAAAAAAAAGGGGGCAAGACTACATTGCAAGTATATGAATTGAAATAAAATGTCACCAGCAAACATAGAGAAAACACGGCAGGCTGGCATAGGGATAAAACTTCCAACCGCAAAGGCTAGAACCTCTGATAGACTAGCTAGTGTTATGGATGGTCCAACTTCCACAAGTGCATTGCTTATCCGTCCTTCTAAAGGCAACTCCGGTGGTTGACGCTTAACAGCATGCACCAGTATGCACATATTATCCACCCCAACCTGTCATGACACAGAAGTTCAGAAATATAAGCTACAACAATACTGACCATGAAGATACCTTGAAAAAGAATTTAGTAGATAACCAAACCATGAAACAAATTTGTTCAAATTAATTATATTGAAGATGTTAATTTAGTTTTACATAACAAAATGATAGTTCAATTTTGTGCGACCCAGTTAAGTTTTACTTCTGCGATTAATGCAAAATCAGTTCTCAAAACAGATTAGATGTCTCATTACTCCATTTTCAGAAAGGGAAAAGATAAGTATGTTCATATACATGATGAATGGGAATTTTTAATTAAAGCTTGTGTTGAAAAATGAGCAGGTGAGTCTAAAAATTATCATATATTACGAGAAGTCAAAGCATTGCCTAATCATAGCCATCAAGTGTTGATACAAGGAAGATATAAGGTGCAGAATTTGCTAGTCATACTGTGAAATTTTGAAACGTTTAATGGTATTTCTATGTGTCTGCGAATTTCCATGACAAGTTATATTACTGCTGAAATGTAATCAGATTGAGACAAATGCAAACTCATATCAAAACTTTTTAATAGTGCATAAGGTAGGAATGGAACTTACAGCTAGAACAAGAAAAGGAATAACTTCCATAATGATTAGTGTCGATTTAACTCCAATAGCACTGAAAAATCCAACTGACCCAAGAACGGAAAGCATGACAAGCACAACTCCAGCAAGTCCAAGCAATACCTGCAACTCAACCAATCATATACTAAAAGAAATCTAGAGAAAAATCTAGAGAAAAATAAAGTAAATATCAATGCATGCATAAGGAAATTATTGAATGAAATTGTACCTTAGAAGAAATGTAAAACATAGACAGGCGAGGAGTATCCCCCAAAGTAAGAGATATGTAAGCAAACATCACTAGATAGCTTATCTGCAATGACATAAGGAAATAAACAGGTTAATCAGTATACAAAAAATTCCAATTTGTCCCTAAATAAAAGGATTTGCCATATCCTAGATAGTGTGGAATTGAGGGTTAGTTTGTGTTGTCTCACAAACACATTGCGATTACAATAAAAAGTTCAAATGTTTAGAAAAGATGGATGCAATATAGCACATTGACAAGACTTCATATAAAAATGTTTATCAAATCACAATACTCAAATAAGTCAAAATCCCAAAAGCAATCATAGCCACTACAGTGGTATCCAAAGCCATATTTTCATACATCATTTATGGCAATAATTTAAGCATTAATTCTCTAAATGCCAAATCAGATTGTCAACCGATAATAGTAATAACATATAATCACCATTATTGTTACGGCATCTGCAGTACTTTCTCTTTTCAGTTCTTCCTCGATGGAGCTTTCTGATGAAAAAGTAAGGGTCAAATTTTTAGACCGCACCATTGGCAACAACTCATCCTGTCATGGAAGATAAAACAAAGATAAATATCAGGCAAGACAGCACCACAAAGAGTTATAATCATTACCATCTTAAAACAATAGTGCATGAAAAACATAAATAACCAGGTCAAGATAAATATCTATTATGTATATGCACCTGCCTCCTAAAATAACATAAGAAGGGCGACACTCAACCCAATTGTGGGGTAAGCTACAAGAAAATCACACCAACAATAAAAAAAAAAAAAACAGTAAGATGACAAAATTAGAGAGTACAAACCTTTGCCAAATGTATAAATGCCTTCTCCCAAGCCACTGCCTTTTCTGTTTCATTCCCTTCTCTAACAATTGCGTTGTCTACTGGATAAGTTACTACAAAGGCAGATGCCTGTCTCCAATATATTATTGTTTTATTGCTCGAATGAACCAATGAAAGCTTAAAATTAAAAGGGGTGAACAATTACCTCTGAATAATTGCTCCCAGAGAAACCTCCTAATGCAGTGCTTGGATCAAGCGGGGCTTTAAAAGCACTCATACATGAGTCTGTAGAGGTATAATGCTAAAAGAACATGTAGTACAGTTAATTGGCCAATTGTGGTAAATGTCACCAAAAAAAATATGTAATAAAAGGATAATGAAAATGAAAACCACAAGGGGAAAAAAAATTTAAATGTCTGTCACTAAAGTTGAAGATACAAAGGATAAATAAAGCAGATATCTTCTAACCCTATATCCCATTAATCAACAGATCAAATAAAATTGTAACAGTTCCAATATGATAAATTCGTTAAATCCATAGATTCCAAAACTGGCTGACCAAAATATAGCTCCATCAGTTGATACTTTTTTCATGCTAACCTTAATATTATTTGAATATTCAAAATATATTTTCATTTGTAAATCAACATAGTTTTTCAACGAACTCCAAGAAGTTTAGTTTTCATACAAGCACAAATATTATTGAATGTTCATTTTATATGTAGAGTATTTCCTTTGTAAGTTTAATTTTAGATGAGTATGGATAGCAGATCGAATGTGTACAGAAAGTGTCCAACGTGTTAGCTTATAAACAACAGAGATATGCCCTTCAGCTTTAAACAACATTTCAGATAGAGAGTCCCAATGTGTACCTGGAAACAATACTTCATGTGTTCAACTCCTCCAAAGTTATCAAAATTTTCAGGATTCATTTTGAAATACTGTCATAAAGAACATATAAAAATAGTTAACAAAGATATGTAAGACAAAAGAATCATATATTTTAATGACAAGCCATTCTTTGAGAGAGTTGCCTAGGGGAATCTTCTACTAATTATTAATATAATTAATAGAAGGGACACAAAACAAGAATGTTAATGTGATGTGAAGAGAAACATGCATCCAAGATCAAAAGAAGATGCAACATAATATATTACAGTGATGATGTCAATACTAGTCCAACAAACATAGACATCCGTTTATCAACATGACATGGAAAATAAAAATAATATAATAAAAAGAAAAAAAAAAAAAAAGGGAATTTATGTAAATATTAGATGGATGTAAATATGGGACGAAGCATAAGCTACGATAACATTAGTAAGCCTTATAAGTGTAGAATTTCACTCCAGAAAGTGAACAAAGAAAATTTAGCTTTAAACATCCAGTACCCCTCGTAAATACTAATCATAAAAAATATAACATGCATCCATATGAATTGCTCTATTCCAGACCAAGAAGCAAGAATCCTACCTGCAAAACACTTTGTGTTGCACAATCCTGATCCAGTGGCTTCATGCAAATGTCAGTCAAAGATATCATAGAGCCAGAATAATTGGCATGAAGTCCATCAATCTGTTAAGATTGAATAAATTTAATTGAAAGATTGTCATATGAATAAATTTAATGGAAAGATTATCATACTTGAAAGAAAGGTACGGTACAATAATTATAAATCTTTAATATAATAAATTACAGTGCAATGCAAGTCACATATTAACCCGACTTGATGATATTGATTCTATGCAAACTGAATTAATACCTTCTTTTGTATTTCAAAAAGCAATTTAATGTTGCTCTCTGTCACAATACTGGGTGACTTCCCACGAGGAGTATCTGGAATTGTAGCCAATATTAGCTGAAAATATAAGCACCATTAGTTTCTTACAGAGTTGAAATAATTCTATGAATCATGAAATTATATATTTTTTTTCTTGGTTCAACTGTTCGGAGTTGTGTCATTACAAATCTCTGATTCACAATAATTATTTCACAAAAAATAATTAAAAATAACAGTAAAGTATTTCTATGAGTTATATAACTGCATGCTGATTTATGTAAAAAAATGCATTCTAAACAGAAATGCTTAACATGCATGTAGATGCTAGTATGTCAAACACTTGTAAACCATCATGTCTTGTAGGCCCGTTGCCTCTACAAAATTGACCCCAATGCTTACCAAGAAATGAAGAAGGAAATAGATAAGGTGGAAAAATGATAACCAAGAAAACAGAAAGAGCAAGAACACGGAACCTGTTCAATTCTATAAAAAGGAGCAAGGTGGTTGTCAAAAAATTGTTTCTCTTCGGCAGCTTTACTCCCAGGCCCTACCCATAGCTGAAATAGAACATGCAATTGAAATGGACAGACATCAGGCAAAACAAAGCTATACAAACAGACACACACACACACATATGGAGTGGACATTCTATATATATATATATAAGATGCAGAAAGCCATCTAGTGCCATAAATACCTTCTCAGGCCTTGTTTCCACTTTGAAACGTATTAGCCCTAAACAAAGCAGAAGAACTATAGCCACAGACAAACTCAATACAAGGGTTGGATTTTTGGCAACCCACGTACCATATTTCCTGAATACAAGCAAGTTTCCACAATATCAGATATCATTCTGCTTGAAATGACGTATGCTTTAATGGCATAGGCAGTGACCTGTAAAAATTTGAGATGTATCCTTGCACAATTGAAAGTTGAATCCTGTTACTAGTTTGTGGAGCATCTTCAAGCATCTGATATAAAAATTCAGTCAAAATAAATTTCATTATAAGATCAGCCAAAAGAATGAACCAAAGGTTAAATAAAACAGAGAGAGAACAATCAATAACTAGTAAGAAGAAGAATGATGACCATAACAAAAGTTTGATAACATGCATGATCTACCCATTGTTGATAAGTTAGCAACAAGTATTAAATTGGTAATCTGACCAGTATACAAAAAAATCCTTCTAAGTAATAGTAATAGCATAGTTGGCAAGTTCAAGTATGAGATAAAAAATAAGTGGATTTCCAGTTGAGTAATGCACAGCTATGTCTAATATTAGATTTACAGGAAAGCATTTAATCACACTCAAAACTAACACTATCAAACACATAATTCATAAAAAAATTTAACGTGTTACATAAAACCCAAAAAAAAAAAAAATAGTAATTATAAACCATAGCTATGACTAATGCAGATCAACTGAATCAAGACAAGCAAGACTTGTCTTATTAGTTGAATGATTTGATTAACATGAAACATTGTCATAAAAACCAAAAGATATAGGAATGGATAAAAAACGAACCTGCTGCATGGGTAGATTCTCATCTTTCTGCTTATTAACAGAATGGCGTTCACCACTGTCCCCTACATCTGACAGTGGCTTCATTCTAAAGGTTCTGTTTCTTTCTCTTGACCGACGAATAAAAGCCCACCACAAAAACACAGAAGCCAGTACAATATACAGGATTGTCAAAGCAAAGTCAACACATTTGGCCTGTAGATATCAACCAATGAAACCTAATTAGCAAAACATGTATAGCACCTACAATTTTTTTTTTTTTTTTTTTTTTTGATAGGAAACGAAACTTTATTGAATTGAATAGAAAAGAGTACATAAACAAATGTGAACCAGAAGTCCACCTACATAGCCAAACTAAAACAAGATTGAAAAAACAAACTATTACTCAAATTACCGAACAACAGCTTTCCAATCTAATAAAATGAAAAATAACGAAACGTCTTTAAAATCTACACTCGACGATGCCCAAAGGGAAGCCCAATAATGAGCTTTATCCCATAAAGCCCAATAATGAGCTTTATCTAATAAAATGTATAGCACCTACAATTACACCACCAAAAAGTCTAAATTCACTTTAAAGTGACTAAAGAGCTACTAAAGAGCTAAATTTCATTCAGTAAAATAAGCAAATCAATGTAATGGCAAATAATAAAACTGTAATGTTGTCAGTTCTCACATGCAGAGATCCAATTCTCACTGAACAGGAACCCCCTTTATGCAGCGAGGGAGGTGCTGTACTAGAGCAGACAGGAGATGTAGTGCAATCACCGCAAGAGCATCCCAGTGAAACATCAGCACATGAATAAGCAGATACGTTCATAGGTATCATTCCGGATGATTCAGGAGCACTTGACAGAAATTGAATAGCATAAGGAGAACCAGGTACACTAGGAGGAGCCCGCCTACCAATGAAAGCAAACCAATCTGCCAAAAGCAATAATGCAAGCACAAGTTATAGGAAAATAATATTACCACAAAGGAAAAACAAGTATTCCCTTGCTGAAGAAAATAGTTAATGAGATTCTCAGCAGTCAAATATAAAACCAAGCATTACTTTCTTAAAACAGATGAAAACAAGAATCAGTAAAACAAAAGGCTTCGTAAGGAAGTTAAAGCATTTTGTAGCAATATCACTACACCTAAATCAACCCTCATTGCATGTCTCGAGAACAACTGAAATTTGCGGATACCTTTGATGTGTTATTGCACATAGACATTCACTCCCCTATGGCTGCACCTAAAGCCAACTGCTTAAGAAGAGTCATTCTGTAACTAATGAGCAGCTACTTTTACAGTCCATTATGTTATGGAAGTTACTTGAGTTTCCTAATCCAAAAATGTAGGCCAAACTACCTTCAAAAGTTCACAGACAGACACAGTGGCCTTTATAAAAGAAAGATAAGGTATTTTGACTTGTCAAGAATCAAGATGACATGACACTTTAATCCATACGTGTTTCTCATGTAGTACGTAATTCTAATAAGCAACAAGAGGCTTTTGGACCTTCCCCTTGTTAGCACCTTGATCACTCCACAATGAAACCAATATATACATGAGACGTAGGAAGATGAAAAATTGAATGGAAATGTATAGATAGATACACAGAGAGAGAGAGAGAGAGGGAGGGAGAGAGAGGTCTTAAATACAAGTTTAAATTTAGCAATTTACCCTTAAAAGTTTGAGCACCAGCACCGATAAAATCTACAGCTCGAGTATTCATCGTACCAAACTTTACATCCTTGCAAGATTCATATAATCCTTTACCAAAAGCATCAGTTATGTAATAGTCAATCCCATTTACAGTCATATTGTTATTGACCTGCAAAAGAGTAAGATTGCTCAAATAAATTTATGTGCCTCAAGATATGCCTATCTGTGTCTGATAGGGCATGTGATGATAAACAGAACTTCAAAGAGTATGTTATTACTTATTCCTGTGGCAGATTGACATTAGTATCCCACAACTTGAGATGTTATTTTAAAAAACAACAGAATTGTTGAAGGGCAAGCTCCAGGACTAATATAAGATTTATATATAATGGAAGTTGAAGTCTACGTAGAACGGCACAGACTATAGCGGATTAATAACCAAATGATATAATAAACTGACAAACAAAAATGCAAATTCTAAAATGATTTTTTATTATTATATTTTGGGGGAGGGTGGAGGGAAGGAGGGTGGTGAGAACAGATATTCTTGGAATATCAATGAGTAGCAAGATTGCTTTCTAGTTGTTAGATGGGAAACATAGTAGAATGAGAAATATATAGAATTCCTGACCTTGGATATAGAAGTCACATTGATAAATAAACTCTGATTTGGAGAGCATGTAAGCTCACAAAACAGATTCAAAAAGTTTCTCAGGCATGCTGGACAGCCTACAAGAAAAGGAATCGCCTGCAGAACATACATAGATAAGAATCATATTGTTCATATCACTTTAAAAGAGAGGAAATACTGAAAAGGAATGGCAGCATAAACAGAGTTAATATGACAAGCTAAGAACTTAAATAAAAGAGAGGAAATACTGAAAAGGAATGACAGCGTAAACAGAGTTAATATGACAAGCTAAGAACTTAAAAGACTAACCATTCCAAAATAACTAGATTATAACAGCAAATACATGTTACGTGCCATAAATAAAAATAAAATAGAAAAGACAAAACGTTATGAAAAGGGTGCAATTACTTAAAAACAAACACCAGAAACCAAAGAAAGTTTCAAGGTAAGAGATTAATAGTACAATACAAAACTTCTATCATGACCTGAAGTTTCAAATTTTCTAAAATAACTACAATTCTTCTCTCCCAATCAAATAGCAGTCCCATCAAAGGAAAAAACCTAGAAATCACAGGTAAACAACAACAATAACTGCAAATGAATAGCACTTCCTAAGTACATTCCTCTCAAGGATACATTACTGTAACATATCTAATAACATCGCGTCCACGTGAAGGAAATAACAACGTAAATTAACCAAATTATAGTTAATTCTCACATCAGACACCTTCTAACTCATAGTAAAAAGCACAAATTAATCACCTTTAAACAAAGAAAATACGTCTCAAATCAAGGTTCAGTTTAAAATCATCTTACTTGCTGAACTTGGGTCCGTAAAGTATCAAATTGAGCTTCTGTACAACAAACATTGCCGGTAATTGTCGGGCACAAACTTTGAATCTTGGACGAAAGTAAGGCATCTGGCTGGGGAAACATAACAAAAACTGATCATAATCAAATAATAACACAATCAACATAGCTTTACAGAAAAAAACTTCGAACTCATAGAACCAAGAAACAATTATATGCAAATCTAATAACCAAACTGCAAAAACTTTACCACCACCACCAACGACAACAACAACAACACACCTTCACTGCCGGAGAACCATAAGGACAATTCAATACTTTTCTATCACTACGCGCTCCACAAATGTCATACATTGCACAATATTCCTCTTTATGTTGCACTCTAAACAACAACAAAACAGAGCAAAGACTACAATCTCTCAGTATCTATCAACATCAACAAAATTTTAAATTCGACAAAGAAAAATAACTCACCCGGTGTTGGACGGCTGTGCACAGACTACAGAGAGAGTAAACAGAACCTACACGTACATACATGTAACATTAAAATGTTATAGAAAAAGACAAATAACAGAAAAAAGAGTTAAGAGCTTCCAGTGGAATCTTCTATTTTCCTCCGTTTTCTCAGCAACCAAGCAGACAGGAAAGGAAAGAGAAAGTGGTGCATATTTTCTTCAGTGAAATAAGAAATCAGTAATAGCAGCAGACGTGTAACAGAAAAGAGAGATTCAAATCTTCATTTCGTTCAATTTTCCTCCTTTCTTTTTCTCGGCAACCAAACAGACGCCAAGAAAGGAAAGAAGATGAGTTAAAGCGCAAACAGATATTCAAAGCTTCTGATTCTGTTTCCGAATATGAAAAAACGTATTCACACAGTAAAAAGGAAGAAGAAGAAATGAAGCGATAGGAGGTAGCGGAGGTAGTGTTTGCCTGAAAGAGAGAAATCGACAGAAGAAGCGTGAATCGGCGTGATAGCTCCATTGTAGTCGTCTGTGTTCGAGAAAAAAAGTGAGGCTGGAGCTTTTGTATCATATCATTCACTAGTAAAGAGAGCGAGAGAGGGAGTCAATAGAAGTGTGTATTTATCGTTACTCGAGTGAGAGATTCAGGTTTCAGAAGAACAGCAACAAAACCTTTCTTTCGCGCTGGCAAGTGGCAACTCCGCTGTTTTCAAAAAACCAACTCATAAATCCTTTTGCATCCACTCTCTCTTTTACGGAAATGCCCTTGCTTTCGCTCTTTGTTTGGTTTACGGAGAATTTTTCACAGGTTCGACCCAAAGCCACTCCTCCCTTTTACGGTAAGACAGCGGTATATAAGATAGTGTCTCCAGGAATTGAACAAGTAACCATAGAGATAGTTGGATTATAAACCAGATTCCATCCAGACAAATTGTCTGGGTGGCAACAGCTATAAGGTGACTGGTGTTAGTGTACAAGTCAACTTTAATTATTTTAGGAATTCTCATTATAGTAATTCTTCTAATTGTAGCATAATCAATTTGTAATTATTTTGTAATTTTTTCTTTCCCGTAATTACTCTAGATAATTGACTGTAATTACTATAAATAGTTGACTATGAGATGTAATATCTATAAATATGTAATCTCTATCAAAGGAACAAAGTAAGCAATTATACCAATTATCATAATTGGGACGCCGCTTTACAGACTTATGGTTTAAAAACGATATGGTAGCACGTTATCTCTGTCACATTCCAATTTGTAATTCAAAGATGATATAGTAGTATCCCGCCTTCGTCACATACCGCGAGGGCAAAACCAAAGCTCACGTGAATAAATCGTCACTGTGATAACTATTAATCATTACAAGTGAAAAATGCGGCGACAAGGGTAGTTTGGTAATCTCATATGTTAGTTTGACATTCCATGAGATCGTCGAGGGCCCATGTACATTAATCAAAAACTCAAAAAAAAAAAAACAAAAAAACTTGGTTGGTTATTTACGTCCCCTAATATAAGTTTATATTTTTTTTATCTATATCTTATAAATTTGGAGAAGGGAAGTTTTAATATCTTAGAGTGAATATATGAGATAATAATATCATGTTGATTGATACAAGAAATACATTTAGAAGGGTATATTCAATCTATATTTCATTAGAATTTAAAATATTTTAAAAATTTAAATGTATTCAATTTAGATTTGAATGGATCATATTGAAATTTAAGTGTATTTAATCCAGATTTATTAGAAATTTATTAAATTTTAAGTATATTCAATTCATATTTATACGAAATTCATTAAACTTTAGATTATTCAATTCAGATTTATATGAAATTCAAATAAAATCTAAGGGGGGTGTATTCAATCTAGATTTCATTTGAATTTGTTGGAGTTTCTTTTAATGATAGATTTTGATGAATTCTATAGATTTTATGGATTCTATAAGATTTTGTTAGAATTCTATTTAAAAGTTTGTTGGATTATTTAATGGATTCCATCAGATTTTGTTAGAATTCTATTTAGAGCTTGTCGAATTTTTTACATAGATTTAAATGAAATTGAATATATTTAAATGGAATTATTAATGATTTTATTTTTTTAAAAAAAAATCATATGACGAGCAGCATGTTTTACTTGACCCAACTTTCACCGTCAAATTATATAAATTATGAATATAATTATTTTATTTTTATAAATCACATTAATGAAAATTTTGATTTTATAAAATGATATTCGGTTTTTCACGTCTAATTATTTGTTGATTTTTTTTTAAAAAAATATTAGTATGTATGTATCAACTTAAGATTATATTATATCGTATTTATATATTTTTTAAAAGTGTGTCACATTCAATAAAGTTGAAAAATATCAAGTTTAAAAATCAATGCAAATTTGTATCACTAGCAAAACCTTTTTTTGTATGTATGTGTGCTTGTATGTACATATGTAGAAGATTGATAGTTTCACGTTTCTAAATTAGCAAACTTTTAATGCTAATATTTAATAGAACCAACAACATGTAAATTGTAAGTGTAATGTATCAATAAAATAAGTGGAAGTAATTATGAAAAACTTAAAAATATTAATAATATTATTCAGAGTAAAATTTTCATAATTCTTATGTGTTATTATTACTTAGGAACCCTAGCGGTCATCGCCCAGTTTCTATCAATTCTTTATTTATACCTATACAACATTTATCCATTCTCCGTAATTGTTATTGTGTATTATGAAATTATCATTTGTGAATCCACGGTCATAATAAGTCAAAGCAGAATAAATCTAGATATAATCAAGAGGTAGGTCAATCTTCAATTGCATCAACTCGTAAAGTATCATCAAATAGAGAAATTTCAGTTTTCTCTTCGAATCTTAACTACTAGGTTTTGTATAGATTAACGTGAGATTACAATTATTACCAATCAAAAGATTAGGTTTTTGTAGATTTTTTTGTTCCATTAGAGACAAAAAGACTTATTGATTGCTGACAAATTTGTAGGTTTTGGTGATTTAATCACTAAAAAAAAAAATCAAGAAAAAAAAAATGAATGTATGAAATCTATGAAATCTTTGGGGGTAGGTCAAGATTTCATATGAGCTTTTTTATTCATATATAAGTTCAAACAATCCATTAAAATCTATTAAAATAGAATTCCTATAAAATTATTGATTTTTTGAATACATATATTTAGTTTTCTTAAAAGACTTAATTGAATACACATAAATTTTATTGGAATCTTTACAAATTTGAATTGAATACACTTGAATTTTAATAGAATTATAAAAAATCTAGATTGAATATACTTAAATTTTAAAATCTTTTGAATTCCAATAGACTCCTAAGTTGAATACACCCCCCTAATTGTATTCAATTCAGATTTAGATGAAATCTAATAAAATCTAGGTTTACTAAAAAAATCATTGACTTCATAGATTTCATTTAAGTAATGGATTTTGATGAATTTTAAAGTGATTTTTTATAAAGAAAACAAGTTATAATAAATCTTAGGAGGTGTATTCAACTTAGAAGTTTATTGGAATTCAAAAGATTTTAAAAATCTAAGTGTATTCAATCCAAACTTTTTATAAGTCTATTAATGTTTAGGTATATTGAATCAAAATTTGTTAGTATTTCAATAAAATTTTAGTGTATTCAATTTAGATTTTTAATAAATCCAAATAATTTTAAGTGTAATTAAAAAAAATAATAATAATGATTTTATAGAAATTAAATTTTAATCGATTTTGATAGATTTTTTTAACCCTTGGTATAAATAAAAAACCTCATATGAAATCTCACCCTACCCTTAAAGATTTCCTGGGTTTCATACTTTTTTTTTTACTCTTAGAACAGGCTCACACATTACTCCTTTGGTAGTGGTGAATTGGATGTATGTTTTGCAATCTTTTTCACTTTCATATTCAATTGTTGTTTAAAATCTTCAAAACCCGAATAGGTACTCAATAGAACCCCACCGCAATATACGACAAAATTAAGATAAAATCAAACAAAAATTATAGTAAAAGAAGTGCAATTAAAAAATAGATTTGTGTATACAATCAAATCGAGGTATTTAGTTTACAAAATAATAACTAGATTAATATATATATATATAAAGATTACAACAGATCAAACGAGTGCAAGAGAGAAGGAGCGAAGATGTGAATAAAATAGTAAAATAAAAGATTTTTTTTAAAAAAAAGAATTGAAATACAAGGTTTTTATTTTTTTATGAGAAAATCCGGAGACCTCGAAGTGGGTGAGTGCATGTTGGGTCAAGTTTGGCAGTAGGGAAAAAAATGTTAATTGATTTGGGCATACAAGAGAAAAGAGGTTTTTAGTTGTTGTCAAAAACAAAGAGAAATTCAGATTTATTTTATTTTATAAAAAAAATCGTGATTCACTGAAATCCTAACAAAATTTGATGATATATATGAAATCTATAGAATTCATCAAAATTATTAAAAAAAAAAAAAAAACAAACAAACAAACCTCCAACATGTCTCAATCAAATCCACGTAGAATACACCCTCCTTAATTGATTATTTATATAATATATGTAGGGGCACACATTTAACACTTATTAGTTTGAAGAGAAGATATATATTTCTATCATTAGCAAACAAGTCTTATAATTAATTAAAACTTTTAACAAAATTTTTTCAAATTTCAAAATAATAAAAATGAATTAGTTTGGAGTTTGATGGTATAAAATTTGATGTAATAATTAATGATGATATGATGTAGATGAGAAAAGGATAGGCCCACTTAAGGAGTTAAAGAGAATGTATATTAATGGATATGGTTGGAGAGGTTAGTGGGAACTCGTTGACTGTAATGTATATTAATTCTCTGTTTTCAACTAATTTACTGACTCAGTGGAACACAGGTCCTGCTTTGAGTAGAATCCTGATAGAAAATAGAAATGCAATTTTTTTTTCTTGAAAGCAGGAAATTGAAAACAAACATAGCAGATTAAGCAAAGGTGTTTTTCTGGTAGGTGAGAAAAGGACACGTGCAATTTATGGCAACTTTAATGTCCTTTAAACTCTTTATGTTGTGAATTTTTGACATCTAGCATGCAATTTATAGCAACTGTAATGTCCATTAAACTCCTTATGTCCTAAATTTTTGACATCTAACAAGCAATTTATGGCGACTTTAATGTCCATTAAACTCTCCTTCTGTTCTAGAAGATTTCTGACACCTACCATCCCACCGTTCGGTGAAACAGTTTTCTTAAAGTAGATGATAAATTACTTATGATCCGCCCAGGATTTAAAAAAAAAAAATTAATTATTTTTCATTTGATTTGAATAAAAAAAAAAATTATCACTGATATTTGTGAGATATATATAACATTTATAATTACAAAAAACTTCATCTGAGTGACTTCACGATCTTAACTATAAATAAATAAACATCTTTATTAGACTGACTCGACGTTTGTTACATAGAGCACTCTATAACACTCATGTGAGAATTTATCACTTTAAATTTTACTTATCTCTCTCTAAGTATGCCTAATTTCTCCTCTATATCCTCAAATGAACTATTTAATTACATTTTATTTGAAAATAAATTTATCTTTCTAGTTGTATTTATGTATGTAAACGTGTTTAAAATTTGTCACGCAAATTGTCCTTCCCGTGACACCTATTTGATGCTTGTCAAACACTATGACCTATCCCGACATTACTTAGTCGATGGAGCTTAGTAGGTTGCCAATTTTCTCCTTCAATGATTTCTTCTCGTACTTCTCTCCTTCATTTGCATTAGGCTTGCGACTTTCAATAAGACCTCAAATGTCCCCTTCGGTCAGAGGATATATGATTTATATAGTGTTGGACACGTGTCACTCCCCTACTGGCTTGATGTATGTTTCCCTCATTAGGCTTATGTGGCACCTGTACAATAATTCAACATATTATGCTATATTCATTATTTGATAACTATTTTGAGTTTAAAAGAATGAAGGATAATTTGAACTTCCAACCTTCAAAATACTTTGATGTAAACGTAAGGGTTATGCCCATTGATGAAATTTATTTTGTCATCATACCTTTGATTTTTATAATTATTTTTTATGATTACAAAATCTTGAATTTAGATTTTGTTCTAGTCATTGATGGGTGAAAATGAATTCACTATATGTGAATAGATCCAACTTTACTAGGAAATGTGTACCCTTTTTCTACTAGTTTAAACAACCTTCTAGATCACCTTACAAATGGCCAGGACGGCAACAAATCTTAAGACGCTAGAGAGAATTTCTACAAGAAGGTGAGTACCACTTTGACTAATAAAAAAAAAACTAAAAAATAAGCAATTGTTGTGTGGAATATAAACTAACAAATAAGCAATTGTTGGGTGGAATATTGTGTATGTTTTATACGTACTAAATGTTTGATTCCGAACTCACTATTAACGGATAAAAACGTGAAAATATTTGTCATTCCCAAATTATATAACACATGAATTGTTAATATCATATAAATATAAATTAAAATAAATAATGTTTTTTATTTTTATTTGAAGGAGGGAGAATTTGAACTCGACCTCCACTATGTAGAAAAGTGTGGTTACCATTATGTTTCAATCACAATAAGATAACTGATATTAAGTTACTAAAAATCTTATCAAAATTTATATTCAAATGATATAATATATAAATTATCGTTATTATATAAATTATGAAATAATATGGGAAGTATTATAGTATTGACATCTTATATCCTACAACATTTGAATATAATTTTTCAATAATATAATATTTGATTGTGAGATAACGTGATTATCATAATTAGTATATCATTGATAATCGAATGATATATAAGAGAAAAAGTTGATTCATCAATGCTTGTGATGTTTGATTTAATCAGACTCTTGTTTAACCCAATCTCCTTTTTTAAGCTAACTATATCTACTAGGATTAGAACCAAGATCACTATGATGAATATTAAGGTGTGGCCTTAATCAATCCAATCTTCTTTTATCATCGAAGTAAAAAGTTAAATCAGTTGGTAGGCAAAACATTACAATCCTCAACCGCCGCACTAGACTAGAGTGTGCCGTCTTGGGTTTATTTTCTCGGCTCCAGTGGAGTGTGGATCAACCACTAAATGCCCACTTGCACGAAACTTACAATGTCAATTCTTATTCTTTTTATATATATAAATTCGTTTTCAAGAGACTCTAGTTAGATATGACAAATATACGTTTAATATTGATTTCACATTACTTGTGAATATTAAGTCAAAATCTTCAAGCAACACCTTTATCTTCACTTCACTAGGTTAGATGAGGACAACTTGTTATTTCATGGCATCCATGATCATGCATTTATTTTTCATGTGAAAAGCTCAATTATCACCTACAATAATTGAATTTATTTTAATTAATATAAATGATAAAAAGACAAATGTGAGAATGATATAAATTAATCAGATGTATTAATGATATAAATCTATTTTTCAAATTAATTAGTCAAGTGTTTATTTGATTGAAAATATAGATGATAAAACATATTCTTTCCATTAATTTTTGTTTCGATTAATAAAGCAACTTACTAGATGGTTCAATTTTACAAAATTAAATTTTGTTTATAATTAAACTCGTTTTAAGTTAATGTTCTCTTCAACCAAAATTTAAAACTAATTAATTTTTCTTAAATACAAAATGATAACTGATAAGTAGTTGTAAGTTAGTTAGAACATCTCCTGTATAATTATTTATTTATATTTGTTTTTTTTACCATATAAGATTGGATAAATAATAAAACTAAAAATTCTTCTTCAATATAATTATTTAACTCAAATATGGAGTTGATGTGGTATAAAATTTTTTTAAAAAATATGGAGATGAGTTTCTCAATTGAAAAACTCTCTTAAAAATATTAACTAACATTTCTTACTATTTTTTTTTTCCTAAAGCTTGGATCTCTTACTCTTTCTAATCGATTAATAATTAAAGATGCTCTTAGTTTTAGGTATAAATTATAGGTGATATGGTGTATCCTTTTTATTAAAACCTTTCTCAATTAATAGAGTGTACTCGATGATTCAATATTTCACAAAATTAATTATCTCTCATGGTTAAACTCATTTCAAATCATAGTCTACGAAATGACGAGTGTCTGCTAACTACGCAGTTTTGGGTAAACCTACTTAGCTAGGTTTATTAAAACTGTGACAATAAAGCCTGTTGTTAACAGTATAAGGTAACTCGAATCTAGACTTTAGTCCATTCAAGGTTCAATAAGTCATTTGAACTAATTCGAAGATGAGGTGACAATTTATCGATAATTAGATTTGAATAAATCCATTAAAATTACATTAATAACCCTATCGAGAGCCAAGCCAACATATCCGTCATGCCTTTGTTGTGCAACACTCTCGCTTCCCCTCTTGTGTTGCTCGATGCTCCACCAAAGTAGGATTTTTGTTCATACAACTTGTACGAATCAATTTAACGTTTTTGGTCAATACAATTTATTTACACGCAAAGTATGTGACTAACAAATCACAATATCGGACTTTCCTTATTTAAAAAGAAAGTTACGTTTTATTGAAAGATACAAGAATTAACTATTACATATGTAACTTTTTCTTCACACAATATAATACGAGTTTTTTGTTACTATTTATATTTGACTTTAGTTATCAATCATATTCGTTTATGGTCATACGAAGTAAGAATTTTTCTTTTGTATTAAAAATAAAGATAGATGTCGATGTATCCCCAGAGATCTTTGATAACATTATAAAAAATTAAAATTTGTTAAAATTAAGTCAAATCTTAATAATGTTTAAAAAAAAAAACAGATGATACATATAGTATCTACGAACAGATTTTCAAAATTATACAGTAGATTTGAGTATGTAATAAACAATTTTATTTTCATGTAACAATATCTTTATCAGAATAAACTAATATTGATTTTTTTTTTAATCCAAACTATTATTGATTTGACACTTGTATTTTATTAGAGAAAATACTTTGGTATTGAATCACATCTCATATAATATTGGTTAAGGATAAATATAATCAAATCATATGTTCTCTCATTTTATATGTGAGTTATCCCTCCATCCTCGTATAAGTTTCTTCCCTATCTTTACGTGAACGGATCCCTTCCATGTAGGAGCAGCATTCCGGATCATACAACCAATGTTTTTATTAGGATAAGTCTCGGTAGTCTCTTTGATCAATTACTATCATTCATATATATATATATATATATAATCAGAAAGTCTGACCTTAAGAGAAGACAGATAATGCTTGTAACCAATTACAGGTATTAGTTGTATAATGTTTAATATTAAAAAAAAAAAATTGTATAATATTTTAAGAAAGGAATAAAAATACATATGATAATTCATTTTTATAAGATATCACCTCAAGAAAAAACGATTCGAATATAAGTTATTATAAGAATCAATGAGCGCTCTCAATTAAATCACGTTGGATTAAAGATTGTAAATTCACTCTTTCCGTTATATTTGTGATAAAGATTCAAGTTTTCTACTGCATATTTACCCACATGTGCCGAAAGTTTTTTTTTTTTTTTTAATTTATAAAAGTCGATATCTTATGATATTATAAGAATATGTTTATGGGTTGCATATATAGTATTTGATTTTAATAAATTTCAACAAAATACATGCTTCCAACATTGATCTCAATAGATTTCTGATTACAGATTAATTATATTTAAGAAAAAAAAAATGTAATACACGTCTACTACTACTTGTGTATTTCTCCTATACATTCATATTTGGAAATCCTATGCATATATACCATATTTGTTGTGAGATTTTTTCCTTTAGTCTCAACGTAAATTTTTTTTAGTGTTATGAAAGTAAATTTTTAAATCACATATATATTTATTTAATCTTGATAAATTTTGATAAATCAGTTATTTAATCTTGATAAATTTTGATAAATCAGCGGATGTGGATATATTGGCAGAAAATTTTCTTCCAATTTCTTCTTATTATTAGAAGAAAATAAATTAATAATTAGGAGAAGAGTTGCGAGGGTGAGCGGGGCTAATGATGGACAGAGTGTGATGATGGGAGGGTCGAAAAGAAAGAAGAAAGAGATTCGAATTGTAGCGAAGATAGGGGCTCTTTTGGAAGAGAGCCCTCGAGCCACAGCACTGGGCCAGGGAGGGCCCAATCGATTGTCATGATTACCACTCATTTGACGCTATCATTTCTCTGGCGCCACGCCTCGAAACGATCATGCAAAAAGCAAAATCAACTAAAATTAAAAACTTCCAACACATATGAACACTGCACAGACACCACATTACATTAGACTAAAATATTGTTTTGCGCCCCGTACCTGACCACCTCCTCTATAGTCCTCTTTCTTC
The DNA here is from genome assembly GCA_022984855.1 of Dimocarpus longan. Lineage (NCBI taxonomy): Eukaryota > Viridiplantae > Streptophyta > Magnoliopsida > Sapindales > Sapindaceae > Dimocarpus > Dimocarpus longan. Next base: position 448,212 of record CM041018.1, read on the forward strand.
TCCGCCTAAAGTTGTATCTAGGTTAAAAGCAGATTCTCTTAATTACAAGTCTAAAAAGTTTTTGATGTACCAGGTAGATTTTTGTACCTCATTCCTGTTATTTTATGTTCTTAATTTTATATCCACTTGTTGTAGAGATTGTGATTCCAGTTTCATGATGTGATGTCTAACATTTGTAAAGGGCAATAGGGTCACATTCATAAATTTATCCTAATCGTTCGTTAAATTAAATTATTCATCAAATTTTAATTGAGCAGTTATATATATTTCCTTTTAATATCGTTTAAACTCATATCTTTAAAATGTAAATGGAGAATAGTGATTCAATCTGTGCTGATGCTAATACTCAGCCTCGAGAATTTTCAATAAACTATATATTCATATATGAACAGTAAATATTTTAGAACGTTCAGACTGCTTAGTTTACATGATTAGATCTAGAGCTTTGGATCCTTCAAGAGAAAAGAATATATGAGGGGTCAGAGTCAGAGATATAACAATAGAGTTAGTATGTAAGTATGATATTGAATGGTCATTATTTGATGAATAAGTGATCAAAATTTGGGACCCATGTTGACTTTACGTGCTACTGTAACCCATTAAACACGGGATATGAAGGACAGGAGAAGGAGAGGCAAGCAAACAAGCGGCTGGTCTCTCTCAAGAAAAAATGGGTCTGCTCCTTCGAAGCAGGCTTGCTTCATTTTCACGTGTTCGATTCTCTCTCTCTCTCTCCCTAGTCACCTGGATTTGATATGATATCAGTTAGCATGATTTTTCAACCAGTTGGAGACAATCCTGTAATGTTGAACACGCTTGGAACTAGTCTCATAGTATAAAAAAAGAAAATTATAAGAACCATTTCGTCTAATTGACTTACGTCATGTATATAAAAATATACAAAAGTAAGATGTTTAATCTCCGATTTAAGTCAAATTTAGATAAGATATATTTGTATAATTTACTTTATGTTTATTTCGATAAAAATACAAAAATAAAAGTGAAGTCAATGGTCATATGAAATTACATATGTGCCTCTAACATTCAAGTTGAATGATATAACGGTTAGTTTTATATATCAGAATTAACAAGGTAATATAATATAATATATATATATATAAAAGATAATCTAATAAATAAGATCTCCTGAAACAGTTCCATGACTCCTGAAACAGTCTATACAGGGATATCTAGAACTTTAGAGGACTGTTATTATGATTATTATAATTAATTGTTGATAAGAATGTTCTAATGTCCACGTTGAGACCCCATAAAGGTTGAAATGGTGAAGTTGGCCTAATCATTTGCGATTTAGAATGTGTATAATAATGTGAATGCCCCAACCCAAGCAGAAAAGGTCACCATGTCTTATGATTATGTGTTTTGACTCCACTGTTGACAACTGGCTGGCTCTAACAAAGTTGGATTCCCCAGTCAAATCATGAATTATATGCCATATTTTGACATTAACCACAGCAGTGGACCTTTTTTATCCCCGAAGAAAATCTCCCTTTTTGGGTCTATATTTTTACCAAGTAAGCATTGAGAGTTTAATTTTTCATTATCACTTTCTCTTTTCAAGAACACAAGCATCCAATACACCTTTTTTCGGCATCTAATTGTCAAATTATTTTTCCTCTCATTTTGCTCATTTGGAATAAGTTCACTATTTTTTTATAAAGTTTCATTACTTTTGAATTTATCAGACTTAAACATCTATATCATAATTTAAATAATTAACGTATTTTTCATTTACATTCACGATTGGAATTTAAATTTCACCATAGATTATTACCACATGTGTAATGAGTTCTTTTCATTATAAATATAATTGATGTTATAAGAGTAATGTCAACGTCTAAATTCAGTCGACTCAAGTTTTTTACCCAATATTGTAAATAAAGCAAAACAGAGACAAAAAACAAAACAAAGAGGAGAGGAAAAACAATGAATGCAAGAAGTTTTACGTGGTTCGGTCCAAAAAGATATTTGCGTCCACGACTGTTTCTCTGGTTATTTTGGTAGAATCACAGTATATTATTGATTGTTGCTTATTTCTTTTACAATAAATTTTTAACCCTTATTTATAACATGGAGTGTTACAATTTGAATACAATAAGAATAAGAAAGAATTATACATTAATTATGCTTCCAAAATTAGTGTTTATTAATTTAAAGATTGATCATATCAAAATAAGGGTTTGATTTCACTTCAAATTCTAGCAGTTGATTCTTTCTCAAATTAGACTACTACCTTTATGGAAAAATTCATTTAGTGAGAACTTTGAGCTGCGAGCTGGACCTTACTCTGGATGACCTAAAACTGAGTAAAAGGCAGTTTTGACCATGGTTGACCAGCGACCTGAGAATTACAATCAACGACCTGAGAATTGCAATAAGCGAATTGAGAGATCATTTTTACGAGTTGGACGTTGGTGGACTGAGTTTTTGTCAATAGAGTCAATTCATTGGATCAATTCGTTGAGTTTTTACTAGCCTACTTATGCGGCCCTAAATATACCTAGTAAATTTCTATATAATAATTACTCTCTTTGGGTACACCCTTGGTATGATATTACATTATAGTCATTTAAAACCAATTGTCAATCTTAAATTCTAAAATGTATAATACCCTTCAAAAAATATTAACCTCCATCATATAGATTCATAAGATTTATCAAAAACATGTGTGTTTTATAGACTTCTTCGTATAGATTGATATAAAAAATATATATATGCATATTTTATACAATTCATTTCTCTATTACCTAAATTAGATGGATATATTTGTATTTTGGTTAAATTTCACGAAAACAAATTAACTAAATCTATCTTACAACAAAATAATAATACTAAATAAGGTAATACAATTGTTTTATTTCATTACATAATATATATATATATAATGTTTATACGATTAACTTCGGTCTCAAGTCAAAATAATAATAATAACTAAAGTTGATGATAGTTGTGTGATACTATCAACTTTTCTGACCCCCAAAAAAAAACTCAAATCCATCCTAGAGCCCAAAAAAACCACCTAAAAGTTTGAGCCCGATCAAAACCACTCTATGCATGTGACTGATCAATAATAAAATAAATTATTCAAGTGCAAAACAATAAATAAATAAAATCCATAGAGTAGAGAAAAAGATCACTTATTCAACGTTTAATCAAAACCATCGATTCTTCATCATAATATCATGATTAGCATGGAATGCGCCGTCCGTTGGTTACTATTCACACCCATGTGTGTTTGGTCCACATCGACCACTCCACTTGGAAGATCATCAAATGAACATGCAACTTCTTTTATTTTTTTTGAAAAATAGTAATTTTCGATGCTTTCTCAGCATGGAGCGAGAAAGCATGCAGCATGCGATATCATGCTTGTTTTAAACTTATTATTATTATTATTATTTTCTTTTGGAATCTAGTTCATCACTATGTTTAATTGTTGATAATTTGAGCTTTCACGTGTAGGAGCGTCTAATTAGATTGGCTTAATTTATAGTTGGGCTGTTTTTGAATGTCCATAAGTTTATTATTTTAGATAAATATATAGATTTAATTGATTGCATCAAATTTTGCTAGTACAAGTCTAGATAGTAACTTACAAAGTAAAAATCTCCTCTCATTCTATTTTGAATGAGTAAGGTGAAATTCGAATTTGTATTATAACCTTTTATAATTTCAAGAAAAATTCATCAAAAACATTTCACATTACTCTGTCAATTCTGATTGTTATATTAGGATTGACTATGTTAAGAAACAACCAATTTATTTTCATATAAATATCCTGAGCAATTTTGCTGATAAATTAAAGAGTAATTATATGCATATCTCACCTTATATTTCAATTCATGATGTGTTAAATTATGAATAAATACTCTTTATTGATTATTTTTTATTTATTTTATTGGAAAAATTCATCATTGGGATGAAACTGGATATAGAAGGTGGAATTTTAGCATTATTATAAATCAAACTCTAATTATACCTTGGTCGATAATACATTGTCAAAATCTCATTAAATTTTCCACCTTTTCGTGTTAACAACGAACTGTATTTACGGAATATTCAAATTGGGCCCGAAAAGAGAATTCCTTTAATGTCGGCACATTAAATGAAGATACCACGGCAGACGTGTCCAAAGAATTGTCAAGGTTGGCGAGGAGTCAAGGATGGCGGGACTAGGTCCTCGTTTAATTATCTACAGCTTCCAAATACCATCACATCATCACTCAACTAAATGTCATTACTAGAAAAGACCCCGTGTTAAATATATCGACCCGTGACCATCACATTTATACAACAAATTGATCAATTCATGTCAAACAGAATATACTCATTTGGAGGACTTTACGATTTTGAAGTGGTTGGGACATTGCATTTACTTTAGGTTTCTGTGTCTTCTTTTTCATAAATTGAGAGGAGACTTGATGAATCAATATGTACCATTCATCATCTGCTCTGTTCTATTATTTTCATTTGGTTTAGTATGTAACGTGACAAAATCAAAACAAGAATGTAACGGTATACGCATATAAGGAACCCAAGATTTCCCCCCATAAAGTTTGGGCGGTGGTGCCTATGGAGTGGCAAATATTTTCACCCCTCTAAAACCATATATACACCCCTTAATTTAAATATTTTAAATATTCAAACATTACCCTTAAATTAAATTATTAACACTTTAAATAAAAAATGATATATAATTAAATTCAATTATTCCAATTTCAAATTTGAATCAGAATTGTCCTCATCGCTTTGATTGTGGTGTTTTTTTTTTGTTTTTGTCTTCCATCTTTTTTCTTCGCTCGGAATCCAAATCTTAACCCTCTTGCGATTTCGACTTGGATTTCATCTTCGAGCAAGAATTGTCCTCGTCTAGTTTTTTGTCATCGATTTTGATCTCTGGCCATTTTGTCTAATCTCTTGGATTGAGAAACAAAGGGAGAGCTGAAGAGAGATATAATAGTTGCTGGTTTCTTATGGCTATGTCCTTAGGTATGTTGTTACAAATCTTCTATCACAAGTTAGCAGTCAAATTAAATATAATAGTTGAAATAAAAATTAGAGAAACTAAAAACCGGTAAGCAACAGTCTCTATCAAAAACCAAAGAGAAAGCTGCTGCCTTCACCAGTGAGGAGGAGCCGCTTCTCTTAATATATATTTTTTAAATGTTTTAATTCAATTAATTTAATTACCTTTATAATTATTTTTATCAATAATATTTAAAAAGTAAATAAAAAATGGACATAATTGATAATATATAGAATGTACTTACGGAATATGAATTTTTAAAAATCCTAATGGGGTGTAAAACTGTAAATACAAAAAAAAAAAAAAAAGGGTGTTCATATAGATTTTTAGGAGTGGAAATATTGCCGCTCGTGACTTTGTTGCAGTGCATCCTAGATTTGCCCTTAATGGGCTATCAACCGGACTGCAATAAACAGAGGTGACTTCAGACCCACCAAATGGGCTGCAATAGCTACCCCTTGAGCTGAAAGGTGGGCTACAATTTGAGTTCTGATTGGATTCTTGTTAAATGGCTTAGCAAATTAATATATGAAGCACTTATTGAACATGTTATACATTTTTTAACCCATAAATGAGTTCCCATAATTAATACAAACAAAGTGGGAAATTTTTAGGAGTTAGGATACACATCTTAAACTGTTGCACCCATGCAATGACATACAACGTTATACAATTATCGATCTTTAAAAGCTCGACAAGAGTCACCGAGGCAGAAGTCTTTGATTTTCTTCTCAATACTTGACCAGCTCATGACCAAGCTGGAGACGGATAATGAACTGGTCGAGCTCTGGTGCCATTGTGCTTGGAATGACGCGGGAACCGATGAGGGTCCTGATTATCGTGAGAAGACTGTACCTGGTGCTTGTTAGGTTTGGTTTTAGTACTCTTTTTAGAATTTCCGTCAATTGCCTTGACCTGCTCTAAAGTTTCCAGGATTTGTTCCATGGATGGGCGGTTTTTAGGGTCTGACTCTAGGCATCGTTTTATAAGCTCAGCTGTTTGAATTGCAGCTTTCATGGGGCATTCGTTATTTAGTCTAGGATCCATGATTTTCTTTAGCTTTCTTCTGTCGGTCAAAGATGGTACTGCCCATTCCACAAGGTTTTGCTTCCCAGACGGTCGTTCTGTGTCCAGGGCTCGTAAACCTGTCAGCATTTCCAGCAATACAACACCAAATCCGTACACATCGCTCTTCACGTACAAGTGACCTGCCAATTTACATGTGAATAGTACTAATAAAAGTTGTGCACAATCTTTGTGACAAATAAAAAATTATTCCTTATAGTTAGATATAAATTTGTATTGGCGCTAAATGTGAATATATATATTACCTGTTGCTACGTATTCTGGAGCTGCATAGCCATATGTGCCCATAACACGGGTGGTTATGTGCGAGTTCCCATTTATAGGTCCAAACTTTGCCAATCCGAAATCCGAAAGTTTGGCATTATATTCCTAGATAATGAAATATGAAACACAAGCAACATATAGTTAAGTACAATATGAGAAATTAACGATGCTAATTAAGATTGGTAATTAAGATATCAAAAATAAATAATGAAATTTACCCCATCCAACAAAATATTAGAAGCCTTAAAATCGCGATAGATAACACTTTTTTCCGAAGAGTGCAGGAAAGTGAGACCTCTAGCAGCATCTATTGCAATTTTAAGTCGGATATTCCAAGGAAGAGGTTCAACTCCCTCTGCAACAAGACCACAATCATGGATATCAATTGATGTAGCATGTTACATTATAGGAGTATATAACAATAAATATTGAAGTAAGATAACATTGTCATGCCAGTGATAAGTTACACGAGAACAAATAGATTGGTTTTTCAAAAGGATTTCTGTATTCTTACTTCTGAAAAGATGATTTTCCAAGCTTCCTTTCTGCAAATGCTCGTAAACTAGGAGGAATTGTTTTTCCTCCCAGCAATATCCAAGAAGCTTGACAAGGTTAGGATGAGAAAATTTCCCTAAGAATTTGACTTCGGCCTGCAGTCAACAAATTCACACAGTTAATTCACAATAAAATAATCTTTCACAAAGATGAATTACTAAATCACTATTAATTTCACTTATTATCAACATATAGAAAGATATCTAAAACGATTCTGCAGTAAATTAATTTATAAAGTCATTCAATACATCATATAATTTCTTGGTAAAAAACATTATAATTGTATTATAACCTCAAGTCTCAACTATTATAGTTTTTCTATCAACTTAAATTTTTTTATCTGATAATAACTAATAGTATTGATTTAATAATTTTTAATCAGACTATACAGTCCAAGAAAATAATTTCAAATTGCTAGTTTGGTTTGGTCATGGTCAACTAGGGAGAGCTTATTATTTTATTGAAAATAAATTTCAGAAAGTATTGATTTTAGTGGCCTGTATACAGTGTATGGCAAGCAATGAATGGAAAATGTCATGCTCAAGCCTCCATCTTCTTGATCACAATAATCGCGCAACTTTTAGTGGGTAATAGCATGAATCTACATGGTTGTCACATACACCTTTTTTGTTTTTGAAGGAGGTTGTCACATACACTTTCATTCTTCCAAATTCATGAAATATATATATATATATTACAGTAGTTCTTAAGTTTGAATGCATTGATTTTAATCTTTAGAATTCTAAACCAAGACAAATAAATAAAAATTCTCTCATCATCATTGTTAAAAAAAATGAATCATCATAAAATAGGAATTTATATATAATAAGTTGACGAACTTACTTCCCATTCTTCAAGACCTTGGGCACTATCGGGATTGGATTTTTTTACGGCCACTGCCATTCCACTGCCGGCCTTTGTTGGTCCATATGTATTCCTATCAACCCAACCCTTGAATACCCTTCCAAAACCGCCCTCACCAAGCATCGAATCCGGCCTAAAATTCTTGGTTGCAGCCTTAAGTTCTTGCAAAGTGAACATCTTCAAATTGGCCGGTGTGGCAATCTTCCCACTTGCCGGCATATTATTGTCACTAACATCAGAATCTCCCTTCTCCGCCACGACCACCCCAGCCTCCCTGGGAGTATTATACACCCTCTCCCTTTCAGGACTCCCACCAGCTTGTCTAATATCATCTTTCCTCTCTATAAAAATCACGTATTAACATTAATACAAACTTTCCACTATAAGAAACGTGAAACTGCATGCAAACATATATGCCAAAACACATAATAAACAAACATAGAAAGAAACTAGGTAAGTGTGACGCCTACGTACCACTAAGAGGTTTGGTGGTCCATTGGCTGCCACTATCTACCGGAGTTCCAAAGCAGATACCCATCTTGATATGGCAATGTGGTTTCGTATTTTATTAGGATTTGGATATCGATCAAACTGTACATATAAATATATTTGAAAAGTATTAAACTATATTTAGGAAGAAAACTATATGTGTATGTTCATAAAGGGGTTCGAGGAAGGAGAGAAGAAGGAGCAAAGAAACAAGGAGGAGGAGATAATGAAAAGAGATGTGGACTTTTGCCCTTTGTATTTGTCTTGTCACACTAGGCTTAATATCATTAGCTAACTGTGTACGTCTCTCTCTTTCCCTTGTTTGTGTCAGTGCTGGCGTTTAATTTTCTTGTATTCCCACCACTTTTAATAGGCATTTTTTCTAGCCCAAAATTTGTGTTGAAGAAGAGAAAATGAGGATAGGTACGAGAATTGAAATTGTTAATTGAAAGGAAGAGAACGGGAAAGCACCAATGAAAGTCAATGGTAGTGTCACCAAGACCAATAATACATCACACAGCAACAGTCGAATGCTGGGTAGCTGGTCTCTGGGACATTAATGGGCCAATTCAACCATTTCTTAGATATCGAAAATTCATGACTGGCCCAGTCAACTCTAATTTCAATTTTTTTAATTGGGGTATTTTTTGACTTTTTATTTTTATTTTTTTGTAATATGGGACTAGATATGATATCTATAAGTGTAACAAAAATGTGATTTTACTTTGGCCTTTCACCTTATAATTTTACTAATAATTTTAACATTTGTTTTCTTAAAATATTTGATTTATTTTGTTGAAATAACTTGACTGAATAAAGTAATCATTTTATATCAGTTTTAACAAAGAATATCCATATTAATACTATGTATAAATTAATTGTCACAATAGGCTAGAAATACTTCTGAGTAGTTAAGTTTTGTAATAATGAAAGTTTTCCCGGTAATCTTTTCACAAATTTACGAAAACAATTTAAATTATATTTGATAAATAAGATTTGATATTCAAAATGAAAATATGATGAGAATGTATCGATAAAAACAATAGATTATGCTAATAATAATAGTCATGAATTTGTGGTTTGTGTAACGTAAGAGTGAGGACTCATCGTCATTGACTCAACCATGCAATAAATAAAATTTTTAAGGTCCTGGAATGACCGCACCTTTTTGTCAATAGTGTGCATCCAATAAATTAATGAAGATTGAATAGGATGTCTTCAAAACAGTTTTCCTGTAGATTTGAAAAAACTGTCATGCTTATATTAAGGGGAAGATATGCGCCGTGTAGAGTAAAGTTAGTCAAAGTCAAACAGAGTATCTCATTCATATCCAGTGTTGGAGGTCCAGATCAAATTGCGTTGAGGGTTGCAAAGATAAGGATGGTGAATGATCCAGATATAAGTGAGTTCTTTTGACAGAAGGAGGGAGAATCATAGAAGAAGAGAGTCTTTGAGTGGTAATAGCAGTATCAGGAGTTCTTTAGACAAACCTGCATGAAAATTATGTTGAATAATTCATTAAAGACAATAAGCCTGCTAAATTTAAAAATTTAAAAACTAAATAGATAAAAATTTAATTATTGGAATCTAAGAATATTATCAATAATAAACTATTTTCCATAATTTTCATGCAGGTGGGGTGTCATCATTGGGTGAAAAAAACATCAATAATTTGATTTTCAGGAGTGAAGAAAGTGTAATAATTTGGAAAAGTTTGTCTAAGTAGCCTGTTTGGGTGTGCTTAATTGGTACATAGCTACGAAAATTAATTAAATAAATATTGAAAAATGTGGGAAGAAAGGCGTTCAACGTGACTCCGTAGCTTTTTGTACACAGCTGGCAATTGGCACATCGAGTTCTAGATTTTGCATTAATAAAATCTATTACTATTTATTATATATAAGTGTTGATTTTTGAACGTGTTATAGAAGGTTTGGGCCATGAAACTGTTGACTTGGTATGTAAAGACTTGTTCTTAATTAGAAACAGCTTGGGACCAAGCCCTACTTATAGCTTATATAAAGTTTTTTTATACGTATATATTCTGGATAGATTTGAGCATACTTGACGGGCTCCATCCTTATATACTATTCTCGTACACTCGGCAACTCGTCGGCAACCCCACGATAGCCCTCTAATCGATATCTAATTCAACTGAAAGGTTTCCGTGAAGTTAAGTCGATTGTTTTCATTGAAAATCTCTTTATAACTTTTAGAAATATTTTTCCTAAATATAGGTGGAATATTTTTTTTTAATTATATATTTGCAAAATAGGGTTATATAAAAATTTCGACAACACAACGGTTGTTTTTCTAAATATTCCACCCTATAAATATTTACTGAAACCTATACACTTCAATAACCACTAAATTCTCAACTTTTGGGTCTTAGACCCTCTTTTTTTTTTTCTTTATCCACAAACAACCACAAACAAGCATGTCAATTTAAATGACAATGTGAAAATCATTTACAAGTAATGTATAATTATATTTACACGTTTTCCAAATATTTACATATAATTACAAACAGAAGTTATTTTACAAATTTTCAAAAGCATATACAACAAACATGCTATTTTTCATCCCCCAATCCATTTCTCATATAAGGTTTCCAAAATTCATGTAGGAGGTTTTCATGTTAAAATTCATTTACTATAAAAATTAACTTTAAAGCATTTAACGTATGCATTTACATTTAACACGTAAAATTCATAATGAATAGAAAACAATTGCATCAAAATATTTTAAAATGACACTTATCTATTATTAACTCACGATAACGCACGATTTAGGGTTCCCTCGTTTCCACTTTACCTATACATAATCACATTCTATGTTTAGGCGACGTTACAACTGAATTTATCCGTATATGTCCCTTATTTGAAATTCCTGATATTTAAATATGTAAAACCTTCAAGCAATGTTTAACTTCACGTTAACATATTAAACAAAATTTTGCATCATTCTAGCTCATGTTGACTGAATCTTCCCTAAACTTTTACACCATCTATATCATTTAATTTTCTCATCATGATGATGCTCAAATATATGCAAAATGATACCAACTCAAGTTAATTTCATAAAACTTACACTTAAGCAATATACCATAGTTTGGCCGTGAGATACACCTTTTAACATTTAATGAATTTCTTTTCACTTTTATGCTAATTTCATCATCAATATAACTCATACAATAATTTAAAACATTCAAAAGTAATTGTCCACCATCCTAGACTTCTTAGGGCCGAATGCATATCACTATGGTTATGCTAACTTTTGTTTCCCATTTCAACATCCTAACTTGATATTTTAACATATTTACATGCATGAAACACGTTTAAACAAATTAAATATAATTTGGACCAAAAAATCCCTATCTTGACCGAACCACATACAATATAACACCAAGATTTCTTCAAGTTTTGCATATGAAATTATATGTAAATCACATCAAATTTCATGGTAGGAAGTTAGTATCCTAAACAATATCAACTTAACTTTAAATCAAAAAGTCATCTTCACTAGTAACTTACCAACTTCTCTTGGATCCCGAGCTTTGCTTTCCCCACAAATTTAAGGTCTCAATCCTCTAAATCTATATATAAAAATTTCATTAAAATCACATAGAACTCATTAGGAACCATTGATTCATATATTTACACATATAAGTAAAAAAAAAAAAAAAAACTTAAACCTTACCACTTGAAAACAACTTGATCTTGTTAGATATCACTCTTAATCTTGTACACACCCCTTTTATGACTTGAAAACCACTTAAAAATCACCTTAAAACTATGAAGTGCAGCTACTGTCCTTAGTTCTGTTTTGACTGATTTCTCCTCTCCAAGTTTTATTTTTTTTTTTCTTGATTCTTCCATGCACTTAATTTTATATAATGTTTGGTTATGCTAACAAATGCCCCCAAACTAACCTTAATTTTTCAAGTTTTTCATTGGTTAGGTTTGAAAGCTTTTGATTGGTTAAAACTTAAAAACCAATTCAATCCTAACTAATTTCATTCTATTTCAACTAAATGCTAACTAGTTGGTTAGGTTGTCTCCAAAATTACTATTATGTTATCCTTATCTCTACATCATGTGCCACTCACATGCACTCCTTTATATTTTCAAATTTTCCAAAATACCCTCATAGATATCTTTTATTAATTTATTTAATCATGTCTCTTTTTGGTAATTCTTTTGGTACCAATTCTATGTTAAACCCTAATCAATCTCCATACCACTTCTCATATTCGAATTTTATCTTCAGTCTATCTAAAAATTCTATTAGAATTAAATTACATAACTAGGTACTTCGGATTATTTTATCATTCCATAAATAAGGGTAAACTTTACATGATACATATACAGTACTAAAATTGGAAGGATATATTACAATACCTATTCAAAATAGTACATGATGAGATTCGCACACACTTATATCTATAATGATTTGATGGTTAAATTATGAGCATTAAGGTATCCTAGCGATATTATAAGACGTTATATTTTTCTTTGTTTTAATTTTATTAAAATAAACGTGTCAAGAATAAGATGAAGTTAGTTTAGTGGTATATGATCTTCAATAATCCATCCAAATTTGATCAGAACTAACATTAATAACTGAAGATGTCAAATAATGAACTATCATATTTCGAGAAATATGATAACACAAACCATTTCTAGTAGAGACTAATAAATTCCTTATATTCTTAATAATAAAAAAACACAAAAGCAAACTCAATGATGGCTTTGAATGTTTATACTTGTAGTTAAAAGCTTGGACAATTAATATTTGTATCTAAACTTTGGAAGACACCCCAGAGCTCATAAACGAGATCAAACATCATGTAACATGATAAAAAAAAAAACTAAACATAAACACAGTTTTCGATACAAGTATAAACTCGTTCAAAGATAATCATACCTGGACAGGCACTTTCTTATAAAACTCGCTTTCGTACCGTGTCCGACAATGATACTGAAATTCACTAGCAAAGAATACTAGGATCGCACAAGAATTCTGAAAATTATTATGAAGTGTTCTTGAAAATGCAAAACACGATAGTCATGTTATCATTAAGATGGTTACGATCGACATATCATGTTCAAATTGATTGATATATATTATGTGGGGATCGATATTAAATTTAAGAGTGAAGTAGAAGGCAATGTGATCACACAAATTTCCAACTAATTAATTGATTTCAATGACGGTAGGTGTGAGAGAGTGGAATTTTAGTAGCCTTGGGCCTACCTGACATTGTTGTACACTTCTAAAAGACTAGAATATTAATGATCTATCAAATATAGTATCAAGTTGTGAACTTTCAAAAAAAGAAAAAGAAAGTTGTGAACGCGTGATTCACTCATATCTTAGGTCAACATGTGCTTCAATTAAGCAATTACCACCATCTTCTTGTCATTGACTTTCAATTTATTGTCACTAGAATATAATTGTGTGCTTATTTAGTTTGTTGCTAGTAATATAATATTTTCTAAACATATCTAAATTTGTCTTATTAAAAGTGAATTGCAATATGTTTTAGTCATAAGTATAATATAGTAGTAAAAAATATTTTAAAAATGTCGAGTTCCGGTATTTAAATAGTAAAACAAATTAGAACTTCCATATACATTTATAGTTCTATTGATTGATACACTTTTTCTTCATACTTGTGATATAAGTTTAAGTTTATTATGCTTATTTATCAATATATATGAAGGATCTTCTTTCCTCATTTTAAATGTATGTATCTTTTTTATATGAATAAACTTTTAGACTATATATATGGTGATTAATTTTAATAGATACAAAATTAAGACTTACGTATTCAATTTGATATCGCGAAGGAACAGTGGGATTTGCACTTTATCTTTTAACAAAGATGTATTACTTTGGTTTTATTGTGAATTTCGATCAAAAAATTAAAAGGCTTAGCTTGAAGAAAATCATATCAATATTATGTATGGAGGATTTTCTTTCCTCATTTTCAATATATATGTATTTTTTTTTTATAAAAATAAATATTTAGCTATTTATATAATGATTAATTTTAATAGATACAAAATTATGACTTTCATATTCAATTTGATATCACGAAGGGATAGCGTTGTACTTCTCTTTATCTTTTAATAAAGGTTCATTACTTTCGTTTTATTGTAGATTTCAATTTAAAAATTAAAAAACTTATCTCAAAGAAAATCACACCAATATTATATATATTTCTCTCAACAACAAAGTGCTCATAAACAGGCTCCAAAGCATCAATCAAAATTGATTTCTACCTCTCCTTTTTTCTTTCTTTCTTTTTTAAAATAACAACCTAAAACCTAGATACGACGTTTAACACTAACTAGCAACTTTAATTGCCGCCTTTTGTTTTGGACTTGGACTAACTTAGAATAATATAATATTTATACGCAAAATTTGATACGCCACATTGGGAAAAACTACAGCAGTGCAAATGTGACTGTAACCAAGAAATCAGTCATTAGTCAATGAGAAAATAATATATCATGAAAAGACAAAATCAAAATGACAAATGGACAGATTCATAGCATATATGGAATATTTGACAAGTGAAAAGGCCAGGTCCAAAGTAGACTCAGTTAATCTTTTTAAGCATTTCAGGTTTTTTAAAAGTTGTGTATATGATCTTCTACCAAGGAATCTTCTTAGATATAACTCATGAGGGCCTAAAAAATTTTTCACATGGAAGATCTTTTTCCACGGAAGCTTCTCATACTGGCATACGTCATAATTTTATATGTCATAATTTCTATGTACTAAGTTTAGGTCGGCAAGTGTGTCTCTGAGCCTTAACAAATATCTAGAAGATTATAATTTCAAATATATATATATATATATATATGTCTATAACATTATACATGCAATTTTTTTTTTTTTTATTCGACCAGTCAATAGTACAACCAGAACTAGTAATGATGAGTAATATGGCATGATCTGAAGATTAACTTTTAGAAATAAAAGGAACCAACCCATAAAAAAGGAGACATGGTTTAAGAAAATTGTCACAAATATGAACTTGAGCATTCCAACCTTGCACTTGCTGTTAAAAGCAAGGTGAGGGTGATTGACCACTGCGACAATTAAACCCCAAGCTCTTCTATATGCAAAATTATAGGACCATGAAGGGGTTTATTTATCTTGAACAACAATTAGGGCTTAGGACATTTTGATTTCAATTTTATATGAATTTATTTTGCACGATTTAAGATGGTAAGATCATTGGATTTGATTTTTATATAATGAATGTGCCTTACCTGAGCATTCATAAAGATAGCAAAATTAGACAAAAGTTGTTATGATTAATTTTCTTATATATAGTGAAATTGATAGGAAATGGTACTATTATCCCCACTTTTTGTGTCTCTAATTCTAGATTAATACGTTAAGTTTCAAAATTATTTAAATAGAGAGACTATTAAATTACTCAAATATATTAAAACACATCCACCACTCATTTTTTCTCATCTTTCTCACTTATCTTTTTTTCTCTCTCTTTATCTCACTAATAACCCATTTTCACAACCCATACACCTCAATAAATGCCAATTTTCATTGAAAAATAACTTTATCTATGATTAAATCTAATATTTGCATTTTTTTTTTTTAAAAAAAAAAACTCTAGATTTGATTTATGTATTTTGGATTAATTTTAACATTGGTTAACTATTACAAGTAAACAATGGAAAATGAGAAGAACAAAATAAAAATAAAAAACTTGATTCCATCAGAAAATTCAAACCCATAAAAGAAATGAATTTATTTAAAAAGAATTGAAGATTCTCGTATATTAATTCACGACCAAAGCCAGGAGTTAATTAAATTGACAACGTAGGAAAAAAGAACTTCTCATTTTTTTTTTTTCATGTTTTAGATTCTAATTTTTTTATTTTTTTTTTAACTTCACGTCTTTTTCTTTCTTCGATTTGAGTCTTTTGATAAGTATTGTCTCCAAATTCTCTATGTCTTTTCTTGCTTTTTTTTTTTTTTAATCACATCTAGCATTTTTGTAGAAGATGAACTTATCAAATTTGATTCTCTTTATTTTCTTCTAATTGGATTTCAAATATTTTCTTTTTCTCTTTACTAGTTTTGGTTTTCATATTTTTTTTCTATCTACATTTTTTTTTTCTTTTGTTTCTAGATGTAAGAGAGGAGAGAGAGTTGTTGGTCAAACGTTAACATAATTTTTTGAGAGAGATTTGTGTCTAAATCCCATTTTAGGTGCTAATGAAACATAAGCTGTTGATATGTGATAATTATACTTTATAATTTTCCATATATATTTCGTTAAAAATGATGAGAAACATATTTTTTAATCATAAATCAAACCTTTTTTGAAAATTTAACAGAAGGGTACGTGGTTGGATTTTAGTATCTCTCAGCACCAACTAAATCAATTAATACTTATATTTAAATAATTAAATTTGATGCAAAGTTGCATGAACTTTGTAATCGTAGGGAAATTTTTTCAAAGACAACTTCCGAAGACAAAAATTATGCAACATATGATTTAATAATTTGTCCAAGATCTGAGAAACAACATGTAAACAATGCCAACACTTTCACAAATTAACTGCTTTGTCCATATTTTGAGAAACAATAATTCATCTTTCCTTCTAAAAAAAAGGAACAAAGAGAATTTTTAGATTATTAAATGAGACAGATTGTTTTTTTATGTATGACAATATATATGTGGATAGGGACATGCCAAGGAGATCTCAGTCTAGGATAATCCAATAATGCAACTTTATAAAATTCGTTGCCACAAGAAAATAGTTGAGATACTTTTGAGGTTGTTCAGGGTCCCCAATTCCAATGGATATGGTCCAGCTCCACAAACCATAATGCTTCTAGTGCTTCGATTAAACAAAT
Organism: Dimocarpus longan; assembly: GCA_022984855.1. Taxonomy (NCBI): domain Eukaryota; kingdom Viridiplantae; phylum Streptophyta; class Magnoliopsida; order Sapindales; family Sapindaceae; genus Dimocarpus; species Dimocarpus longan. Next base: position 465,421 of record CM041018.1, read on the forward strand.
CAAAAGGTGCAGTCATAAAAAACAAAAAGAATTGGACTCGGTGGATCCTCACTCGTCACCTCCCTATTAAATATTCATTTTACTGGTGACAACATCATTGTTCCTAATAATTTTTTACCATGTACATTCTCGGAGCTAATTTTATCCTTCCTTCTTCTTTTCCCAAAAGGTATGCTAATTTTAAATGCAATACATTATTCTTTTTTTTTTTAAACATATTATATGTATATATTATAAATACTATCAGACTCCCTTAATCAAGATTATAAGAAACAATTCAGAACTAAAACTTCCATAAACAAGAGGAGTAGCCCCCACAGAAGAGGAGGAGAAATTGTCACATTTTATAACCTTGGGAGATGAACCCTAACCTTGCATGACAAGCAAGAATAAGATGGATCATCATCACTACAACAAACACACCAGACTCTTTCTTCTTTTTCTAATACTATGCTAATTTTAAATGCAATGACTATTTGAATATCAAAGCTAATTTTGTTGTTCTTTCTTCTTCTCCTACTAGCATTCTATTTTAAATGTAACGGCTATTTCCACCGATATCATAACCAATTTTACTAGGAATCCCGTGTATTTTATCAAGAATCCACATGATTCCAAAAGAATGACTTCTTGAGAATCTATAACATCACCTAGCATACATAATTGAAGGAGAAGCATTCAAGAAAACATTCCAAAGTAATGTAACTAATTAAAAAAAGGAAAAAAAAAAAAAAGTTCTCTATTTTGTATGCTGGTATATAATAAAATAAAAAATTTCTTAAAGAGTTATTGGTTATTACTCTACAAAAGACAAGCCAAACAGGACACAACCCATGGTTTGCGATTTTTGCTTGGTTTTTCAACAACAGGACATCTGATAACTCATAAAATGCTTCAAGCTCTGCAGCAACAAAACAAATGGATTTTGCCCTTGTAAAGTTTAACCAAACACAAGCAGGTTGGAATTGCCATCATCATTATTTCATAGGAAAAAGTTCTTCTACCCCATACTAGGATATATATACATGCATGTACCTATACTATAAATATATGTATTCTTTTCACTTAGCTAATGGTATAGAAAATTTGAGTATTTGATTGCTTTACCCCCCAAGATCGATATGATGACCTACAAGCACACATTTAAATACGGACTAGTTAGAAAATGGATTCTAAGTTACAATGTTCGTGGAATCAGATTATATGAAGCGGTTGAGAATGTTTTAAGTACCTACTTTTAAGATGAGTTCCTTCTAGAATGAGACCGCCGAGAAACTTCACGTGCTGATGGGTGTTCGCTGCAGGCACCAGCATTGTTTCGAGATGATGGACTTTCAGCCTGAGCAGCCAAGTAATCAAGTGCTACAACAATGTCACTAATAAGTGGGCGAAAAGTCGCTTCCTCATTAAGACACATAGTAGTAATAGCAATTGCATAGTTCAAACAACGGCGAGGGAAGTGCCCATGCAATTGAGGATCAGCCAAATAGAAAAATTTCTTCTGGTCTTTTAGATACTGGCGAGCCTGCAATTAAATAGGATAAATATGGATCACATAAAACAGCTAGCAAATAAGGTAACTGTTGTCACACATTCACAGTAGGAAATGAATATTAAACTAAAAGGGCAACGCATTTAGACATCAACATGCATGCACGTATCTTGGATGGGGTAGGAGCCAAAACACATAACAAACTAGTAAAAGCAACGAAGGCGGAGAGTAGATAAGAAGATAAAGAGTTAAACTTACCCAAGCCACTAGGTTCTGTTCTCCATGCCTCTTACTGAGATCTATTGCCTTCCGCCCTGTGATCAACTCCAACAGCACCACACCGAAGCTATAAATATCAGATTTTAGAGTCAATTTACCACTCATGGCATACTCAGGGGCACAGTAGCCATATGTTCCCATTACTCTAGTTGAAACATGTGTTTTGTCACCAACAGGTCCTAACTTTGCAAGCCCAAAATCCGAGAGTTTCGGATGGAAGTCACTATCCAACAAGATATTTGCTGACTTCAAATCCCGGTAAATAACGGGAGGATTGGCCTTACAATGCAGATACTCGAGGCCCCGAGCAGCACCAACAGCAATTTTCATGCGAGTGCTCCAACTCAATGGCTGTCGATCAGGTTGAAGATCTGAATGCAGGTAATAAAATTAAGATTTTCATTAATAAAAAAATTATCTGAGTTAGTGCCTTCAATATAACTCTATGCCACAGTGCAGAAATTATAAAACATATAATTGAGGAAAAGGACTACATTGGATGATATATATTCAGGATATTAAAATTCCAAACAATGTTTCAAAGCAGAATTATCTCATATAATCCCTTAAAAATGAAATATTCAAGATCAAAGCCACATGAAATCAAGAGTGTACAATGACACTAAACTTAGGCTATTAATTAGCAATTAAGATGTGTATTAGAAGGATCTAACCATTGCGATACTTAATATCAAATGTTGAACACAGAATGCAACAAGTTGTTTTAACAAAATATGTCATGCAATTGCTCCAAGCAAGTTCACAACCTTCTTCACCTAAACTCCAAATTTCAGGCCTAACAGAGTTTGTCAAAGTGAAAGGCAGACATCGTAGATTAAAAGCAAGATAAAGTTGTGCAAAACAAGAATTACAGAAACAAACAGCAGGAAAAGACGACACATGAAGACAAAATAGTCAACAAATTAAATGCTTAAGATATTTACCAAAAAGATGATCTTCCACACTGCCCATTGCCATATACTCATAAACCAAGAGTCTTTGATCTCCAGCAGTACAATAGCCATTTAAGGTAACAAGATTTTCATGATGTAACAGGCTCAACATGAGTACCTCCACTATAAACTCTTGATGCCCTTGAAGACCCTCATGATTAAGTTGCTTGACTGCAACAACCTGGTCACAACAACCAAACTTAACCCACATTATAAACTCGGCTTGACAGGTAATGACATGATCCTCGACCTTCTACACATCATTAGATAAACAATATGCTGGCGAATTGAAAACAAAAACAGTTTTCAGTTTCACTCACTAAGAACCCTAAATCAGTATAATGTGCACCAAAACCTTGTTTGCAACTTGCCTGGCCTGTTTCCAAGCGACCCTTGTAAACCTTTCCAAAACCTCCTTCACCGATCAAATTTGCTTCTCTGAAATTCTGGGTTGCGATGGCTAGTTCACGAAAGGTGAAGCTACGCGCCCCAAGATAACTTTCTGCTCTCGCGCCACTTCCTTTAGAAGTAACCCTCCCAACATCTGCTGTCAAAACCACTACAATTAACACCCCAACAAGACACACATAAACAACAAAACCAATCATCAATCAAAAGTTCCAAGCTTTTCCCACATCAGATTCTTGAATATCCACCCAAAGTTCATCACTTTAATCACCAAACAAAATGCCATTGCAAAAAACACACAAAAAACAATCATCAATCAAAGTTCAAAGCTTTTCCCACATCAGATTCTTGAATATGCACTCATAGTTCATCACTTTAATCACCAAACAAGATGCCATTACAAAAAACACACAAAAACAACAAAAAACAATCATCAATTAAAGTTCAAAGTTTTTCCCACATCAGATTCTTGAATATCCACTCAAAGTTCATCAATCTAATCACCAAATAAAAAGACATTTAAAAAAAAAAAAAAAAAATCATCAACCAGAGTTCAAAGCTTTTTCCACATCAGATTCTTGAATATCCAGTCAAAGTTCATCACTTTAATCACCAATCAAAATGCCATCACAGAAAACACAAAAAGGGTATTCCAAACACGACAATTGTCATCAAACAACAAGTCACAACACAAAATAACGTAGCCAAATTATCCAAAAATCAAATTGAACAATAAAAATTAGATAGATAGCTATAGATATATATATACCTAATGAAACAGAAGAATGTCGAGGGCTAGATTGAGGGGCATCATCAATATCAATCTTGATATCCTTATGGTGCCGATTCAAGCATGAAAAGCAACTCATTTCTCTACATCACAAAAACACGAAAACAATACTAAAATACAAAACTTTTTGTTATGTGCACATTGTGAGAAACAACAACAAAACCCCAAAACCAACCCAGTTGAGAATCACTTGTTAAAATCACGTCGAACAAAGCAAAACTGACCTATCCCTGACTAGGAGAGCATGAAATCTCTCCGGTCAGGTCGAGTGAGATCAAACCACCAAATTGCTCCTGATACCAATGCAGAGAAAAAGAAGAAAAACCAGAGAGAGTCAAAAACAAAAGATCTTTTCGAGTCTAGAGACCCCTATCAAAAACAAGCCGCAGGAATTGGTTTTTATACAAGGAAAGCATACCAGAAATAACCATCCATAGATAAGAAGAACCCCCAGTAACCAAAACTGGACACAATATAAACAAATACGTTTTTTTTTTTAATAAAAATAAAAAATCAATCTGGTTTAAAAAAAAAAAAAAAAGGCAACAGAAAAGGAGAATGTCAACAGCTCAAGGGAGAAAAAAACAACAAAAAAAACAAAAATTTATTGTTTAGCGGTGGTGGGGATTCGTTGTAAGAAACAGAGAAAATCTCACGACAACAAAAACCCAACCCAACAGAGCATGTCATCGTATTGATTTGTTGTGTGTCTTTGTGTGGTGTTGTTGTGTATGTGAGTAGGAGAGCTTAATTTAGTGATTTTTTGAGTTACTTTAAGAATACAAATTAAGCGCCACATTTAGAGGCAACAAACTACCCTTCTTTGTATTGAATGCGGATGTTTCGCTCTTCCTACACATTGGATTTTTTAATTTTGCTTTTGAAAAATCTTCATACAAGTCCTTGAGGTTTTAAAAAATATCAGATTTTTAAAACGTTTTTAAAATAATCATTTTCATCCTTAAATTTTTCAAAAAAGTTCAAACCAATAGTCAGATATGACTTTAAATAATTTAACTTATAAATTAATTATTTTATGAAAGTAATTCAATCATTTATATGTCATTAACAACCATCAAAGATAAAAGTATTTTTAACATATTCTGTTATATTGACCATTAGTTAATTGATGATTAAGACTTTTATGAAAGGTTTTAAAAAAGTTAGAAATAAAAAAAAAAAAGTTGTTTTCAATAAAACTTTAAAAATTTGATATTTTTTAAAATCTTAAAGACTAAAATAAATTTTTTTTCTTTATTTTTTAATTAAACTAGTATGAAATATGTGACAAAACTGTATTTTATTCTAAAAAAAAAAATGTCAAGAATATATATTATTAGTAAGAGAAATTATTTTGATGACGTAAGAGAAATATCAATGGAGTTTAATTTTATATGTTTATTTTATTATTATCATACTTACAACCTAACTGAATTGTAAGTTTGTTGGTCGGACCTTTTGAAATTATATACTGATGATGTGGCTCGAATAATCCTTTGATCATGCAAGGAGAAAGTCTAACAAGGTTTGGATAACTACTTCAATAACATAAAAGAAATGTTACTCGATATATATATATCCGATGTTTTAATAATTACTCTAGCTACATAAAAAAGGATGTCTATTAAGTTTAACCAACTACTTCGATAATATAAAAGAAATTTTTATCGGTTTATTTTCATGAGTCTATCAATAAAAACTTCTTAAAACCAATCATTGCGTTTATCATATTGGATAAACTTAATAGGTATAAACCTATACCGTAATCTAGAAACTCATATTAAATCATTAAAAATTATTGTAGAGAAAATATACCTGAATCAATGTTAATAATCTTGAGTAGAATCAGATCTTCCACAATCAAATCTCTTTAGTTGCTCTATAGTTTTTCTTCTTAAATGGGGAAAGAGAAAGAGAGCAAAATTATGTTAATTTGACTTGGGGACCATAACCCTTATAGCATTCTTTATATACTAATCTAATTAGGTTCCTATTAACCCTAATTCTATTAGTATTAGGTTTCTACATATTAAAGTCCATACCCAATAGATATTTCTAGAGTCCAATTAATAGATCACTTATTTGACCCTATTAAAATAGATAACCCATAATATAATTGTTATTAAATATGTAAACCCACAATAATAAATATAAAATATCCTAACATATCAATAATTGATACTTCTCAAAACCATTCATATATTAGCAATGTGATTTGGATGGATATTCTTACTATGTGATAGAAAGGTCTAGGATATAACTTAGTTGTCTCATTGTGAGTAAAATAAAACTCGAATTTCTCTCACAAATATGGAAAAAATGTGATAAACAACGGATATCTTTCTATTATTATTATTACAATAACGTTAGTGCGTGATTGTTTCGTTGTGGGTCGCTCTCGGTCCTTCTCATCGCCTGCTTACAATTTTCTCTGGTTGTGCATTAAAACCTTGAAGTCTTCATGTTCTACTACTTCTTCTTCTGGACCACTTGATATTACATTTCTATCTTTGTTAACTATATCTGACACTGTTCGGTCTGTTTTAACCAACAACGTCCGATGATTTGAAGAAGTAAATCAAACGGCTGTCATTGATTTAAAGGGGAACCGCGTAAGTGGGGTTTGTCAAAACAAATAGGACCCACGTAATTGTCCTCCATTTTTGGCGAGAAAGAGTGTAATCAAGTGTGCGCTGTATTTTTAATTGGAGTGGTGTCTGAAAAGGTAACTAAAATATGTTTTTGAGAGATTTGGTTTAAATGCTTAATGAGAACACGCTTTTAATTGACCATGTTCAGTAGGTGCAAGCTGTGATTTTGCGTGGAATTTGAATAAATAAACAAACTTTGGAAGCACTTGAAGTCTTGAACCGTTTGTTGTCAAAACGACAGTATATATAAATTGCGAGGCACGGCAGTGGAGCTGACCTTTTGTTTTATTTGGAGGGGAAAATCTTTTATGCATGGAGTGTACGTGCACTTCCCTGGTAATTTACTATTTATGTTATTCATTTCATGTGTCTAGAATTTTCTCAAATTAATTTATGATGTAAATAAGAGTGTGGGGGGAAATTTTCAACGGAATATATATATATTTTTTATTACACAAATATTATATATACCGTGTGACTTATCGGATACTATTTATTAGAATCTCTGAACTGTTATTTGAAATTAAATGCTCAGAATCGGAAAAAGAAACTCACATTGTATGAAAAAATTATCCCAACGTTTAGGATCCTGAATGCAGATCGAATAATGAATATCTGATTGGTAGATCAAGCTTTATAGGTTAAAGTGTCACTGCTGCCACCAGCCATACCCTTTTTCGGAATAGTATTATCATGGTATTTTATTTTATACTTGTAATCCCGCCTGATGGATTTTAATTTGGTGATACCAACGAGATCATCCGGTATAAGTCGTGCAAGCTTAGCAGAATAGTTGTTGTTTCTAAAATGGGCATGTGTTAGTTAGATTGTACTTCTGAAATAACTTTTATCAATGGAGACATGTCCTACGCACACTTGCAACTGAACATAATGTAGTATCCAGTGTAATTAATAAATTCCTACTATTGGCTTATGACACTTTGGGATAATTAAATTAGATACCGTATACATAAGTAATGCACATTATAATAAATTTTAGATATTTTTAAATGCTCTCATGGATTGTATTTTAATATATATATATATTATGTCATAGTGTTAATGGATTTGCTTCATATATGATATAAATATAATTTGATAGACATTTAAATTAAAAAAATGTTATTTAATACTTCAACGTATTTCAAATTAATGTTTCAAAGTATTTCTATTTAATGTTTTCATGTATTTCTATTTAATACTTTCATATTTTTCATTTAAAACTTTCATTTTTTTCTTACACATTTAATTATATTTGAAAATTAGAATCAAATAATTATTGATTTGTTAACATGAATGTTTATCACATCATTTGAAAATAAATAATCATGTTGACAATGTTTATTTATTTATTTTTGTGTGCGCTTAACATTAATGAGTGATAATTATTTTTTATAAATTTATTTTAACTGAATATCTATTTATCTCATCTGACATGTAATTTTTTCATAATTTATGAAAATATTGGAGATACTTTAAAACATCTCCAATACTTTCATGAATTGTATTTTGAAAAAAAAAAATGACATGCCATCAGTGTTAAAATATTTACTTCTTACATGACATGCATATCATTTGATAGATAATCAAATTAAAAAATCATTCTTCAATACTTCAATGTATTTTTATTTAATGTCTCTATGTATTTCCATTTAATACTTTCATATTTTATATTTAATGCTTCAAATTTTTTTTGAATTTTAATTATATTTAAAAATTATAATTAAATAACCATTATTTGTTGACATGATCGTCTAACACACCATTTGAAAATAGATAGTTATATTGACAATGTCTTTTTTTTTTTTGGGTCATCTCAACTTGACATTAATAAGTGATAATTACATTGGAGATATTTATTTTAATTCAATATCTATTTATCCTATATGACATGTAATTTTTTCATAATTTATGAAACCATTAAAGACGCTGATATGTGGGTCACGTTGTGTGTATGTTATAAGTTGAGATTACTATGTGTTAACTCATCAATCAATATTTTGACAAAAAGGACTCAATAATTTTTTTTTTTCAACATTATTTATAAATAAATAAATAAAACCTCTCCTATTTGCTTGTGAAAAAATTTTAAATTCTTTTTTCCTTTTTTCTCTTTAATGAGAACTGTCAAAGTTGGTCAACATTTGTTGTGATCACATGACACAAATAGAAAATGACAAATGTTAATAAAAGGAGCTATAATGGATGTGTCTATGGCAAGGGCCCTGAGGCCCAACAACATGGCCTCGAAAGGCCACCACTCAAACGTGCCAGGCCCACCATTTGTCTCAATATCAATCATTATTGGACATGGGTGGGCCCATTATAAACAGTTAACGTCTGATTAAGATTAAGATTTAAGATATTGTTTCAATCAGATAAGACCAATTGAAGGTAAAATTCAATCATTATTGCATTAATATAATCCAAAGTTTGTTTGGGCCATGAAGAAAAAGTAGGTTTTTGGTTTATCCAACATGTGATTCCAACCACCATGGACTCTCTTCTTGGTCTATCTTGGTTGAATTGAACAACTAAATTGTCCCCACAAATATAATCCAATTTAAAAGAAAAATAAAGAAGAAAATTATCATCTATCAACTTTAATGATCGATCTGTGGTGAGATATTATTGATCACATCATTCGATTATCCACCAGCTTAGGTGAGAAATTAAAGGTTTTTTTTTTTTTTTTTTGGGTACGTTGTAGCGTTGTCCAAAACAAATAATAGTCTTCAAAATCAGGAAAGGTTGAATATTGTTTGAAGAAGTAATTTGGGTCCAATAGTCAAGCCTTTCTTGTCTTAACATTTGTGTGCTGGGTCCAAACGGATTCCAAAACAGTGGGGCTTTTCGCTTTTGTGCAGGCCCAAGTATAACGTGACGGGAATGCTTGGGATAAATAAACTGAATTTGGACAAAATGAGCAAGCCGCCAACATGGCTTTGTCCCAAAAAACAAATAAATCGATGATATGCATTGATGAATAATGTAATTATATCATTTTCAAAAACTACAAGTATTCGATTGTTTGTTTGACTGAATCATGCATTATAGGTTAATAACTTTAGTACAAATTTGAACTTCAAATCACAAAAATTTTCAATCCATATTGATATGTACATAATATAATAATACAAGTCGAAAAGAGTAGTCCACAATGTGAAACAAAATTTAGGACTCAAATTATATTTGGTTTTATTGAAATCTAACCTTTTTTTGATGACCTAATTGAAAAATAACTCATTTGTTTTAAATCATTTCATATTAACCTTTTTTTGGACAAGAATACCCTTGATTACTCTAGAATTACCACTAACTCACCCCTTTTGTGTGTCACGTTCACCACCAAACTTTTTTCTCTCATTCTCTCTCTAGGAATCGTGATCCACGGTCGCACCTCCTCATCAGTGGACCTCACCGTCGCACCTCCACCTACCACCGACCAAACCCACCGAAATACATTGGAAACCTGCCGTCATTCACTCTTTCTCTATCTAATATTTTTCTGTCATTCTCTCTCTAAGAATCTATAAATGAGGTCTTCCTCTCTCAATGTCGATTCTTAACCATCAGAGATATGTGAACCTCTCTTCACCGCAATGCTATCGACAATGGTTCACCAATAGGTGAGGTATTCCTTTTCTCTTTTCTTCTTCCTCTTATTTTGTTCTTGTACTTCATTTATTTTCTCTGTTTTTTTTCTTGTTGTCACCATCAGATTCGTGCACTGCCATGCATTCTTTGTTTGTAGGTCATGCCGCCGTCGGATGGTTGGTTCTCTTCTCCGACACCGCTGACAGCAAACCCTTGCTTGTCATTGACCGATTTTGGGCCACCGATAACCCATCTCAGGGGCTGTGAGTTTGGTATGATAGAGTGCTATTGTGATTGTTTGGTGTAATATGTGAGTTTAGGTTTGGATTTGAATGATGGTTTATGACATATAATTTATTTCAGTGGACATTTGCATTTGAACATGATTTGGGTTCAGATTTGAATAATGACTTGAGTTTTTTTGCCTAAAAATTGAGAATTTTTTGGTTGATAGATTGAGTTGCAATCGAAGAATTTTAGCAAACCCTTAGGTTGAGATTTTCAACTTGAAGATTAGGATTCCCAACCCTTATGATAGGATTCTCAACCTTTAGATTGAGATTTCCAACCCACAAGTTGGGATTCCTAACTCTTGCGATAAGATTCTCAACTTAAGGGTTGGGAAACCATCATAAGGGTTGAGAATTCCTAATCCGGTGGTTAGGAATCCCAACCGAAAACTTAAAGGTCGGGATTTCACCCTAGATCCCGCTGACCTCCGAGTTAGGAGGTTGAGATTCCTTAATGTTTTTATATTTTGCTGAAATGGATATTAAAAATTTTACCTCTTGCAATAGATAAAAGTTATTCACTCTTAATCCATTCTATTTTGTTTTCTAGAACCTACTCCAATGTCTTAGACAATTAGATACCATACAAGTGATATGTTCATTGAAAATGTCATTTTCCCCACTTCATGAGATGTTACTTGATGTCTGTTAAAGCTTCAATATAATTCTTCAGTAAGTTTTATGCCGTGCAATCCTTCTAATAACCTTATTTTAGCAGAATTGTTTCCCTACGAAGTATCAATATTCAATATAAATCTTTAATATGGCAAAATTATCCTTGTCAAGGGATTGAGAAGTTCCCTGTGTTACATGTTTTTACGACAAGTAGTTTGAATACTGTAACAAACAGTGTGTAAACTGTAGTGAAATTGTTTCCTTACAAAGTTTCAATATCCAATTATTTAAGTTTAAAAACCTTATTTACAGTAATTATCTCCTAATTTTATTTTTTAAAATGTTAGGTTTTCATTTGATACATCCACCAAGTTAGGTTTGGGTGTTGCTTCATCTGTCCTTAAAAGGTATGTTCCGATATTTTTTATTCAAGATGCTTGTTGTAAAGTCAAACTGATTTTTTGCAAAAGTTTTGCTTTTGAGAATTTATAGGGGTTCTTTCTTCAGATTTTCATGTATTTTTTTAATTGTAGGATTCCATCCAAACATGATGATGAAGGAAATCTAAAATACGTCATACGGTCGAAGGGTTCCTGTTCAAATTCTACTTTGCTTCATTTGAACTATTTCCTGATTATGGTACATGATTTTTGAGCTGAGGTTGGTGTTCTTTCAACAGTATCTGTGAGGGTGAGACTAATTTTTTTTTTTCTTTAATCATATATGTTGCTCACAGAGCATGTAGAGTTTTGCTTTACACTTAGACTGTACTTGTAAATGAAGTTGAATGATTTACAACATGGAGTTCAAAAAGATTAATATAGTCCATAAGTTTCAGTTTACATAACATTCAGTTAAGGTTTCTAGGGTTCTTCAACTCTATAAGTGTTTTTGTGAATTAAGAAAAATTAAAAAGTAGAAAAGGTCGATTGGAGAAAAACAATATACCAAATACAGTATTGTATGAACTTTCCCTTTCAAAAGATTTTTTCCAGTTCTAAAATGCAGATAGACTTTGTTTCTTTGCGGGATTGAACTAAGATAGGATAAGCTTCGAGTGCACTTTCTAATGATGTCTAATATTTAGCGAAAAAAGAAACAATTGTTTTTTTTTTAATATTTTATTCTTAAACATAATAATACAAGTATAAATATATAGTTTATTTCACTGAAATAAATTTATAGGAAAAAGATCTCTCATTCATTATATATTCAAGTCCAACCTTACACACCATAAAGCTTATTTCACTTATAGGAATATATGTTGCTGTTTATTAATGTTTTATCATGAGTATAGAAGAAGGTTAAGACTGTAAGGCTGCCCTGAAATTATTAATTCTACTTGCCCATGCCATCCATCCAAGTGTGCTGCGTCTTAAACAGTGATAGTTCTTACCTAATATTAAAAATAATAGTGATAGTCAATCACATATCTTTCGCTTTATTAATATTACTACTTGTAGAGATGTGCTTCAATTAATTGATGGTAAATTGAAGAATCCTGATCACAATACTCAGGTAAAGCATATATTTATCTTTTTGCAACTATGATTATCTGTCCCGATTGTTTTTATTATTATTATTATTATTATTTTGGCTTAATTTGACAACTACAGTGCTAAATATTAGCCCTTGTAATTTTTTTTTTTGTCTGACTCTGATACTAATTCCCAGGTCATGATACTTAACTCTTCCCAAGTCATGTTGTCAAGCATATTAAGATTTTTTTTTCTTCTTTTAGTCATTCAAGATTCAGACTCTTAATGCAGTCGTTGAATGTCATCAGCTATCTTTATTGGAATTTCCACCAGCCTTGTAATGCTTTCACTTAAGTGTTAGAAGTTTAGACTTGAAATCCTTCTTACTACTACTGTTTTCTTATGGCCAACATTTGTTGTTGCCACCCAAGTAATTACGTCATCACCATCACCTCTTTTTCCTTGATGGATTATGAACGGGTTTCAGTTTTCATAATACCTTGGATACATTGCCATGTTTGTCAAGTATTAACTCAAATTGCTTGTAAATCCTAATTCTTAGTGTTATTGTAGTTCTATCTAAGCGAGCTTTGCTTGTAAATTCTTTTTTAATTGGCTGATCCTCTAGTGGCCATGTATGCTAGGTTCCAAGCTTTAGATCTTATGGTTCGGATGCTGTGATTCTCTGATGAAGACAAGTAGAGAATAGGAATTGCTCAACGACGTGCAAGCAAAGGTGTTGAAGCTATGCAATTTTGTTGAGTCATGTAATTAGTCCAAATATAGATTTTTTGTTGATGTTGTAGCTATTGAATCTTGTTTAGTCAATTCTTTGGTACTGGAATGAGATGTCTTTCTTCCCAAGCGCATTTGTTTATAGGTGAAACTGTCGTCCAATACATTTTGATTTTCCAAATGCAAAATAAGTGAAAATGAATGATGATAAACAAACTCCAATTGGTCGTTTATAATTAGTTGGTATTTCTCTTTGATTTAGGAAAATTATTTTCTATGTCAATTACTCTCTGATTTAAGAAAATTATTAACTGTTCAATAATATTAAAATTATCTTCGTTGAAAATTAAACATCAAGCGTTTCATATTTGCCTTAAAACCAAATAAGATTCCAAAATAAAATTAACCATAACAACAAATCGATACAAAAGGACAATGGCCAAGTTGCATGTACAATAAACCGTTCAATATCCCAAATATAACAAAGTTGTCTCACAAAATCACTTATAGTTAAAAAGTTCTATTCCCAAATTATCATAGAGCATGTAACTGAAACCACAACAAGAACTAACCCCACAAAATGCTTGTATCAATTCAAATTGCAAACCAAACACTTGAAACAGTTAGTGGGGAAGCCAAATCGCAAAAAGGAAATATGGTTAGAGAACATAATCACCGACCAGCACAACTCAAGTACACCATGACTACCCAAATGCTAAGTCAAAATAGATTTCCTTGGCATCTCTAAACCTTCTTGGCTTTCAATGAGCTATTTGGAATCTTAGAACCTTGGCATAAAAAACTGTATATTGCTTTTTGATCTCGATGGTTGCCTTCTCAGTGATGGGGTCAATCTTGTCCTCATACTTTTCATATGGCAATAGGCACGATGTGTCATAAAATAAAAACTGTTTTCACAGGGAAAGATTATCAATATTCGGTATATCACTTGAAAGTACAGAAAAAAATACTCAATTTCCAACCTAGGTATTCAATTCCTAACCTCTAAGTTGAAATTCTTAACTTTTGGGCTACGAATCTCAACTAAAAGATTGAGATTCCCGACCTTTTCGGATTGAGATTCCCAACCCAAAGGTCGAAAAATACCAACATTCGAAGAGATCTAGAGTGTGATTCCCAACTCAAGGATTGGGAATCCCAACCTAGAGGTTAGGACTCACAACCTAGATTCTAACCTCAGGTTGAGAATCCCAACCCCCGGGTTAAAAATCCCACTTTAGATCCTGCCAAAGGTAATTCCAATTTAAAGATTGAAAATTCTAACCCCAGGATTGGGAATCTCAATCTCAAGGTTAGAATTCCCAACTTCTCCTAACCTTCAGGGTTGGAATTCCCAACCTGGGGTGGTGAATCCCAATCTTCAGGTTAGGATTTCCAATTTCTCGATCTTCGACGGGAGGGTGGGATTCCCAATCGAAGTTGAGAATCCTAATATAGAGGTTGAGAATCCCAACCTACGTTAGGATTCCCAACTGTTAGATTGGGCTTCCCAACTTTCAAGTTGGGAATCATACTCCATATCCCTCCAAAGGTTGGGGAATTCTGACGTTTAAGTTAAGAATCCCAACCTGAAGATTGGGAATCTCAACTCCCAAGAAACACAAATTTGAAAACAAAGTAAACATTCTTCGTGTCCATTCTATAAATTCCATCATTCAAATGACATACATTTACTAACTCTAACAAAGGTCCCTGTTGCAAGCAGTAATCAAATGACATCCATCTACTAACAGACATAAAACTCCAAACTTTAACATTCAAATAACATCCATCTCCAAGCATTCAATAAACAAGAAATTCATAATAGTTAAAAATAAAAATCGAAGCTTTCGAATTTCACAAATCTCAAGATGTCAAACCGGTCCTTCCCAAAATTCAAGCAGACAATCTGGACAAGCTTCAAATCATTAAAATCAACATCACCACTACCATTCTCTTTATAAAAAACATCATCATTACTATCAAACCTTAATTCTCTCATCATTTTATCCTCATCTTTCCTCTTATGATCAAAGTAATTCTGCTTCACAAGCCTCTCTATCAACTCAATCTATCGTGACCACAGATAGGTCACCTCTACCTCCTTCCTCCTCCCCACTGCCTCTGTTCTATCTGAAGCATGTCTAGGTTTTCTTCTACACCGAAATCCTCATCCATTTCTCCTTCACTTTCGAAACCGAAGTGAGAGTTAATAGAAAACAAGTAAACATAGTCAAGCAAACCAAAGTAAGAGAGGCGCGGTCGAGTAGAGATCAGAGTTGACACGACGGCGATGAAGAGAGAGGCGCATAGTTTAGTATGCCAGATGATGATACACGACAACGATGGAGAGAGAGAGAGATGCAATCAAGTAAACCAAATGGTGATACATGGCGACGATCAAGAAAATAAGGTGTAAGGGAGAGAAGAGAAGGGGGTTGTGAGGGAGATGAAAAGGTGATGCCAGGGTTTGTCAAAGACAATGAAAAAAAAAAGTACCTATTCTTTGTCGGAGTTGAGAGTCAAGCAGACTAGGCAATCGGACGGTGGCGGGTGAAAGTCAGCGATCGGTGAGATGCAAGCAGAAAGTTTAGGATGAAGAAATTTAAGACCATATCATGTTCACATAAGCTGAGAAGAAGTTAGGTGAATGCATTTCAACCTATGACTCCCATTCATTAAGGACATTTTTGTCTATTCAACACCTTTTCTATAAGAATAACAAATGAAGGGTTATTTTTGGGGTTCCCCTTTCCAAAGGAGTTATTTTATGTATTTTCCCAATTATATTTTTTTTTGTTGAAAATGACCTCCTAATCAATGACAAATTGTAGGGTTTTCATAAATTTAAGAATTTTAGAGAAGGTAGTTGAGATTGACAAGAAAAAAAAAAAAAAAAAAAAAAAACCTTCTCATATTCTATATTTAGACTCAACTTTAGAGATTTTTCTTTTTTTTTTTTTTTTGCTTTTTTAATGATTTCATCTAATAAATATTTAATCAAATTGGAATTGTAAAAGACAAAGTTGTTTGGTTAAAGATTTTTCTTTTTCTTTTTTTTTTTTAAAAAAAATGCATCATATGGTAAGATTATTTTAATATTTAAAAATACATTTAAGTATTCATTTTAGCAAATAATAGAATAGAACACTACCGTTTAGTGGAATTGGTTAAACATCTTCTCATTCATAAAAGTTGTGGGAGTAACTACTTCTTCATTCACTAAAGTACTGTTTGGAATTCAACTATTAGTAAATACATTTTAAAATTGTTAACGTCGGAAAATGATTTCCTTAGTCAACAAGGTTGTTTTTGGGCCCAAGCTGCAGTTTCAGATGGTCAATGGAATGCATGCAAAGCGGTAAGAATGAGAAGGAGAGGTTAGAGGCGAAGAGAAGAGACACAGAGGATTTTTAGAGTGGTTCGGTCCAAAAAGATGCCTACGTCCACTATTCACTCTCTCATTATTTTGGCAGAGTAACGACACTCAGAATTTTCTACCTCTTTTACAGTGAAATTCGTCCCCCATTTATAGAGAAATGGGACATGTTACAGTAAAACTGAATAAGACAAAAGTAAACAGTTAGCTACAGTTACAATGATAGACAGCATTTAATGCGCCGAGATCTTAATTAATGCAACTGACAGTGCATTAAATGCGATCGAAAATGCATTAAATGCGGTCGAATCCGTCGCATCTGAGGTTTGCCCAAGGGAGATTTCTGATGACTGGGTCGGATATGTCCTGATGGGCTATCGAGATCGTGATCACAGCTTCTGGTGGAAATAGCGTGCGTGACACGTTTTGAAACTGTATTTTGCATGGTGCTTTTGATCCCTGGAGAGTCGAGGAGGCGAATCATGAGTTAATACGTCCGCAGCTGGTCATGACAGTGAGGCGGGCAATATCACGAGTGAATGAGTCGGTATATGGTCACGCTCAGAGATTAGCGATTAGTTTAACCGGATCGTCTTGGGCGAAGGGGACTTGTTGAACATTTCTGATGGATGGTTCCACTTGGCGGATATCTTGTATGGACAAAATAAGCGAACAGCCGGGCGATCAATCATGGCGGATAATCTGGCGAGCAGGCTTAGCGGACACGGCCAGCGGCCAGTGGTCAGTCTGAGCGATGAGAGCCAACGGTCAGCGATCAAGACCAGCGATCAAAACGAACGAGCAGAACTGACGGCGAGAATGGCGGATGGAGATAACGGTAAGAATCAGTGCTCAGAATTGGCGCCTGCGGTCAGAATCAACAGTCAGGCTGAGCGTAGGCGATCAGCGGTCATGACGAGCGATCTCAAGAGGGTCCTCCGTCAGGGAGGCGGATTGGAAGAGATGGCGAATTATTGGGCCTTTTAGCCACTGGGCCCGTACTGTAGACCTCTTTGAGCCCGATTATTCTGATCGCTAAATTATCCACAACAAAAATATATATGGGTAGTTTTCTCCTTTAATTTTAGGATTAGTTATCTTTTGTTTATGAGAGTGAATATTCAAATTAACTCCTACTTGTGAGAGTAGATATCCGACCATGTAAATATATATCATTTAATTTTACTTGATCCTAATAGTTCTTCGAATAGTTTAGTATTTGCTTTAAAAAAAAAAAAAACAAAGAACATAATAGAAATCAGTTTATATAGACTTTTATATATAATTTATTTTGTTTCTATTTGAATTCTTTATTTAAAAATTGCTTTATTTACATGCACAACTCAGTAGATTAACTTTACAATAAGTTATTAAAATAACTATGGAAATATATGTGTAAGTTTAAAAGTTGGAGCAGAAAGATATATTTCGATCCTACAATTTTATTGATATTTGGGTGATTTGTGAATTATTATCTAACATAATTTGATGACAAAGAAAGTTTATTTAGCCTAACAATATAAATCGGATTTTTTTATTGTAAATGTTATTTTGAAAAATATTAAAAATAAAGGTTCAATCTATTAAGAATTTACCATTGAATAACTTCAATTTTGATGGAGAAATACCAACTCTTTTAAACAAATAAAAATCAAGGGATCGAGACAACTGGATAGATTACTTTGTCACTATTATAAGACAAATGGATATGTCGAAGTTTGGAGGGTTGAATTTGTCATTATCATATGATTCTTTTGAGATTACTTTTGCAATCTATACGTCAGTATTGGATTTTGAATATTCAATTGGGTTGATTAACACGTTATATTAAAATTCCAATGTGGCTATAAACGCATTAGTGAGAGTCGTTTTCTGATTTATATGATTCCACTACCACCATCAAGTTCAACCAATGAACCATAGATATCATTTAAAATAATATCACTTGTAAACTTGTCAAATTAATGTATCTCCACTTTAGATGGTATAAATTTTGGTGGAAGTGTATCTCCTTAATTACTCAACTGTTCATAGTCATGGCCATCAAAAGAAATCTGAAAGAAGAAAGTCACCACTGACGTACAGGAGTTGAAATGCTCTACTGATAAATTATCAATGCTGACATTAATATGAATATGGATTCAAAATTTACATATTTTGTTCGATTTTCAAATTTATAATAATTAATAAAAAATAATCATTCCGTGCATGTCTTTCCTTTTACTAAGCAGTTAGAGATCGAGCATATAAAATTAGAAGAATGTCCACATCTTATCATTTTTATGTGAAAGTTCGTTCCATAGAATTGTTTTGAAAACTACTCATTGCTATTGTTTTTGAGTTCATTATTATAAAATTATTCCAAATTAATTCATATTCATACGTGATAAAATTTTATTTGACAATTATTCAAATAATAGCAGCGTATAAAATTAAAATTTTTCTCATGATCAGGAATGCTATAGCTGATGTCAAAAACATTTATTACATAGTTGAACTAGACTTTATATAATTATAAGATTGAAATATGCAATTTAGGAAGAAATATCGAGTCTAATTTGCTACTTGTTTTTTTAAAAAAATAAAAAAAAATTATTGGGATTGACCCAAAAAACTATCAGAACCATTCATGATAGGATATTAGTGGTACGGTCCGAAAAACTACTCTCATATGAAAGGAATTAACTATATGAAGGGAATTAACTATATGAAGATAAAAAAGCGGCCTACACGAGAGTGGGGGATTGCCCACACAAATTGATAGGAAAAATATTGTTGTTTGATATATAACTCATGTCATGCAACATGCAAGTTGTGACGATTATCAAAGGTGCCAACAGCACAGCTACAAATCTAATTTGCTACTTGTTAGTTGAAGTCAATATTCCATGTTGACGAATATGTGGAAGAATCATTAAACAGTAATTAACTTAACCATGGTGAGAAATTGAATTAAATAATCGATAGAACATCTTCTAGCAAAACAAGAAAGGAATAATCAGTCGAATATCTGAACCTTAGTTGAGGTGACTCCATGATTGGTCCAATGACACTCCTTTTCACACACGAAATTAAAGTATATACAAAGTATATATGAAAGCAAAATTACAAAAGCAAAATTACAAAAGGTGACAGGTGAGATAACTTTTAATGCAATTCAAGAATAATATATCAATCATGATAATCAAATTCACTCGAGTCAACAAATATAGATATATTTTTAAACTATTAGAAAATTGTGTGTATATATATTTATTTGGGAATATAAATTGCAAAAAGTTGAAGAATGAACTTTGTGTAGAATTGAAGGACAATCTCGGGCCAATCTCGGCCTTTTAGCTATAAAGCCATAGCCTACGGCTTTTTTTTAATTCAATTGCTTCTGTTTTAGGCGATCGATTCACTTCTTTTTCAAACCCAAAAACTTTTTATTTTCTTTTTTTTTTTTATCATTTATTTTATGGATAACATTATGAGTTTAATCACCTTACCCAATCATTACCCTTATATCTCAATTAAAGCCTTTAAATTAGTGATAAGGGTGGGTATAAATGTCAATCCAAATACTCAAATTGAAACGTAAGGTTAGTGGTTAGGTAAGATAATTAAATTCAAATTTTAGGATAATGTATCGATAATATAATAATTACACATAAACTTATCATACTATTTGGGTTATGAATTTGTATAAATTTTTGAACAGTATAACATTACTCTTTACTCTTATCTTAATATCTATCAGAATGATAATTCCATTGAAGTAATATTAGGTTTTTTTTATAACAACTCCAATTTCTTCATTTTTTTTTTTTTATAAATTCAATTTCTTCAAATCTTGTTTATATGGAATTTTACCTAAAAAACGACTATGATTTTTTAGAAGTCAGAAATATGAAATTAAAGCAAGTAAGTACATATTAGGAAATGTCACAACAAGATTATGCAAAACTTAATTCTTTAAAACATTAAAGGAAAAATAACAATATGTAAAGTTAATTAATAGTAATAATAAGTAAAATTAATTAAGCATCCACAGTATACATAATAACAGTAGGCAACACACACAGTTTTTTTTTTTTTTTTTGAAAGATCCGTTCCAATTGAGAAGACAATAACTCTCATATCTATATATGTATATATTTATATCAAAGCAATAGCAAGTTAGTAGCAATATTTGACACACTAGTTACCATATTTTTTTTCCTCTTTTTTTTTTTTTTTCTTTTTTGAGATATCAATTACCAATCAATCAACGATACTGGCTTTATAAAAAAAAAAATAGAAAATAATATACATGACCATTTTTAATTTTAGTTAACTATTTATTAACTACTCTCACGGTTCATATTTTCTATTAAAAAAAAGAAGAAAAAAAAACTTCCCTCTCCTTGTTGTATTCAATGTCACAGAAAGAGAGAGAGAGAGTCGAAAAAACAAGGTGGTGGTGAATGTCGCCATTAAAGAATTCGTAGCCGGCGCCGACGATTCTTTATTTGGTTATTGGAAAGATGAGCTTCTCGATCGTTTTGCCCGAAACGGTGCGTGGAAGGGGTCCGACGACTTCGACGAAGCTCTTGTTGGTGTTTTTGACTCTCTTTTTCTTCACTTTCTTGTCTTCTCTCTTCTCTCGCTTTGCCATTCAAGGGAATGACATCGGGTTCTTTCTCGCCAACTCCATCAAGAACTTGAATTCTTCCATGAACGCGCCGCTGCGTCTGGAGCCGGAGGAGGTGGTAGGTTTGACGAGAGAAGGTCGCAATGTGTCCTCCTCCTCCTCGGTGAAGGACTTGCTCGGGTACGAGACGGTCTCGGTTCTTTTACCGGCATGGGAGGTTCTTGTGATCGTCTCTCCAGATGCGCCGCCGTTGTCAGCCGGTGGTGACAGCGGTCTTTGTTGTTTGTTCTCGAACAATGCGACGTCGCCAGCAAAATTCGCCGGAGTCTTGCCTTTCACGAAGCAGACGACGTTCAAATGTGAGATGCCGATGAGCACCCGCCGTCGGCTGCCGTACATCCAGCCGGTTCTGATCGATAAACCGACGGCGGGGGAGAATTCTTCCTCGTCCTCCTCCGTCCTCGAATCCCCCGCAGACAAGACGTTCTTGATACGCAGCAACTTCTTCGTCTACGAATCGATCTCCACCGAAAACGACGTCGTCTTGTTCGTCAAAGGCGTCAACAACCGGCAAGGCATCAACCGCCCTCCTTACGAGCTCACGTGCGTTTTCGACATCGAAACCAAAAACAGCGACCAAGAAAAACTCACCGTCAAAACCGCCGTTACCAGCTCCGTCCAGGAGGTCTTCAGGTGCCCCCACCCGGATTTAACGGCGTTAGGTCCTACAAAGGACACGAACATCAAAGTCTCCCTAGAAATCGCGTCCGAGAAGCGCGCCGTTCCATCGATCGCCCACTACTCCACCGAAACCACTCCCCCTGGGCGCAAGTTAGCAAAACACGGCCCCCAGAAGCTACTCTGCGCGTGTACGATGGTTTACAACGTGGCAAAATATTTACGGGAATGGGTCACGTACTATTCAAGACTCGGCGTCCAGGAATTCATATTATACGACAACGACAGCGACGATAACTTAACGGAAGTCGTCAACGAACTCAACCGTGATGGCTTCAACGTGACGACGTTACTCTGGCTCTGGCCCAAAACGCAGGAAGCCGGGTTCTCACACAACGCCATTTATTCCAACGGAACCTGCCGTTGGATGATGTATTTAGACGTTGACGAGTTCGTTTTCGCGCCATCTTGGGTAAACGAATCACAGCCGTCGGATCACATGCTGAGGTCACTGTTCATGCACAAGGGTGGTGCGTCCGTGGGGCAGGTCTCGTTCAGGTGCAACGATTTCGGGCCGTCGGATCAGGAGACGCATCCGGTGGAGGGGGTGACGCAAGGGTACACGTGTCACAGGTGGGTGGCGCAGCAGCGGCACAAGTCGATAGTATTGTTGGACGCAGTGGAGGATTCTTTGGTCAACGTGGTGCACCATTTCGGGTTGAAGAGAGGGTACAGGTGGAAGCAGGTGGGGGTGGAGACTGCGGTGGTGAACCACTACAAGTACCAGGCGTGGACGGAGTTCAAGGCCAAGTTCAGGAGGCGGGTGTCGGCGTATGTAGTGGATTGGAGGGACACTGTGAACCCTAAGTCCAAGGATAGGACGCCTGGGCTAGGGTTTGAGCCAGTGGAGCCCAAAGGGTGGTCGAAAATGTTTTGTGATATTAGAGATGATAGGTTGAAGTTGTTGACAAAAAAGTGGTTTGGTTCCGGGTCGAAGATGGT
The DNA here is from genome assembly GCA_022984855.1 of Dimocarpus longan. NCBI lineage: Eukaryota > Viridiplantae > Streptophyta > Magnoliopsida > Sapindales > Sapindaceae > Dimocarpus > Dimocarpus longan. The sequence goes on from CM041018.1 coordinate 488,383, forward strand.
GTGGCAGCAGCGGTGATTTTTTGGATTAGTTCATGTGAAGTCGATTAAAAAGTAAAAACCCTAAACCTTTTTTTTTTTGGTTTTTTGGTGGAGAGAGATTGATTAGCTGCTGATGATCACGATAACAATGATGATGAGATTATTAATGTTACTGTTACATGATTGGGATTTTTTTGGGTATATTGTATAGGTTTTGGTAGGGGATCATATAGTTTTCTTGGTTCTTTTCTGACTGTATTCAAGCAAATATCGATTAATTTTAGTGAAAATAATAAGATATATTTATGATATCAATTACTTCAAAACATGAAAGATTGAGAAATACATTGGCCATCATATCGATAATTGATTTATATATGTTGAATCGATCATAGCTTTGTGAAACTGTGTTTGGGTTTTGTGTTGTTGAGTTGATCGTGTGGTTGAGAGGCAAATGCATGCAACGTGCCGTGCACAAGCCCACTGTTGTTCAAAAGTTAATGTTCATTTATCATTCTCAGCATGCAGTGTTTTAGATACAAACTTTCGATGTGAATTCTTTTAGATTTTCTTACAACACACCAAAAACCGGTCAGAAACTCGAACCTTGATTTCTCGTTTATATTTAAAAAACTGTGCGCTAAAATCTACATATATAAATGATTATGGAAGTTATGAATATTTTCTGTGCAACAAGCATGATTACCCGGAATAAAACTATAATTTTGGTGCCCTTGTAGTGCATTTCCTTTAATTTTTTTTTTTTATAGTGATTAAATTTAGAGAAAACTACCTACATTTTATATTTCAGGACAAGAGTTGGGAGATTGAATTTAGATAAAATTATCTGTACCTTATATTTTAGGAAATGTTCAACTAATCCTACGAAGGGTGATATCCTCAGTGTTTCTCATGTTTTGATAGTGATTAATAGATAAATCAACTAAATAATTAGTATACTCTTTTAATTAATTAATAAGCTATCTTCATGTTAATTATAGGAACAATCACGACTCCAGAATTGTCAACAGTAGAATAAGCGAAGTTTGAGCAATTCCAAATTAAAGAAACACATGAATGAAGTTTAGGAGTTGAACAATAGAAATTTAAGCAACACATACGTATGATTTAATTTAAACGCTTTTATTTTATTGTGCTTGCTTTATTTTGAAAACTATACATGCATGACAATTGACAATAATTATGCTACATTAAAAGCATTAATTCAATTGAGCGTATTCATATTTGAAATGCATTAAAAATGTTCTATATTCTCAATAGTCTTAAATAAAAGTGTAGTTGTTCCAACTAGAGTATACTAATAGACAATTATAAATTGAGAATCATGAATTTACACTTGCTAGTGAATTTTGGTGCCTGAAGTTTGTTTCTAATATCGAAATGAATAAACTTAGAACAATATAACTAACAAGATAAAACTAAACTCAAAGTTTATTATGGAAGAAAATTCATAAATAACATACCAAACACAAACAACTCAAACTTATTTATAATATTTCTGCCCCTAGTCTTAATAGGACTCCTAAACTAATAAGAAAACTTAATTAATAGGTTCCTAAATTAATAAGGAAATAAATATTATTGACTAACAAGTATTTAACTTCCTAATTTGAAACTAATTGAAATAGGAAAACTTAACATTATTTCTTATTTTCTCTGACATCAAATCTTCTCCTCGTAAGGAAAAAAAAAAAAAAAAAAAACCCGATCCTCAAGTTTTGTGGTTACCAAGATAACTCATCTGGAAGAAAATATTAGAAGATTTTTGCAACACTCGATCCCACCGATCATGCCACCCAAAAACACATTGGTTACCCTTTTGGTATGCATGAATTAAATTGGGTCGAGTCGGTGTAGATATGGTCGGATTTCTTCGAATCTATTGTTGTCATTGCCAGGTTGACCTCTGTCGCCATCGATCTGGAGTTGCTTGCTTTTATCTTTGTCATTCTAGCCTATGCAAGCTTCGATAAGGACTTGATTATGATGATCTACAGGCTTATGGTTGCAAAATGAGTCGTGACCATACGAATCCATCTATGGGTTGTGCAGATCGAAACTGGGTTGTGGAACGATGTGTAGACTTCACCAGTCTTGTGGGTAAGACGATCCAATAAAGCGCAAGTAAGGATGATGAGATCGCAAGTCGAAGGGAAAACGAGTTGTGTTGGTTCTTTGCTTAGATCCAAATTGCACGCAAGTTTTCTACTCAAATCCAAATCTCACCAGTCATAATCAACTAGATTCCGAAGGTCTCAAGTGACGATCGCACCTGCGTGTAGATATGGAGGGGTTGGTCATAGGTCTTACAAGTCAAACATGTTATGCGAGCCCAGTACAAGTTGTTTTTACTCAGTTTTGGGTTGCCTTGCCATCTGCTATCATCTTCAGTGTTCTTGCTAGTAGTCGCTGTTGTACAAAATCGTAAGTGGACGAGCCGAACAAGTAATAAAGTGATGAGAGAAGTATCGTCTCATGAGAATTATTGTTAATTAATGCCTAAAATTAAAATAACTCAACTTTTATTTGATAGACGAAATTGGAGGTGAAAACTAAAACTAAATTTAAATGTAAATGTAAATAAATAAAAATTAATTCAATGAATAAAAATTCTAAGATTCTGATTTCACCATAACTAATCTGTTCCCCCCTTTGTTCTTTTTAACAAAAATTAATTATCCAGTTGCTAGTCGAGATTTCTTGAATTATTCACATAGCTCCTCCCGAGGTCTAAGAAAAATACCCTATAAAACTTAACTGCTATGTCCCCATACAAGTTAAAATATTAATGGATTCATTAAAATTTATGGATTTCTTTTATAGATTACACAAACCATGCAGGTATATTTCTATCGTGTATGTAATTTATGACATTCAATACAATAAACTAGACACATAAATCAGCTTCCGTTATCATTATGATTAACAATTCAACTAAATAGTGATCAGATATTTAGAAGTATTAAGCACAATATTAAATGCATCAACCAAGATAAAAAATCTTTAATTATATTGAACAAAGGATTGGAACATCAAAATTAGGCTACATCATAATCTTAAAAAAATAAATCCACTCCATATTAGAATTTACAAAGACTAGAAAATTAAACATAATAAAATATAAGAAAACTTAGTGGATTGAAGTTTCGCCGTGAAATTTTTTCCTCTGCTTTGCTCCTCCTCTCCAAGCTCTCTCTCTCTTTCTCTAAACTACTTGTTGTTTTAGTTTTTAATTGAATGCTTGGAATGGTGATTCTAAGGCCTATTTATAGGTAAAGTTTACCTCCAATTACATCATCGCATGCATAATCTTTTCTTAATTTTTCACCCTTCTGCATCATCGCTTACATCATGATTCACCTACCTCATTCAAGTCAACTTTCATATTACATCATGGCTTACATCATGGTTCATCTACCTCATGCAAGTCAACTTTCATATTACATTATTGTTTACATAATAATTTTCATTACATTATTCCTTATATCAGCATGACATAATATTTATTTTTAGAATATGCGATCTTTAAACTACGATAATTTCTTTATGCGATCTCTGATTCGAGTAATTCTTGAGGTGATGAACTTGCTTCGAATGACATTCATTTTATAACGATGATCTTATCTCGAACAATAGCACTTGATGGGGTTCACATGCTTTTTTTCATCAATTTTATTCTGAAAATAAAAATATAAAAATATGAAATAATTTACTTAATAATAATAAAAATATCAAGAACTAAGTAAAAATTCAAATTTAAAAAGATAAAATAACTCTATAAAAATAAAATTATCAGTCGTCGTCCGACCACCTGTTAAGTTAGGTTAACGCTTATTGATAACTTATCTTTTTTCAAGGGTCATCGCAACAAGGGTTTGTTGGATACTCCAAAATGCTACCTTGATTTTATCGAGTTGTTTAAGCTTTCATCCATCCTATCAAGTTATTGCTCGATAATCGCGAACTATCACTCGTTGTTGGTGGTTTATTGTCCACTTAAATTAATTTTAGCCATTGATCGAGGGTAAATCACGTTCTAATATCAATTTTGGTGCAACGGAAGTTTGTTTTAAATATTGAAACAAATAAACTCAAAATAATATAACTAACATGATAAAACTAAACTCAAAGTTTATTACTAAAGAAAATTCATGAATAACATACCAAACACAAACAACTTAAATCTATTTATAATGTTTCTAGCTCTAATCTTAATAAGACTCCTAAACTAATAAGGAAACTTATTTAATAGGTTCCTAAACCAATAAGGAAATAAATACTCTTGAATAACAAGTATTTAACTTCCTAATTTGAAACTAATTGAAATAGGAAAACTTATTATTATTTCCTAATTTGTCCTACATCAAATTTAGTGTGAAAACCATGAATATAGTTCCTCAATGATATTTGCATAGAGCAACCCAAGTGCATGCATTTCAAAAAAGTACAGTATATGTGGAACCACGCACAAGATTTTGGCTGGTCCGGCAGCCACGCACCCCGCGCCCACACCACCACCGCGCCTCCCCCCGTAATTGTACTAAGATGCTTCATTCAAGCCTTCCGCCACTTGCAAGCCGAAATTTTGAATAGAATGAATGTTTCACGGAAATTTTAATTATAAAAATATTATAACTACTTCAAAAAAAAAAAAAAAAGTATACAATTAATATGTTTTTTCATGAATTTTTATTACATAGGATATCACTAAGAATTAAATTAATGCAGAAATACACATTTGGTAACGCGAATGGGACTAGATATTTTGTATTTCGCTTTCTTTGGACAGAACTCTTCTAATAATCGTTTCTTTGGAGTTTTGGGAAACTGAAATAACAATATTTCAAGCTTTGAGTTCTTAGATTCTTGTCATTATCAACTTGACTCATTTTGAATGAAAAATGGATTATTTAAAATGTATTTAGATACTCTCTTATATTGATTTTGCAGATTAATAAGTAATTAATCTACTTTGAATTAGAAGTTGGGCGATAAATCTTTCAGTCCCACACCTATATCAATAAGACTATCTTCCATGTATCTATTTTCTATAAAACATTTGAAAATGTCTTGATGTAGTGAATTTCAATGTCACATACTAAACTGTGGGTTTCATGTCAAAAAAAAAATGATATTATATGATATTAATCTGTACAAAAATCATTCCCTAAACTCTCCCACTGTTACCATTCCTAACACAACAACTCTGCAAGCCACCCAAATCAGAGAGCGCATGGCAGAGGTTTCAGGACAATTTGCCATTCTTATTTGGGCTAAAGATTTGAACCTAACATTATCAATACCTCCTAATGATACTTCAACAAGAAAGTGACTACTTTAGAGCTGTAAAACCAAATCCGGCTGCTGTGGCGAACCGATCTGCATGGTAGCAATTGGTGAACCTGGAGCAAGGAATCTAGCATTCAGATCAGGTGGAGCAAATGGTTGAATATCCTGTAAATGAAATGCTGAGAAACCCGGCCAAGATGCAGTCCCCTGATGTAAACCCAAAGGCGTACACGAGCTCGAGCCAGAGCCTAGGACCGATGAGTTTCCAGAGTGTGGTCTACTTGAAGAATCTACATTATTATAATCGCTTGCAGTCATTGAGGAAATGTCGTGGTTGCTGTCTGGGACAATGCCGTGCATCTGAGAAGGCATTGCACTGTTGTCGAATGTGGACTTTCCAAGTGGTGTGTCATGTCTTACCATCCCCATGTGTGGCTGACAATTATACCCAAAGCCGTCACCACCACTAAAACCATTTGCATGTGTGTGAATTACAGTTCCTGATGGAATCTGGAAAGCAGGAGCAGGTTTTGTACCACCAAGAGAACTATTTGGACAAGTTGATTCACTCTGAGAATTCACTTCTCTGACAAATTCTCTGTCTTCGACACCTTGTGAAGAATATCTATTTCCAAAAATGGAGTTTGAACCAGAAGTAGCTGGTGACATATATCTGCTTGACTGGTCACCGGACATATAGCTGTTTGAAGATTTCTGCTTTTCACCATATAAGTGCTGCTGCTGCTGCTCAACAGCCTTGTCTCCTACCCATCCAGGACCGTAATTGACTCCATTAGGCAAAACACTTTGGATTTTCCTAGAAGCGTTATTCCAAGCAACTGGCCCAAGATCTGAAGCAAATCGAGCCAAACTTCTTGCATAACCATGCTCAGTATTAAGTCCAACCTGAAAAATAAACCGAAGATAAACGCACGTTTGCAACAACAGAACCCTTAAAGGACCTAAGAAAGCTTAATAAGAAATTAAAAACAATAAATAGAAGGGACCATCAAAATTCTCTGGTTCAGTATACAATGCTTCCTAGTAATTTTTACCTGCTGTCTCATAACAACAGATGAAATTATCACCGATTTAGTACAAATTTAGCAAGAGTCCACATTCTGGTTAACATCAATTTATAATGCTAATAGAAAGTTAATTAATTCTCACCTCTGTCTCACTAGATCCCCAAGCTCAACATGGGGAAAAATCTTCGAACCATAGATTGTACATTGTTAAGCAATTTCAGCTTTCCTTATTAATTTTTTTTTTAATAAAAAAAGAAAAAATAATAAAAAATAAAAGAATTGATTACACATACCACCATCAGTTGCTTCAACTCTCCTTCAAAGGTTGTGAAAACAGATGGCTCATGATCAGAAGCCAATGAATCCATATAGGTGTCCCTTTTATTTTCATCTACAGGAAAATGTTTCTTCCCATACTTCATCACAGCCTTCACGACAGAAGCTGTAGATGATAAAGAGAAAACAGGGTCACACTCCAAGAGGAAAGGTGAGAAACTCAACATTGGATGAATAAAGGTGACGATACTGAACATATAAAACTTAATCAGAGTCAATTTGAAACACCAAACCTGGAAATTCATTCTCCCAGTCAGATAGCAAATTAGTATGATGACTGTCACCCACATGAAAACCATGAGAGGCCTTGGTTAATACCTCAGCAGGCCGAAACTTAAATGAAGGCATTGGCCCTTTTCTTAAATTGTGAACAGACCAGCTGCCATTATCAGCTCCATTAGCAAGGGTTGCACCAGAAGAAAACTCAGAAGCAACACGATCAGAAGGAGATGTATCAAGAGACTTTTTCAAGTTCTTAGGTGGCCTGCCTCTCCTCACAACTTTCTGTTGAGGTTGGGGTTGAGGTTCACTATCATCACTATCTTGCCTCAAGTTTTCAAAGTCCTTTTTTGCAAGCTCTTGAATAGATCGTGCCTATGCAACATTTTCAACGTCAATTAAAGAAAAATGGAAGTAAAAAAAAGGGAAAAGAAATGGAACTGTAATACAGAAATATATAACTTGAGATTAGATTAAACCTGTCGAAAGTATATAGTATCTGGTGAATTATACTGCATTGCATTGGAACATATAAGCAACACATCTTTCTGCACAAAATAAAAGTAGCTGTAAGCATCAAGCTTGTCGGATATCAAACATTAACTGTAAACCAACTTTCCAAAGTCAAGGAATCACAAAGATTGTTTGCAATTCAAGATGATAGCCCCTGATAAACTACTGTGTGAAAAACATCCAGTGGATGGCTCCCATTGAATGACACTAGACCAAACCCACTTCACGATTAAGAGCCTCATTATCATATCATCAAGAAACATTCAATTCGGCTGCATTAAAAATGTAAGTACTGATACAAATTTATTCATGCTGCTCAAGTGCATCTGGCTAAGATAACCTTAAAATTCTCAGGCCTAAATAGTTCAAGTAATGATCTTGAGCCCATCCAGACAGTTCAAGAAGAGACACAACTAGCTGGAGAACAAATTTCTAAACACTTTATTTATTTTTGGGAAAATCCTCCATCAATTGCTTACCACGTCAACAACGTATTTTGGATTTAAAATTTTATTGTTCTTAATTTTATAGGAATATAAAATGCAAATGTTTCTTGTTAAATGCTCTGCTTTGAGGCAGGAATTTCAAGCAAGGTAAAAAGAATAAAACTACTACATTAACAATCTTTCATCAAAATCTAACGCTAATTTCCACAAGTTCCTCTGCTTATACACTCTTCCTGCCTATTTTCAGTAAGATTAGAAAAGCCATGTCAACTCCAAACACATGTAAGCATAAAAAGGTAATGCAATAGAAAAAATTCCTGAACTTGTCACATCGACCGCATTCTTAAATACACAATGATAAAGCGAGATCCAATTAAACTGACAGTGCAAAATTTAACCTTTATATCCAAAATCACCAATTAAAAGCATTCTGAAACCAACCTCAAAATCTTCCAAGTTGGCATAAGCTCCCCTATCCAGTTTCTTCCTTACAGTTGCGAAATCCATCGGATGCGTAATAATGTCATGGTAATTAGGAAGCTGCACCAAATCACTTAAAAATCAAAAATCACGAAACGGTAGTTCCAGCAATACTATTAATACACATAAAACATCGCTCTAAAACCAAAACACAACCTCTTCTGGATCCACAGGCTCCGAGAACACCCCATAAGTGTCCTTCCTACAAACAGGCATTCAAATAAACAAATCAAACCCAGTTAAAAAAAAGAGCACAACAGCACAATAGTATCAGTAGAACACCAAAGCAACAACTACTAAAAATGACACTAACTTTTGAAGCCTGTCAAGGACGAACACCAACAACTTTTTGTCTGGCAAAGGTGTAGTGGGGCCAGACTCCACCGGTAGCAACCCTGTCCACATAAAAAAAAAAAAAAAAAAAAGGAAAAAAAAAAATCACAAATTCAAACACTTTTTTTACAAAATTCGCAGAATATCAAACTAGACTGTTGAGATACCATGTAGAGTGTCAGTCGCTTTCGAAACCTTTTCTTCCTGCAAGAAAATATCAATTACTCGCCATATTAAATATATACAATAACAACAAAACACCCATATAAACTAAATCCAAAAGAGAACCACTTGAACTCATAGTAGCGAAAGTTACAGTGCAAAAGTTGTACTACCAAAACCCAATAACTGCAACCAAAAAATAAATATATATTTATATAGCAGATAACTATCATCAAAGAAAAAGACAAATTTGAGCTTTTTCAGACAAGATAGTCTGTGCTTCCATTACTTTGGTCCAATTAAATACAAGCAATCAAAACTATTATTAAAAAAAAAAAAAATAGTAGTTCAAATTTACAAAAACATTTCCCAAAAAAATTAAAAAAATAAAAGTTGGTTCCTTTAATTAATAGATATCCACCTTTTTTATATTAAAAAAAAAAAACCATGACCGAGTCAAACAGGCACCGATCCATGTATCCATCCAACCAACCATGAACTACTTCAAATTAACGCGCGAAATCCCAAAATGATAAACTATTTATTTCCATTGGCTCTCTTGTTTTTAAAATAAAATCTTTGCTTTAGTTTAAACAAAATTTCAAAATAACCGAGAAAAAAATAATAATCGACAATTGAATAATGAAAATTGAGAATTGAAAATGGACAACAATCACCGTTGGATCAGATCCGGTACGGACATGAGTGATCCGGCGTCGCCTGAGAGAATCAGAGCCGCCGAAACCGGAATTGCTATTGTTGTTGTTCAAGCCGTGCAACGGCCTGTGCTTCTTCTGTCGTCGCTCGTCGTCGTCGTCGTCGACGTCGACATCGTCACCGTCGTATTCGTAAGCGAAATTAGGGTTTTGGTGGGCGGATCGACGGTTGGGGTTGAGAGAATGGCAATTAGGGTTTTGTTGTTGTTGCGTTTGTTGATTTTGAATTTGATGATTTCGTTGTTGTTGTCTGAGAGAGCGTTTTTGGAGGTCTAGCAGAGAAGGACGTCCCTTCTTTTTCTTCTTCTTTGTCATTGTTGTTGTTGTTGTTGTTGATTGTAATTCACCACCCATTCTCCCTCTCTTTCTCTCTCTCTTTTTTTCTCTCAAAAACAGAGGCGATGATTTTTTATTTTTTTAAAATTTTGATACTTATATTTTTATTAATTCGTTTGATTATTCATTTTTAATTTATTAATTAATTGGATTGGCACGTGTGACTTCTGATACGATTTGCTGCCGACGTGGAGGAGTTGGTCACGTGAGCAAAATCGGCGCTTCTGTATATTGACCAATCAATTTATTAATTCCAAAATTTGATTTATTGGTGAGCAGATCCCACCAATACAAACTTAGCATATCGGCTTTGTAATTAGCATACGTAACATATGTATTGCAGTTTTGGAAAAAAAAAATATTAACTTATGTAGCATTTATTAGTTTTAAGTGAAATTAAGTGTATATAATTATTAGTTGTCGTTTTAGTTGAATGATTGTGTGAGTGTTTTGGTCTGTATTCTATTTATTAAAAAAAAAAAAAAATGGAGCGATGTCTTTCTTGTGGGGTAGAAAAATGACCACGCACCACCTAAAAAAGAAAAGAATAATACACATGCAAACTAAGCTGACTCTTGTTATCGACCTTGGTTTAATATTGATGTCAAATTTGTTTAAAAAAAAATCTATGCTATAAACATCTCACAAAACTCTATTTGTATCTTATTATCATATGTAAATTCATCCTGGTGAAAGATTGTTATATGTATAAATTTCATCAGCTTCGGAATTCTCTCTCATTTTTTTTTTTTTTTAAGAAATCTCAATATACTTTTATCTAAAGGGGTATTCAGTTTATAATTTGTTGGAGTTTGATTTTTTTTTTTTTTCATTTTAATGATAAATTTTGGTGAAATTCATAAATACTATAGACTTCATATTGATTTTGCTAAAATTCTTTAAGGAATCCAATTAAATCTTGAAAATAATGGTAAAATTTGAATCACTTTAAAATCCATTCGAATTTATCACATAAATGAAATTTTCAAAGTAAATAAATTTTATAATATAGTTAGATTTTATTGAATTTTATACAAATCTAAATTGAATATACCTAAATATTAATAGATTTCATATAAATCTTAATGGAATACATCTGGACTTCAGTGGAATCTATCCATATCTAAAATGAATACACCAAAATTTTAAAATGTTATAAATTTTCATAAATTCTAGATTGAATTCATTATGATTTACGTTTATAGTAATACATAATAAGATTTTTACAACAAAAATAATGAAATTTTGTAGCTCATCACAACTCGTTTTATACATACATATATAAGATAAATATGAAGATTCATTTGAAGTAATTAACTAGTAGAATTGCAATAAACACATTTCTTGTGCTAGTGTGTCCAAAGCAACCTTTATTCTTTTCTTGAGTCTTGCAAAATTTAGAATCTCACACTTTTTCTTTCGTTCAAAAGAATTTAAAAGTTAAACACAAAATCCATAAAACAAAACACAAATTAAAGATTCCTTGCCTTGGACATTGAAAAAGAATATGAGAGAATATCAATATAAATAATTCCCACTCCAAAACGGCAGCGACCTGATGGGTGCCGACAAAAAAATGTGTTGGCATGTGGTTAGGCCATGCTCAATAAATTATTTGGTTCACATTATTGAATTGCATTTGCCCAAATCTCCTCTCGATCAATCGTTTTGATTTGTTGCTTCTTTCTTCCTTCCTTCCTCCTAAATGCCGCATGATTTGGTGCAACACCTCAAGTTTAGAGTGATGTTAGCCGATTTCCAATAAAATTTTGTATAAGATGATATAACACTAGATTCTTCTTTAAAACATAACACTTTTTTTTTCCTATCATATCATCTTATCTTTCATATGATAATTATAAGGTATTTTGCTATTAAAGTTTGAAAAAACAGGATATGCCAATCTAGTTAAACGTAAATTTGTGTTATAATATTTATGGCATGTATTTAATTAATACATATATATATCAAGGTTGACGATGACTCGTTTTCTATATCAAATTATTTTATATTTCATACAACAATTCTAGAAAATTTGGTCACTATTAAAAGTTCAAAAATCATCTTAGGTCAATGTGATCTTTTTCTTTTTTTTCTTTTCTTTTTTTAACATACCATCTAAATTTGGGGATATTACTAAACTGAATATATACTTTTTGATACAAAAACATATTGGGCGTTAGATTGTTGATAGTATTGTATGTGCTATACCATTTGATATTTGAGATAACTAACTTATCACTTTCTATATTCTATTTATTTATGAGTAATGTTGAACTTCAAAATTTTTTTACCTAAATTCATGTTTAAACAACTTGACATATGAATCGTTAACATCATATTAACCATTACATCATCTCATGATTTATAAAATATTGACAACTCATATGTCATATTATTTTGAATATTAATTTTAACAAAAAATTTGAAAAATCAAGCATTACTCTTTATCTATTACCGGAGATGGTTGGTTGTCTTCAATAAATTGAACATGGCCGGGCTAAATTGAATTATTGAAACTGGAAGCCATTAACAAGAAGCCTTAAAATGTGCGTTTTCCAAGATGTGAATGTGTCACAAGGCAACAAAATGGATTGAGAGAGACAGGCTTTTATGATTTTTATCACAAAAAATAAGAGAAATAGTTTATCTAGTAAAAAGTTGACTATTGACAATTTGATGGATCTTAACAAAGGACAACAATATGTCTAAAACTCTAGTGAGTGGATCTATCAAACATCATTTTTACGGGGTTGCAGAGCAATTACAAGCCTCTAAAATGGTTGTGTTTTCTTCACGTGGAGTAATCAATTCATATATCTTTAGAGGTAATGGGAGTTGGGGAAGGTGGGTTTTTTGGTTTTTTTCATTAATGTTTGATATTCCAACTCTTAGCCAAGTACAATATAAATGATTTTTAGTTTATGGAGATAGTTGTTTTACACTTGTAGATATTGATTTATCAATAGGATGTGATATTTAACCGTTAATACCACATTTAATGTATGATAATATAAGATAGAATGTATAAGATATAGTTAAATTTATATAAGATACGTAGAGATTTAATTATTCATAATTTACATTAAAAAAGATAAAAAGTTACTAAGACAAAAGTTAATTTATAAGCTAAGTTAAATAAACTATATTCAAAAGTTGATTGGAGAGAATAAAGAAACTTATAAGAAAAAGAAAATATTTGAAAAAAGCTATAGATTATTTTAAGCATCATTATAAAAATCAACACTTAATTTATTTTAAACTAAAAAGTCCATATAGAATAGTTTAATACTTTAATATATATATCAACATAATGAAATCGTGCTTGTAACATACAATGTTCAATATTATGAGTATATATTTAGTTTAAATAAAGAAAAATCAACCAAATTGTGAGTCTAAATGTATGTAACTTAACAAAGTAAGGTCTAGATAACAGGCTTTGATATGTTGAGAAAACTTAATAGGCATAAATCATAAACTTAACATCATGAGGTCTACGACAGCTTCACAAATCATTCAAGTTAATACCCACTTTCACTCTCTCATCAGTTACATCAAAAAAATGAAATACAAATTAGAACTAATATGTTAAGAAGACTTCACAAAATAAGATAAATAAAATGCAATTCAGGATTAATATATTAAAAAAGGTAAACAGAATGAGGTTTAAATCATAAAGCTAACATCATGAGGTCTTAAGATATGTTCACCGACGCTAATTAATACTCACTCACACCCATCTCACTAGTTACATCAGAAAATGAAATGCAAATTAGAAGTATTATGTTGTGAATACTTGACCGAATGTGGCCTAAAATCACAGACTTAATAACACGAAGTCGAAAGATACCTTTGTAAATCACATGACTTTATGAGCACTCAAAAGAAAATAAGATTTTTAATTGCGTATATAATATGATCACGATAGATTATAAAGGAGTCTTGACTTGGATAAGCTGTTACCTTCAAATTCTATCAAAAAGAGAGATAGGGTGAGGCTTATGGACTCAAAGCTGTCCACACCATAGCCCACAGAGCACTACAAGGTTATGTAACGAAAGGCGGCGCCCCCCGCTTCTTAATTACAACAAGCTCTAAGTGTTTAAAATTGAAGATTAACCTAAAAAGGAGCATTGATAACATCACCTTTTCAGTACATATTTCTTGATTTTTAATTACAACAAGCTTTTCCTTTTTCGGAGAAAATCACAATTTTTTATTAAAAAATTGGAATGTACAGTCTTAAACCCATGACATGAGTGATGGGAGGGCGTGCACTATTTTACCACTCCGTTGATCCCTTTTACGCTTGGCTAAAATTGAAGATTAACATAAAAGGAGCATTGATGACATCACATTTTTAGTACATATTCATTGATTTTTAATTACAGGAAGCTCAAAGTGGCTGGAATTGAAGATTAACATAAAAAGAGCATTGCTAACATCACCCTTTTAGTACATATTTATTATTACCATTATGATTAACAAGCCAGCTGTATAAGTTCACTGGTGGGGTGGCAATGTCTTACATAGATAATTCAGTTTCAACGATTTGTTTTGCCCTTTTAATATGAAGTTAATGATAATGACAGGAAAGGAGGTGATGACTGTTTCTATTAATCTCAACCTTTCTAGCTAACTTTTTTTTTTTCTTTTTTAAATAAGTTGAAACAATAAAGAAAGATTTTGATTTTGTAAGGTTTTCCAATACAAATGTAACCATGTAAGTTAAAAGAATGGTATTATTCATTACCTTAATAATGCAAGAGAGAACTTCACAATTTTTTTTTTCTCTTTTTTATATAAAAAGATAGGTTTATTATTTTAACCTGTTGTTAGGTTAGATGGATAGATACAAAATCATCTTAATTAGAAGGAGATGCGTGATAAATTTTTGTACTTAATCTATATAATATTAGTATTATATACTAACCATACCTTATATATGCGGTTTGGATAATAGTATAGCGGTAAATTCACTGTCATCTTCATAATTTGTGGGTTCTTCCCCTAAATTTCTATCCTAATTATCCTTATAATTAGTATCAATATAAACAAAATAAAATAAAATAAAATAAACCGCCTCATGCATTATAATATTTTAATTTTGAGTCCAAATGGAAGGATGAATCCATCTCTATCGAGGAAGAGATAAGGCCAACCCATTTTACCGGCTTTGAAGATCCTTTGATTGTTTATGACCACCTTTTACTTTCAAGCTTATATATAGTAGTTGGAGGAACTGTGTAAGGTCATATCAAAACTCATGCAAAAGCGCCTCTTGCTCATAGTGTCCCTCAACTGTCCTTCACTTTCCATTGTTTCAAATCATTCCAGCCCATATCATTCTGCAATTTAATCGCACTTCAAAAAAGCCAACTTATCAAAAATTCTCTCTTTTAAATCTAACCAAACTCCCAAGGCCTATATACAATGTGTATAGCTGCTTTTATTTGGCAAGCTCACCCTCTATACCCTCTACTTCTCCTGCAAAACAGGGATGAATATCACCAAAGGTTTCTGTTTTTTTTTTTCTTTCATGGTTTCTTGTGTTTACGTTGATTTCACTAATCAGGTTTAGCTAACTTATCAACCCAGTAATGTTTGTAATCTAATTATTAAACTGTTTTCATATAGTTACCATAGTGGATATAAGTACTGATTGATTGTGTTTTTAATGTTATTTTTGGGTGGTTTGTCTTAGGCCTACAAAGCCGGTGGCATGGTGGGATGGTGGTGAGATACTGGGAGGAAGAGATGAGGTAGCTGGAGGGACATGGTTGGCTTGTTCAAGGAACGGTAGAGTAGCGTTTCTTACCAATGTTTTGGAGCTCCATACCCTCCCCGAAGCCAAGAGCCGTGGAGACTTGCCCGTGCTTTTTTTGGAGGTATACAAAAGTTGCAGCTCCGGTCCTTGTAACTATTTTATTGTTGTTGTTGTTGTTTCTAAGAAGGGCTTGTATGTGTTGCAGTACAGGACTAACTTCCACTTCAAGTGTCCTTTGTTCTGATCCATTCACAGAGTTTTTTATATGAATATGTGATAATGTTACGACGTGAGCCTAGATCTCAACCGAATGCCTAACTGAGAAAAAAACTTGAAAACTTGTGATCTAATTTGTTTTGTGTATGCAAAATCAGGGCAATACTGTTGTGAACAGCATCGGATCAGGCTGTTCAAATCGATTTGTACATCTATTTTTAACATTGACTTGGACCTGAAATCTTCAGGTTTGACAATAGAGAACCACTCTTTTAAAATCCTTCCTAATTTTAACCAACAATAAGAACTTAAGTACCGAATATAAGGCTCCACCTCACCATATGCTATAAAATTCTTGACAGCTATCCTAGGACAGCATTTAAGTACTAACTCGCGTCACTACTTGGATTTTTCTAGGTGACTTTAAACTGGACAATAATGTTATCTACTATCTAGCTTCTTCGATCTTTCTCTCTTTCTGATTTCACAATATTGGTGCAGAGTGCAAGGAGTCCAATGGAATTTGCAGAGGAATTGGTGACAGAAGCCCATCAGTACAATGGTTTTAACCTGATATTGGCCGACATGTATTCCAAGACCATGGTTTATCTCTCCAATAGACCCAAAGGTGAACCTATTGCCATTCAAGAGGTTTCTCCAGGACTTCATGTCCTTTCAAATGCAAAGCTTGACTCCCCCTGGCACAAGGTTAGGATGTACCCTTATCTTTGCTTTATAACTGGGTTGAAATTCATGACAAAAGCGACTAATGATTCTGTTTTTGTGCAGGCTCAGCGCCTGGGACTGAATTTCAAGCAGTTTCTCTGTAAATACGGCAAAGGTAACGTGCATGTGAAAGAGATGGTTGAGAAACTAATGAAAGACTCGGTTAAAGCAGACGAAAGCAGATTGCCTGGAATTTGTTCCCTTGACTGGGAATATAATCTAAGCTCTGTGTTCGTTGAAGTAGATACCCCGCTGGTAAATGTTATTAACTCAGTTTCTCATTCGTTCCTATGAAACTTTGGATTTTTTTTTACTTATCTACCTACATTCTGATACAGGGACGATATGGCACGAGAAGCACGGCTGCGTTGTCCATAGCAGCATGTGGGGAAGTCAACTTTTATGAGAAGTATCTTGAAAAGGATATGTGGAAGGAGAAAACTGTGAAATATTATCTTCAGAAGCCGAAATAGACGATAATGAAAGAACCGCCGATGCATTAATAAGAGATTATTTGTTTGTAGCTATGCCTGTAATGTCTCCTTAATTTATGTCTTCTGTCATCACAGAATGACAGGATGCAGTAATACAATCACATAAGTAAACCATAGTGATTTTCTTAATCAAATTGTTGACAACACCTGTTTTATCAAAATGTCTACAAGTAAATGATGGAATAAAAAGGCAATCAGCCATGCTTATTTATAATCTCTTATTGTAATAAATAAGATGAAATTATTAAGCGGAAAAAAAAAATCCGGCTCATAAATGATAATGTTAAAGTAACCCCACTATTGTGATTGAAATATTTATGTGGTTCATCTTTGCAACTTAATAGCTAACAAGAAAGATATTTAGTTGAAGTTTACTGGGTTTTCAATTTGATAACGAAAGACATACAATAAATATTCACATAAATAAATCAGCGAAACTTTAAATATCTATCCTTGAATCATCTTTCGATATGCGAAAGCTCTAACCTTGTTTGTTTATCCAACTTTAATCCTGCCATCTCCACCTCCCTGCAAACCTCCTTGCACTTTGCTAACCTCCCAGAAACCATGTAAATTTTAATCATGTCACGGTATATGTCATACGTAGGTGAGAAACCAGCTTCTTTGAGTTTTGAGAAGTATCTTGCAGCCCTTGAGAGATCATTTAAAGCAATAAAAAGCTTTATAACCACTCGATAAGCAGGAAGATCAAAGAGACATTCTGCAGCCTCCATTTCCCAAACAACAGCCAATGCCTCCCTGTATTTCTTCTCAGAATAACGGCTATGAATTAGAGTAGTGTACATAACCACACTTGGATCATGCCCGGATTGTGCGAACCAATGAAACAGACTTTCCACGATTTCGAATTTTCCAAGCCTTATCCCAACTTTCATGATAGCTGTGCAGTCCTGCTGGCTTAAATTCAAGTCTTCTCTTTGTGCAAGCTCATCAAGTACGGTTTCCACGAGCACAAGGCTATCAAGATTTTTAACAAGCTCCAATACCAACTTTACATAAATGCCGGCATCCAGCATTCTTTTACTCTCCTTAGCTACCGAGAGAACTTTCCAAGCAAGTTTAAAGCTTCGACCTCTAATGAACCCTCTCACCATTGCCTCCAACACACCCCGACTTGCTAAACTAGTGAACCTCTCCAAATCGGATGGCAATTTCAATTCATGGTGCCTTGCCAATACCTCAACAGTCGAAGCCAAAATCCGATCATCTGGGAAAAGATGAGGCTGCATCTGAGCCCAGCAGAAAGTCTGCAAAGCTCTATCAGGAAGCCCCATCTGACCCAACTCCCTAACTGTCAATGACAACGATCCCTTACGCAAGAATCTAGCGCATTTGTCAAGTACTACACATACATCCTCATTCAAACCAAGGCCTTTGATCTCTCTAGCCAAATTGACAAGGAAACTTGGGTTCTTATACACTTTCTTGCATACAGATGCACGCGAAGAGGCTACTTCCGGAGAAACCAATTTAACATGCTTCTTCGGTGTGGGAAGTCCCAAAGGTCTCAACTTGAGTGGCAGTGGAAGTGGAAGAGGCCTCTCTCTATACAAAAACCCGGGTTTTTGAGGGATTCTTCCCTGAAACATAGACGATATCGCCTCAATCTCACCTTCTTCCCAAACAACATCACCACCTTCTTGTTCTTCATCTCCTTCCCCTTCCTCTTCTTCATCAAAATCATCATTATCAACGTCAACGTGAGATGGGTCAGTGTCAGTTTTCGGTTTCTTCAAGAACAAATTGACCCCAAAATCAGGAGGAAGCTTGGTGCGCCGTGGATTGCGGAGGTTCTTTGGCACCTTCTTGTAGTGAATTCTTGTACTGGAAAACGCCATCAACGTTAAACTTGTCCCTTCAGAGAATTTCCCCTTTGATGGTATTATCGGAGACAGACGAATTGGTGAAAATGTACAACCCATCGTCTTCTTGTGTGTTTCACAGGACTTTCATCGAACAGTTGGTCTGCAAACTAAAGAGAAGAGTAATCGAACCACTTGACTTGGTTTTGGTCTTGGACCAGTTGGAAGAGAGACTAAAAGTTAGTTAAATCGGTTACTTTTAAAATGACGCGCGACGTGTCTAAGCTACCGGTATAGGCATTCGCTTTTGTCTATATATCACATATATTTTTGTTTTGCTTTTTTTGAACAAATGACTTTGCTACCAACAAACCCTTGCGTCTTGTATTGGAATTTGGAATTATATCCGTATAAATAAATACAATCCAATTATTTTTAAATATATATTGTCCTCTACCATTAAATGGTTTGATTTTTCAAATTCAATGCCATTTACCAATTGGATAATCTGATCAAATTACTCTCATTGATGTAAACCTTCCGAATAGTGACAATCACAATACACGTGTGCAAATTGGAAAAGCCGGTGCTTCCAACTAAACATTGGCAACTAGATATAATCCATACAAATTGAAAAAACCCGGTGCTTCCAACCAAACATTTGTAGCTAGATATAATTTATATGTGCAATGACCAACAAGTCATCCTCTTTCTCTGTTGACAATATTGAAGATAAAAAAGGGGCAACATGCTACAAAGAGACCATACTAGATGCATTATCTAACATGTATTCATCACAATGGCCTGTTGATAATACAGGGAGTAGTTCTGGTGTCGACGAAGCTATACATCATATGCAGTAAAAATTCCTTGTGCTCATCTGTTCGGCATCCAAAACTTCCCCTCTCACCCTTCCAGCATTTTTGCAATAAGTGGCAACCTCTGCTCTAAGTAGACACATGATCGTCCAGGCTCAGCAACAACATTACATTTCCCTCCTTGGTTGCATTTGCAATGTCTTTGATAGCTTCCTTTATGACTTGAAGCTCTTTTTCAAATGCGTCTTCTTTTGAGCCTTCCGTTCTCTCTGCCTTTGAATGATAAGTTGCTTGACACAAAAACAATATTTAAAATAGTTGCTAGCGAAGAAAATTATGATCATTTCCGAAGTACTAAATGACTTGACCATAGTTTTTAGAGAGACTATACGCATCATACTTGTTTAAGAAATTGATCATCCGATGGTATTTCTATAAATCATTCTATTAGAAATATCATCGCTGCGTTAAATCTAATAATCCCACTCATGTAATTCCTTGTAGTCTCCTTGGCAAAATGCCACAAGTCCTATTCTTTAAACATCATGTGAAGAAATGCATTCCTGCTTCTCTCAACCCCTTCATGATTACATCCACTCAAAATGAATGTTAAAGCAAGGACGTGTAGAAACAAAAGGTGCAACGAAAGAGCATCAGCACAAAAGCTTGTCAACATATGAACTTACCTGAAGTTCAGCGATCAAGTGTAAGCCATCATATGCAACTAACATTGCACCCAAATGTGGATATTCTTGCTTGGAATTGCTTAAGCTATAGTTAGGTCAGTTCTATGATCTAATATAGAGGATCAATGTAACCATTTTGTGGGCTGGTTGATTTATTTATATCCTAGCGTTTGGCGCAAGTCAAAGTAGATCCTTCACAGAAACTTAATTTCTTAATATGAGCATAATGACTACAAACTATACACATTCTATGCAAATAATACATAATTCATGCATTATCTTTACATCATCGGTATTGCCCTAAGACTAGAAACTGAGAAACAAGCAACTTCATCTATACATATCTACTAGTGTGCAATCAAATCGAATGACACGATAACATCATTGAAAAAAAAATAACAATACGGACATTACAACTAGCTTGATCCATCATGTTTCATATACTATGTACAAGTATTTGTTCCAAATATAGACATCCACAACAGTAACAAGCCACTGACAGACCATTTTTGTGTTACAAAATCTATACAAAAAACAACACATACCCTTTTTTTCTTTTTGTGTTTGTGTGCATGTGTATTGATAGATTCGAATTAGTTAAACTATAATTATCAGTAAGTAAAACTCTTGATAAACCCTGATCAAACAAAACAAAAATATGACACAAAATCAGTGAACACGTAAATCAAAACATAAAAAGCTACAAACTTGATTGAACAGGCAAAACAAGAAGAGAAACCCAGAAATACCTTGTCGACGTAGGATTCTTCGAGCGAACATTTTAGGGTAGCTGAAGCTCAATTTTTGCGAGCTTTTTGTTCATTGTTATGTACACGGGCTGTGACCAACGATAAAACGGCGTCGTTGTGTCTGGTACTAAACTTGGAGCCCTAATAACCCAAATATCACCAGTCTGGACTAGGGATGACAAAAATATCCGATCCGATCCAAACCCGGAAAAATCCGATTTATTTGAAATGGATTTGGGGCTAAAAAAATTGACTTTGGGGTGGGTTTGGAGCTAAAAGGCTGACCCGCCTGGGTTACCGGGTCAGGAACGGGGCAAGCTTTTTTGCCCCGACCCGCCCCATTAACCCGGCTTATAAATTAAAAACAAAAAAACCTAACAGGTAACAACAGTCACTTCTCCAATGTTTGAAAGCATTGAGATGGATTTTTAGCATGAATTTTTGTAATGTTTTCGATTATTTATTTATTTAGTGTTTGTAATGAAACTTGATTATATTGTTACTATTATTTTAGTATTTATGACTATATAGTATTAATATTTTGGATTGTGTAATGACAATTCATCATGAATGTAGTAAGTCTTTTGATATTTGTTATGTTTTTTTATTTAAATATTTATTTTAGTTAAAAACTAAATCGGGTTAATTGATCGGATTCGGGGCAAATCCCTCCTATTGGGTTTGGATTTGGAGCAGAAAGTGGTAATTCGTTTGGGGCAAGGGTCGGATTTGGAGCATGTTTCAAAAATTTCGGATTGGGTTCGAAAGGGACAAAATCCGATTCGATCCGATCCGTTGCCATCCCTAGTCTAGACCCGACAATTTTTTTCAATGACCCAACATTTTTCTCTTTTCTTTTCTTTTTTTTTTACAAAAAAAAAAAAAAACTAATATTTTTTCTGTTTTCAAAATATTATAACGCACTGCTTAAAAAAAATATTATGATACACTTCCATGAGATAGAAATGCAACTCATATAATTTTTTTCTCATGAACAAAGAATCGATACAAAGTTCAAACAAATTAACATGGTTCGATTGTAGCATTCTTATATTTGAGCCTAGACATCATAACTTATACTACATTTTGTGTTCAAATTTAAATAATTTAAATTTTAACATATGATAAAGTGAAATGAGATACTATTGATACATAATTATATATTGATAGACAAAGACACGTCATAGATTAGATATAAATATTTTGAAATACAATTTGAAGTGAGAAAAACTTAACGTGTTCTCGATTATCAAGCTGTACTGGGGAATAATACACACCTGAAATACTTAGTATTATCGGCTTAAAATATCTATCGTTATTTAAAGGAAAATAATATTTATTTATAAACTCTTATCTAAACCAAAGGCTAGAAACTCGTCCATCCAATCAACAGCTGGATTTTCCTTTATGTAATCAATAAAGGCCCATCTATTTTTCACCCACTTTGTTGACGGGATGCCATTGCCACCTCGCCGAAGTACAAACAGTATATGCTCTTCCGCTTGTTTGGACACACGGTTTAGCCTTTCCTGGTGTAGGCTTAGTTCCATGGAATGGATTGGAGTGATCCCAACCCCAACTTTATTATTAAGACTGACTTGGTAGGAAATATTGGATTTGATTATTTTTATAAAATTTGATTTGATAGGATTTGATTGAATAAATTAATATTGTAATATATTTAATATGATATGGGTTTAAATAAATTAGTACTATCATGTATTTGATATAAAATAAGATTGGATAAAATTAATATAAGTCTAGATGAAGCAAATAAACAAAACAAAACCATAAATCTTTTCTTTTTTTTTTTGAAAAAAATCCCCATCTTGAAGAAGACGAAAAAAGTCACAGCAAAAACCAAAAAAAAAAAAAATCAAACGAAAAAAAGGAAAAAAAGAATACAATTGCATAAAAAGAAAAGAAAAAGAGCATAACAAACACGGACACGAGAGAAATCAGACTGCAGTTCTTCTTTATTTATTTGTTTTTTTTGAAAGAAGCCTGTTGAAGTCTTCGCCCAACCGAGCGGCTTCTCGATGGTTGTAGTGATGCTTTGACCTTCGAATCCCACTAGTGGGAGCCTGAAAAAGTGGGAGGTAAGTTTTTTTTTTTTTTTTTTTTAACAAAAATGAAATATAAGTTTATTTTATCTCATCTCTTGGGTGGGTTTTACCCACCATGGTGGGATAAAAAATGAAGGTGGGATTGTTCAAATCTAATCTCATGTTCTTACCAAATATGGATTTAGACGAGATTGTATCCAAACTCAATCAAAACTCGTGTAATAAACTGACCTTAATGTCTATACCTCCCTATTGTTGGACTTATTCGATTCCATTCTATTTTGTTGCTTTATTGGATATTATTAGTTAATAAATTACTATCTAAATATAAACAATATTTCCATAGCTTCTTTCTAATTTTGGTTACCTTTTAGACAACTTTTTTGTAGTATGAATTAAAATTCGAAGGCTTTCATTAGTTTTATTTTAAATGTTATTAAAACTGTTATCTTTTTTTTTTTTAATTAAAAGCTATTACAATTTTGATATTAGAGAAAAATAGATAATGATTTAAATGTTAGTATAGTTTATATAAATATGAGAAATGTACCATTAAATTACCTTAGATAAGAGGAGAAAATTACCACATAAACGTAATATGGGCTTGATGGTACACAAAATAGGGGTAGTAATTCGGGTTGGCGGATCGAGTTGAACACGATACGATAATTTTTTACACGACACGATAACTAAAATGGTTAAACCCTTTCAACACGAACGCGACACGATTCGTAATGGGTCAACACGAAAACGATCCGATTAACCCGTTTATTTATGAGTTGTTTATCAACCCGTTAATGATCCGTTTAACTGACACGTTATAAATCTGTTTAACCGACACGAATAATGATCCGTTAGTCGACACGTTTAATGACCCGTTTAGCTTACACGTTTAATGACCCTTTTAACAATAGTTAATACATTTAAATTTTAATATAGATGTAATAAAAAATAAAATAAAAATAAAAATACATAAAACCTAAAAAATATAATCATCCACAAATACTATTTACCTTTCCATTTACTGACACGTTCTCTTCCTGCACATATCTATTTACCCTTCCTCTTTAATTAAAGTCGAGAGGGACTATAAATCAAGAAAAAATACAAATATAAATGAACCAACCTAGATTTTATATATATATATATATAGACATGTAGACAGATTTTCTTATAATTTATGTATAGAGACATGAACTTGTCTGCATATGCACGTGCCATTGAAAGAAATAAGAAGTGTTTTGTAAAATAAAATATATACGAACAGAAGAAGCATGTTGGCATGCATCTATGTGCTCTTGCATGTGGGCTTGTTACAATTGTGTTGCCTTCAGAGACAAAATAAGTCCTTCATCATCCCATATGTCCTTGAGTATTTCCTAACCAAGTATGTGAAATTTGATCTTATACTTATATGAGCTTTTATTTGCACATATTTAATATTTGTAATTGATTGTTAACCATCAAGAATCGAAAAAAAAAAACTATATAGTTTAATGTTAGTGTTAATCATGTTCATAGTATTGCATTTCAAAAATCAGCACATTCATAGTATTGCATTTCACACATCTCCACTAAACAGTTTCAATATCAAAAATAAAAAATAAAACAAATCTACATACCAACGTGGCTGAGTGACGAAGCTGATGAACCGCGTATGAGATGAAGAGATGGTGTGGGGTGCGGCGTGGCTGGGTGACGAAGGAGATAGGATGCGACAACCAAAGGAGATGAGTGGCAGTGACTGAAGGAGATAGGCGTGCGGATGAGATGCAGCGTGGCGACGACCTGAAGGAGGTGATTGATGGAAAGAGATGCAGCGACGACAGAAGGCGACCGAAGGAGACGATGGGTGACGAAGGAGGTGCAACACGATGACCAAAGGAGATGCATGGCGACCGAATGAGACGCTGGACGGAATGAGTTGCGGTGGCTGTGGAGGTGGATAATGGACTGGTGGAGTGAAGGGGTGTGGCGGTTATATAAAATGTGTAGGGTTTGGACTTTGAAGAATGAATAGTATATATACCTCACATTAAAATTATATGAATCATCCTCTAATATCAAATTACATTTTTACCCTCATTTAACTGGTCAAATTATCATAAAAACCTTTGTGATAAGTTTCAAATTATCATGAAAATTATAAAAAGCAATGCTTAGGAAATAAACATTCTAAAACACCATATTAATGGTGCCATCAAATAATGCAAAAATAATGATGAAATAAGAAATAGACAAAATAACACATAAAATTTATATGGTTCACTAAAATAACAAATATTTACAAACATTCAAATGCTTACAACCAATATTCAAATTACACATGAAAGAATAATAATTCTTTAATATTAACACTCAAGAGAACTTCAATTTTCACTTAAAAAGCTATACCACTATTTTCATCTCAATTCTAATATGATTAAAATAATGAGAAAAGAGACATTTATATAAACATCACTAGGCTCTTCTCATTAATTATTATTAACACATTTCTTTTTTGAATAATTATATAAGTAGACTAGACATAAAAATTATAATTAAATAATTTATTTAGTGATATCTACTTGTAACTTAGCTGTCCAACATTCATTTGAAGTCTCAATAGTTTTTTTTTTTTTTTCATATTCCAATCAATTTCAGTTTCTGCTCTCAATAAAATGTCTCATAATTGTTGTTATTTTTTCATATTATCCTAATGATTATTAACATGTATGATTATAATTAGTAAATGTGATCATATTAATTATAATTAATCAACATGATAACATTTATTAATTGTAATTACACATGTTTAGCTGTAATTACACATATATTAAATTACAATTACACGTTTTAGAATGCAATCATTTTTTTTTTCGATCAAATGTATGCTAGAATGTGCTTAAATATATATAATGCTTTTTGAAATAAGATATATTTATTTTTAAAAAGTAAAAATTAGTTAATCAAATTCATCAATTGCATTTGAATTAAATATGAGAAAAAATTTATTTTAGGAGAAAGAATGTAATAGATGAATTTAATTGATTGATTCTTATATTTTAAAATCAAATTTACTTAATTATAAAAATCACATATATATATGTTTAATGTTTAATAAGTTGTGATTAAAATAGCCATCACTTTGTTTTTTGCGCTTCTCTTTGAAGGAAACTTTAGAAGCACATGCTTCCATGAACGAAGTGCCGCGAGAAATTGATTGATTAATATGTTAGGATCATAATTTTTGCTTTTAATTTCCACCTTTTTTTTTTTTGTTTTGTTTTGTTTTTTTTTTAACTCAAGACATTTTAATGATTAAAATTATATCTAGTATGAGTTATTTTTAATATGTGTTAATTACCGCCACATGTAATTTGACATATGTGTTATGCTTTAAAATCCTAGAAATGGTGCATTTGATAAAAAAATAATAATAATAAGGAACCTTATAAAAAAATAAATTACTATCTTATATGGGTCGTCAAATTTGTTCACTGTCAAAGCTGAGTGTTCATGTTTCTTAATTTCTAAAACGAATAATTATTAAATTTCCTTATTTTGGACTTATATCTTAATATATTAATTTATTTGATTTTAAAAGTTAGATATATTAAATTCTTCGATTTTAGAAATCCATGTTTTTGGGAAATCTAACAGTACTGTTAAAATACGTTAAATTTATTAAAAAGTTTCGTGTTGATAAAGGGGAAAAATCATTTTAGTCCCTAACTTTTAGGAAAGTGTCAAATTTTTAACTATGTTTTCTAAAAAGACGAAATGAACCTTAATTTTTCGAAAAAGTGTCAAATTAGTTCCTCTCATCAGTCAACTAACGGTCAAACCTAATGAAAAACATGAAAATACTAATTTAACCCTGGACACTATTAAAATAGATAAAAAAATCATTATACTCTCAAATAAAGTAAAATATTACAATAATAAATAATTATCAAAATACCCTTAATGAGTTGCATATAATTTTCATAAAGTTACAATTTTACGCTTAGAAAATTTTTGACTAGACATAACTTTGTTTGAGGATCTTATGTATATTTATTAATTGTAAAATTACCATTCCACCTTTACAATTAAAAATTTTCATTAAATCTTTATTCATGAGTGTGATTTTTTTATTTTTATTTTTTTAATTTCTACTTTAGCTTGTAATTTTTGCTTTTTTTTTTTCAAAAATTCTGCTCTAGCTTTTTATATTTTTACAGTTTCTGCTCTTGCTCCATCTGTTTAATATTTTTGTTGCAGCTATTAATTTTTTTCAGTCTATAATATTAAATATTCGAGATCTATATATTTATGGTATAATTGGTATATACTTTGAGATGATATTCATATTTAACAAAATGATTTTTTTTAAATAATTTTGTCGAAGGAGATTTTTTTTTTTGAATTTTTTTCCTCATTTGTTTTAAATGATTTTTTTCCCTTACTTTATCGTCCTTTTACATCTTCCTTCATTATAATTGGAAATGTCAAATTTACCCTCATTTAGTATGCTATCAGTTAAGTTTGACCGTTAGTTGACCGATGGAATAGACTAATTTGACACTTTTCTGAAAAATTAAGGTTCATTTCGTCTTTTTAGAAAATATAGTTAAAAAATTGACGCTTTCCCAAAAATTAGGAATTAAAATAATTTTTCCCCGTTGATAAATTATCAATTTCAAACTTTCTTTAGAATTTTTTTTTTTTTAAAAAAAATCCTAATTTCCCATTAAGAAATTGGAAAACTCTCTAATAAACTTTTCACTGAATTTATCAAAGAAACTTTATCCTAAAAAAAAAGATTTTTGTCTACTTTTCCAAACCAATCAAAACAGGACTTACTTTTCAAAATTCAACCCCCCACAAAAAAAAAGCACAATTTCAACTTTATAAAACAAAGATGGATCCCACGTACCACTTGAAAAATAAATCGATAAAATAATTCTAGAAGACACAATTTTGTTCCTTGCAAGAAACAACCAAACCTAACTTTGTCATCATTACCCAGCATCAATCAGGCCCAAATAAATCGAGCCCAATGGGCTAGTTGACAGATCCGGACCCAACCAACCCAACCCGCAAGTCGCGGCAATGCAGAAATCGCACAAGAAGCGCATTCTCGCTGAGACAGAAGAAGCACAAAGAAAACACAAAAGGCAAATCAACGCTCAAGCTTAGCAGCGAGACACCCCCAATCACAACAAACCACACGGATCGCTGACTTGGCAACCAAAATAATTTTTTCGAAATCCCGCCTAAACCCCTGGACACCAAAATTTTCATTTCGTGCGCAATTGAATTTCAATTTGCCCCACCCACACACACACACACACACACACACACTCGGCCACTTAATAATATCCCCCTCTCCTGGCTCTCTCTCTTTACGCTTCGCGTTGTTGTCGTTGTTTTTTCTTCCTTTGTTTTCTCTCTCTCTCTCCCTCTCCAAACCCTAACCCTAACCGGAGGTAAATTCGGCTTCAATCTCGATCGTTTTTGTGGTTTTTGATCGATTTGTGTTGGTTTCTTCACTGATCTGTTGTTTTTTACGCAGGATTCGTTATGAAAGGAGGTAAATCTAAGTCGGAATCTAAAAGCGCCAAGTAAGTTTCGTTTTTTGTTTTTTGTTTTTGAATTTTTGTTTGAAGACTGCAGATTCGTAGATCGTAGATCTGTTTTTTATCCCTTTTTTTTTTTTTGGTCGTTTTAGGCTTTCTGTGAACAAAAAGCCGCAAAAGGCTGGTGGTAGGAAATCAGGCAAGGCAGCCAAGGACCCTAACAAACCTAAGAGGCCTGCTAGTGCTTTCTTCGTCTTCATGTAATCATCATATTTTTTTCGATTTGTTATTTTATTATTATTATAATTAGAGTCTGATTGATGTGTTGAAGAACAAAGCATGGTTTGTTTGGTGTTTGATTTGATGTCTGGAATATTTGTAAAGGGAGGAGTTCCGTGAGCAATATAAGAAGGACCACCCCAAGAACAAATCGGTTGCCGCTGTAAGTTTGTCGAATATGCTTTTTTGTGGATTGTGTTTGGTGTCTTGTTCGTTTTGGTTTAATTTGCTTTGTGATTCGTGTTTTGTTTAGGTTGGCAAAGCTGGGGGGGAGAGATGGAAGTCGATGTCTGAGGCTGTAAGTAGTTGGTGTTGTTGAATTGACGTTGTTTTATTTTTTGGAGATGCTGTTGGGTTATTGAATGTGAATGTGTTGTTGTATTGTAGGACAAGGCACCGTATGTTGCTAAAGCTGAGAAACGTAAGGTTGAATATGAGAAGGACATGAAAAACTATAACAAGAGACAGGTAATTAGTGTTGTTGATAGATTAAGTGATGTTATAGTTTGTCGTTATTGTTTTGTTTGTGGATAGTTTTTGGTGGTTAATGTTAATAGATTAAATGATCAGATCTTTTGTAGTTATTGTTTGTTTGGTGATTGAGTAATATGGGTTTTTGATGAAATTGTAGGCTGAGGGTCCTAAGGCCGATGAAGAAGATGAGTCTGAGAAGTCAATGTCTGAGGTGAATGATGAGGAGGATGATGATGAGGGCAGCGGCGAGGTTGGTTGAGATGCTTAGTTTGTACTCTAGTTGTGTTCTTAATGTGGAAGTTTGTTTATTGAATGAAATGTTGTTTTGTGTGTATGCAGGAGGATGATGATGAGTAGGAATTTGAAGAATTTGCAAGGGAGATATGATAGCATAGTCGTTTAGGCTGTGACAACTGGTTGAACAATTTGGCGTTAATGTTTTAATGCTTCCTTGTTAATTTTTTTTAGATACCTGTGTAAGAGAATTATGTTGCTTTTTCCTCCTGTCATTTTCATTTGGCCTTCTCAAATATCAAATAGTTGTAGATGGGGGATTCGCTACTCTTGCTGCTCTATATGTACTTTGTTTTAAAATGCTTAATGATTTAGTTAAGGTGTTCCTACCGCTTTGTAGAAACTTGGTCCCCTCTTTGTTTTGTTCTTGTTTCTGTTGATCATCTGTTACCCCTATTGTTTTTCATCTTGTGTTTTGCGGAATTGTTTGTCTGCTTGTGTTTTGACTTTCAACGTTGATGATTGTGTTGCATGCACTTGTTTGAATGAATGCTTTCCAATTGCATGGGAAAGAACAATAATTGATTGGTGGATGGGTTTCATTTACAGTTACCTATGTTTCTGTGGTGAGATTCCAACTCATTTGGCGCATATTGTAAGAGATTTTGACTTGTTGGTTCTCTAGTAGATAGATGTTTTGTTGCTTTGTATAATAATTTGGTTGGCTTGGACAGATATTTTCTGCTTGATGCATTGACTTGTAGGGTCTGTGTGTGTGCATGCCTCGCATTGTTCCATTAAATGGTTTGGCACCATTATTTTTTGTTATAATCCAATTATGAATACGATCTTCGAAAATTCTCTGAGATGGATAAATGTTGAGATTTAGATGTGGGAGTCCTTCATGTATCGATGAGGTATATGTACATGAAAAGGGCATTGGTCCTTCAATAATTTCTCATGTTTTGTGTACTTTAGTGGTGCAGAATGGAGAGAGATTATGATGTCTTGATTTTATGTTCTACTTGTGGATTAATTTTATGGAACTAGAAGAAATATCAATAGTTTTTTAAAATATTGGAAATACTTTTGGTATTTGCTACTTAATATATAAGAATATCAGAAGAATTTGTGGAAATTTGAGCAGCCCGCAGCCGTTTTGGATTCGTCATAAGAATTTTTTCTTTCTTTTTTTCGCGGTGATTAAAATAAAGTGTCTGCATATGTCTCCGCATCATTTTATGTTTGCGGAAATTTGAGCTGAATTCAGAACCTCGTATGAAGGGACAATCAGATTTTCTTTCAAAAGCACTGTTGGGATTAC
Source organism: Dimocarpus longan (assembly GCA_022984855.1). Lineage (NCBI taxonomy): Eukaryota > Viridiplantae > Streptophyta > Magnoliopsida > Sapindales > Sapindaceae > Dimocarpus > Dimocarpus longan. The sequence continues at coordinate 519,443 of CM041018.1, forward strand.
AAATATATTAGATAAAAACAATGTAATGATTACTGGATAATAGCTGATCATACATCCAAACAATGTCTTTGTATTCAATTGTCTTGCAATAAATCTTCTTGAAATTGAAGTGGAGGCGAGTGAAACCTACACTTGTCAGAACATATAATAATCTGTTAAAATGTTCAAACATCAGATTGACTAGATGTAATTTGTAACCTAGGCTACCCCGGCCACCTAAATTACATATGGGAAAGCGTTGACAATTGCACATTCTCCCAAGTTTATTTTTTTTGTAATATTATAATAAATATCTCCTTCAATTATTCAATTGCCTATCATGAAATGGCCAAGATATTTAATTTCAAAGCATACACTGGCAGCTGCCATGATTTGGGTTCCTGTCGAGCAGATGATAATTCATAATTAACAATCTTTTGTGGATTTCTTTGGTGTTAGAACAATCAGCTCCTCTAGAAAAGTTATTCCAGCCCCAACGTATAGAGTGTCAGATCCTTATTAAACAAAAATTCTAACATCAATTTAGGTTTAAGGGTGTATTGAAATATAATGAAATTTATCACTACAAACATGACTTGGACTACAATTTTCACTAGAGGGGAGAGGTTTATCCAAATTTTAGGATTTAATAGATAAAGATGAGATTTGAGTTCTCATCATAAAAGTTGAAAATTTTTATTCTCCATTTGTTAAACAATGAATGAAACGTAAATAATTTCTTGAATTTGAAAGAATGCTTAAAATTTAGATAAAGTTTAGATGGGAAGAGTAACTTTTGATACATGTCAAATTGGTTTCTCTTGCCTTTGAAATTGTCAACAATAATTTGTGAATTGAATTGAAGGTGTCTCAGTCCAAATAATTGCACAAAGGTTGAGGCCTAATTTAAGTCTTTTATGTATAGATTCACATTTGACTTTTAAAAAGAACTTTCCTCGGTCATCTCTGATCATTTTTTTGTGATGCCATGTCATTTCAGTTACCGGTTTATTTGAACCAATGATCTGTAATTTTCCAATTATAAACGGTGGGTGGATGGAATCCATATTGTACTAGTAAAATGTATAGATTAGGGTGATGTTGTAACTTAGGTTATAAACAAGTTTTTATGTGTTGTTAACTGGAAACCATCCCTGCTTTTGTGCTATGTTAGGTACACCAAACTTCCCTACATTGACTGCAATCCATCTAATACCTCTAATCTTATCTTCATTTTTAGGATAATTTTACATTCTCTAGATATAATTCAATCACACAAATCTCTTCTATTTGGATAATAGATACAGGTTTTTTTCGACAAAATCTTTAATAAAATTCAATGAAACTTTTATAGAACTTTATAATGAATTGAAAGTTTTTCATAAAAGTGTTTTTTTAAAAAAATTTTTGAGTACATGAACTATAATTGAGACTGATTCAGAGGATTACCGGGACTAACCTATATAGGACACTAGTGGTATGGTCTGGATGACTACTCTCAATTGGGAGGGATCTATCCACACTGAGGTGAGGGAGAAACCCACACGAGAGTAGTAGATCAACTCATACATAATGGTGGGAGACCATATAATATTATTTTTATTATGATTATTATAAGCATTATTATATTATATTATATAAATTTGAATTTTGTGGGATGGGGTGTCGAATCCATGCCTCTTACAAAGGGAGGCATGGGGGTTGCTAGCTCCAACCAACGACGCCATCAACCGAAGACAATGATACTATTTATTTTGAAATAGATCCATAAGTTATGATATGTTTTAATCACAATTACTAAACTCATATTTTCTTTTTAAAAAAATTAAAAAGAAAGGAAGTTAACCATGATTAAAGTTTAGTGGCGGCATGTGATCCGTTTAATTGTCAATTAAGCTTGCTTCTTTAATTTGTTATCACCTTCATTAGCTTAAATCACTTTATATGTATGACGTTATTATATGATGTTCTTTAAGTTATAGTGCTTAATCTGCGCTAGGTAAGCTTTCAAGTTTCAACGTAATTTTAGTATCGAAATAAAAAAAAAAAAAGATCCCATGATCAAAATTCCATTAATATTGTCTTTGTGTATGGCATGTTCTCACCACTATATATAATTTCCATGCGATTTCTTCATCAATCACATGAACCTGTTCAGTCTGCCACGTTAAATGTGCCTTAATTGTGTTTAGTGATAATTTTGTGAGTCAATGTCTATCATAATTGGTAAGCAATCACGCTACTGCTAAAAATAAATATAGTCTAAACTGATTAAATTTTATTTTGGCTTTTTATATATATAACCAGAGACATGCCTAAATTTTACATAATCAATATGTAATTAATATAATTTAAAATAATGGAAGGTTTAAATATTGATGAATATATTAAAAATACCAAATATCGTTATTAGAGACAAGTATTTAAATAGTTAATTTTAAGGTAAATGAGAATGAAAATGAAGATGGGGAATAACGTAGCTGACACGTTTTAGGAAGAAGCATGTCAGAAGTACACGAATGGCACGAAGATAGAGGAAGAGTTGATGCTACTACAAAAGTTACAAGACAGAGCATGGCAGACACTTGCCTCCACTCCCAGTCCCATCCTTTGGACTTTCATCACCCAAAAGCAATTACAATAACTAAAGTTATCTAAATCTCTTTATTTTTCGTAGCACGTAGACGTCAAATACATATGATAAATGAAAATAACGGCTTATTCGGTGGCAAAGCCACCGTTAACTCGCTCTCTCTCTCTTTAGAAAGTATCTTAGAATTATGTTTAACATTCTGGATAGATTCTAGTAATTATGTATATATGATAGATTTACGTGAATATATTAATTATATAATTCACAATATATATAATATAAATGTTTTATATAATTATACGGTATATTGAGAATTTTCTAATTTATTGTATAATACATGTGAAAGGAATGCATCGATAACTTATGAATATCCAAATTTACTTGTTAATTACGTAAAAAAGAGAGAAAAAAAACACACACACACACACAATTAGCATATATAAGATTGAGTGATTGGTCAACATTAAAAACAAAAAAGGAGTATATATAATTGCGAGAGACCCGCGTAAATTTGTAATAAACTAAGCAGTTAACTGCGCCTTCAATCACAAGTATTTGTTTCCAAAAACAGTGTCTTGTCACTGCTTTACTTCAAATCTACTCTCTCTCTCTCTGCTCAACTTGTGCTTCTTCTTTATATATTATATTATATGTTGGAGTTGGAGTGAATGAGAGAGAATGGTGTGTTGGGAACTGGGTAGGTGAAGAAATAGAGGAAATCAAAAGAAACGTTGTTGTTTTTGGATGGAGTGGAATAATACTAGTAGTGGCAGTGGTGGTCATCAAGAGAAGCTAAATGAAGGGGAGATGGTGATGGTGGAGGGTTTGTGTGTTAAAGTGATGACTGATGAACAAATGGAGGTTTTGAGGAAGCAGATCGCTGTGTATGCTATGATTTGTGAACAGCTTGTTGATATGCATAAGTCCTTCTCTGCTCAATATGATATTGCTGGTATCTCTCTCTCTCTCTCTCTAGATGTCTTTGTTCATGTTTTCTTGTTTTATGTATATTTGTGTTAAATGTTAATGATTATGAGTCTGTAAGATCTTCGATGAAATTTTTTGTTTCTTTGTTTCTTTTAGTGTTTAGTGGTTAAGTTGTTTTTGTTTAAGTTCCATTCTAATGAATCAATCATGCATTTATTTATTGATTTTGAACACCATCAATCAAGCATTTATTGAATCCTAAATTAATGTTGTAGTAATTTTAGGGAATCGATCAGTTGATTGGTAATGTTAAAAACATGACCATATTTACATCTTTTTTCTGTTTTGGTACAGATTCATACTATTATTTTTGAATAATGATAGGATTCCTAAATTTTTTATACATATTTTAATTTAAATTCACGTATAAATGATACGACATGTTAGTCCTCTTATTAGAGGTTTTACCGCCAAATTAACGAGTTTCTTTTCATGCTTGTTGTTGAATTCGTGCCATCCATTTTTTTTTTAAAATATATATTATCTCTTTTTATTCACATTTATAGTCCAAATCACTTCCATATGATAAAGTCATGCTAAATTTCTTCTAATTGATTAACTGAATTAAATTTTAGGACATGTTTAATGCATTGTGTTTCTTATAAGTAGGAATTAGACTAGGAAATCCTTACTTCGATCCATTCATGGCGTGTGGGGGGCAAAAGATAACCGCCAGGCAGCGTTGGACTCCGTCGGCTGTGCAACTTCAAATCTTGGAGCGTGTCTATGATGAATGCAACGGAAATCCTGGCAAGCATAAGATCTTAGAATTGACCACTGAACTAGCACAACATGGCCAAATATCTGAAACCAATGTGTACAATTGGTTCCAGAATCGGAGAGCTCGTATAAAGAGAAAGCAATCGGGTGTACCACCATGCACTGCCGAATTAGAGGCAGAGAAACATGTTCTGTCAAAGAAGAGTACCCCTGAAAACATCCAATCATTTGAGAATCCAGTGGCCAGGACCGAAAATTTTTATTTCCAAAGTCCGGATATAGGTACTGAAATCATTGTTTCATTTTCAAATGTCTGTCTCCCCTATGCCACTGGAATATCTTAGCCATCAAACCACTTTGGTCGGTGGTTTTAAACTATTGTTACAATGTTGTTATTTATACGTGCCGGTTTGTGTGCAGAAATGGAGCAGATGATTGGTAAAATGGATGTTGCAGGAACCTTTAATCCTTTCTGGCAGATTGATCGATACACATATTTGGAATCTTTGGATGATGCTTCAAGCTAATCATATGATGCTTTGCTTGACAGTAACTTAACCATATGGAGAATAGTCTTTGATAGTTAGTATATGACTTGCTGATGATGAGTGGTTACTCGCATATTTGCAAAGACAATTGAGTTTGATAGAGCCTTTTTAGGGCTTTAAATCTAGTATGTTGCAGTCAGTTATTAATTCTTAAGGTCTTGCAGCTCATATATGTATTTTGAGGTTGATTGGAAGTAGTATTATGATCATTTTGTATTAATTATGAAAATATGTATTGATAATATTGTAATTACATATCAACATATTACATCATTTAAATAATGAATCTAGATAAAATTATTAGTATAATATTATCAAAAAAATGCCTAAAACAATCTACTCCCACAGTAGTAGCATTTCTAATGCTATGATAAAATTTTGAATTTTTATTCATGATACATCATCACCTATTTTTAATATAAGTCCAATAAAAAAATGAAATACTTGTTTTCATTTCCAATTCAAATCTACAATTAAATATACATTCAATTTTTAACCATTCATCATAAAATAATATATTACACTATCTCTGGTATTATTTAAAGTTTTTAAATTTTTTTTTTTTTTAAAAAAAGGTAACTTTTAGGATGAAATTGTGTAATGATAATTTGTGGATCCTTTATGTAGTATGAATGAACGCATGTTAAAAGAACTATATCCGTAGATTTCAATAGTAACGGAACCTAATGTTAGGGAACAAAATAATAATAATAATTTCTTATTAATGACCACATACAATTCATTGTCAGGTAAAATGTTTTTCGCACTCGATAGTTTACAAAGCCTTTAAAGAAATGTACATAAATGCTAAATGAACTGAATACATGTCTTCAATCAGAATTCATACGTAGCTTTCCGTAAAAAAACCACATGTGCACTTGTTCTAAAACTATCCACTCATGTGATGTGATCATGCAAATATCGAGGAAATAACATTTGCTGCTACAACTCCAAGTAACTAACTTGGAAGAGAAAATAGAAAATTAACAAAAAGAATGTGAAAATGGCAATATAATCTAAATAAATTAATGTATTTTTTTTTCTACTTGCTCATTTTACAGATTGTAAATCATCTCAAGCATAACTCAGTATACAAAAATTGTGAAATCCATCTGCCTACGTCTAATTACAAAATCAGTTTCACATTCTTAATTCACCCCTCTCAAATTTACATCATGTTGGCAGTGATTAATGTGATGAAAGTAGCCAAAAACACTGTATATGTGCAACCTTTTAAGTTATGTCACGCAAAAATGTACACAATAGGTCAACTTCTCAGTTTGAAGGCAGGCCTCTCTTCGGTAGTCTTAGCTGCAGAATTAGAGAAAGTTAATGTTGAGGTTTGTGAGGAAACAATGGCTGTCGTTAAAACCTCAAAAGCATTTCAAAATTACCAACCTTTGATTTTGTGGTCCTCCAGCCTCCTGAATTTTGCTGTTGTGGGGAGTATGAGAATTTATCAATGCAATTTAATGCAGCAACTTTGTCCATGCCTGAACAGTTGGTCTTCGAATCCTGCAATCGTATTGAGTTCGTTATGTAGCCAGAGCTGAGAAAATCCTAGCATTTTCTAGTAATGCAAACAGAACGAAACCAATAAGTCTTTGCATTTCAATGGAATAAGTTTTCCAAAAGCATTTCCCGTTTACTATTTGAAGTCCTAGCAATTGATCAAGCAAGCATTTAAACGATATAATAAGTTTACCTTAACCTTTGGAGACTTGCCCTTTTCTATTTCAGGATTCATGATTTCCAAATGATCAAGGTACAGCAATATCTGCAAATGAACCAAACACAAGAAAAAAAGAAGTCATTGGAAGAAAAGGAATTCCAAAACAGGGACGGCCACATAGACAGGGATGACAAACATTTTAGTTTGAAGCGCAATTGCACATCCAAACACAAAGGGCGACCTTGTTTTAAGGGCTGGGGGTCCCTTTTCTACAACAAAAAGATCGTATGCAGCCTACCTTGTTCAGTAACTGAAAATTTGATGCATCACTTGCCACAATCTGTACACCAAGACAGTTTGTGGGGGTGCTGCAGAAGGGACAAAAAATGTTATTGTATACACAGCCATCTTCTTCACACCATATACCCTGTCCAGGAGCACCTTCAAGAGTTCTGCCGCAAAGTCGTGGATCAACTGATTTAACGTCAGTCACGATGACAGGTATGCTTGGTACATTTGCTGCAACAGGTTCTGGCGTTTCTTTCAGAAGAGATACTAAGTGAACTTTTGAAGACGAAGTTATTGAGCACCTAACATATAGATGATTGTCAGGAAGACCTAAAGAACTTTTGCAGAGTGAACAAGATATTTGCAGTCTCTTGTCCATGACAGGAGCAGAGGACAAATGTGAAGCAACATTGTTATTCTTTGCAGCTGAGACAGAAATATTAGACTTCCTTGATTTGCTTTCTGCATATTTAGTCTCAAGACCAAATTCAATTCTGCGATGCGCTTCTCTACTAGCCACTGAGTTAAGGTCGACTGATGACAAACTAATGGACTTCCTCCTTTTTTGGGTATGTGAATTAACACTTAAACTGAAAGATGAATCCACTTCTAGTTGTAGACAGCTAGTGTTTCCACGAGCATCTTTTTCAGGAGTGACTACCATCTCAGAGTCAGCTTTGGGAGGAACTTTTCCCACATTTGTTAGGGTCCCTGAATGGAATGATAATTGATCTGAAGATTGAGTGGAGGCCTGAAATATGGTTGAACTCGAGTTTCCATCCTTAGATAAGGATCCCGGACTGGTCATGATACAGGGGGTTTCCTTCACAAGGGTTAAATCTGGATTTTCAAGGGAGAAAATTGTGGAGACAGTCCCACAGCACCTGCGAAAAAGCACATTGTTACCCACACAATGCAGTTGTAGCAATTGAAATCAGGTGTAAGATATGTCAGCTTCATATTATAGGAGCTTATATCCATGTTAAGCAGAAATGCTAAAAAGACAAAGGATTGCAGCTAAGAACCCCACAAGAGAAGTAATTGTGTAACCTTAAAACACGAATTTTTTCATGAATATAGAACAAGTGTTCCACATTTACCTTAAATCACTCTGAAAACTGCATTCTAGGTCAATATAGTCTTTGCAGCTGCTGATATTGTTATCTACTAGCACAGTTTCCTGAACTTCATCAACACCAGCAGATTTCAGCTCAGGTGAGGGGGCATCATGCTTCGTCATGGGGTTCTGTTCAGAATGATCAAATTTGTTCAGTTTCTGAATATTCTTCTTTGCAAAGCCTCTTCTTGAGTTGATGCAACGGTTATTTTCATCATTAATATATTCTTCTTTGCTTTCAAGGTCAATGTACTCTCTGCAGCTGTTGATATCTTGAGACTTTGGTTGGGAAAAAGTGACATCATATTCTGTCGTGGCGTGCACTTTCTGACTAGAATGATTAGCATCATTCAGTTTCTGTTTATCTTTTCTTGTCAACTCTTTGCATTGATCTGTAGTAGGAATGTTGTCTTCATCAATAGCATAATTCTGTAAGATGTTCTTCCTATTCTCGTCAACTCGTTCCTGCAAAAATGTTTGGGGCAACAAAAAATGCCACTCATTAACCATATCGGCACTGTGCAAAAGGAAAAAGGATGCAACCATAAAATCGGAAGAAAGAAAAAGAAGAAAATGGTAAGGGGACCTTGACATCTCTGAAAAAAGATTTTAATCCCTCCAGCGACGTGTCAAAATTGTCATACTGTCTAATGGATTTCCTTAGCCACTTTGAAATGTATGCCCTATTTCTTTCCTCCCGAAAACGCTCATCTGCTTGCAAGAGTAGTGTCATCAGAAACTCATTCACAAAAATTTAAAACAACCTAGAATGGAAGCTGCATTAAGCTAATATTAATATTAAAATCACTGAAATAGAAACATTCTAATTCTGTTGAAAACAACAATTATTCATGCACATAATCAAATGCCAACATTAATTCAAATCAACAGATTGAAGGAAACAATTAGATGCAAGACAACCCTCTACTATTTCTGACGTGCATAAGTGGTAACTCATGTTTAATTAAGTTACCGCAATGCTTCCAAATCATAAAAACAACAAAAAACCACTACATCTGAAGCACTTACCTAATAAAATGATGGCTCCATAATCAAACCTGTGTCGTATGCATCGTCCTACACAGAGTAGGAGTCTGTTAAATCTCATATTTACTACAACACAAGTCATCAAATAGCCAAAAGACGAAAACATGAACGTTTGATGCAACAAAACACCGTGAATGGTGTGGAAATAAAAAGAAATCACCTCATAAACATACTCCTCCACAAAGTAATAGACAGAATGAATTGCATAGCATACCTACAGCTTGATTAAGAGCTCGAAAGGCTTGGTAGCAGTACCACTCATTACCACTTATAAGATTTTTGGATGATTTATATGTATCATTGTACTTCTTCTTCAATGCAACTTGAATATCATTTCTGATAATAAATTTGAAGATCAGCCATTTTGACTTTGACATTTAAAATTTTTATCTGAACAAATTACAGGAAAAAGCTAGTATTCTTACATGTTTGGAAATGGAATGCCCACAACTATCTGATACAGTTAAGGACTTTAAAAATCATCAAAATATATACTGACAAGCATTTCTGCATTTGAATTTAATGCTATTTGTGATGTAGTTGCTAGAGGTAATTTTTTATTATTTTATTGTAAACAATGTTGTGCAAAGTAAGGGTGGTGCAAATACCATTAGTAGCCTGATTTATTCAAGTAGACAAAAATGACTGGTACCCGTTTTTTCTCTTTACACACATATATATATGTATATTTATATACATATATAAAACTTCGGGGTTGATAGTTAACTTGGTATCAAAGCACATTAAAAGCACTTAGCATTATGAGTTTGAATCCTATCACTAGCCATATTGGCTAAGTTCAACACAAGAGATTAAAGAAGAACAACCTTTCCTTTTCTGTGAAGTGAATATATAATCTGGGCTGAAGAAAAGGTCTTGCCCCAACAAAATATATAACTGAAAAATAATTGAACCACTTGTGGCCCCTATAATTTAATTAAGGCAAAAAGGATACGACCACTCGAGCATTATCATCAGTGAAGTCAATTCCTTCTGAAACCTGCATGCAAAGAATAACAATTACATAATTCTTAATTGAATTAAAGATATATATTATGCAACCTTATGGTGATGTAAATTTTTCAACATAAAATTAGTCTAGTTATGATGAAGATAATTGTCTTAATATCAGAAATGTAAAACCCGCACCTTTCCTCTGCAAACTGCAAGAAGACCAGCTCCTTCCTTCTTTGTATTCTCATCAGACTCCATTGCATTGAAGTGAGTAACCTTCTTAACTCTTTTCTTTTTCCTAACAGCAGGTTTGTTGCCTGGAAAAATTGATTCATAATAATCCTTCAAGATAAGCTCAAAATCTTCCTGGCTTGCTCCTTTTGGCTCTGCATTAAACAACAATTAAATCTGCATCATGAATTCAAGCAGTAACTCCACATCTAGACAAAAAGGCTAGAAAATTGAAATGTTAAGAAAGAAAAATTAATCCTCTAACAAATTTGTAAGAGAACAATGTTTTCTCAGCACATGCTTGTAGTAATAAATCAGAATGGTAGGAATATCGTACCAACAAAAAGAGATTTCCTCGCATTAAGACGGGACCATTGCCCTGTTTGAAGCCAACGATTGCATAGTTTCTCCATCAGCTTATAACTAGGGAAAAATACTAGACTGCCACCAGGAACAACATTGCAGATTTCCTCTAACGACTTGCCAAGGGAATCCTACCGAACAACAATACAACAGTCTATTCAAGTATCAGGAAAAGATTCACTTAATCAAAAATCAATATGACAGTATGCACAAGATACCTGGAAAGCATAACCATCCGCTGTTTTATAACTTGCATTTAAGGGATAATTTCCTGGACCAGTTGAGATAACAGCAGCCCATACCTGTAGAAAAAAGGTTGTAATGCATAATTGCAGTATCCGTACAAAAAAACAGAACCAATAAGAGCAGAGCTGCAATGAGAAGTCATTTATACCTGTGATTCAACATCAATTACATGTGGAGCCTCCAAACAAGTTCCAAACTGAACCCCAAGCTCAGATGAGAATGAATTTATGGGAGACAAAGTCCTAAAATTACACAAAATTAAAGATAGTTTCATTGAAAGAGTAAAACACTACCTTGGACATGGAACCAAAATAAAGACAAGTAATCGGCATATATATAAATATATAATTGACCTTCCCAACATTGTAGCCTCGTACTAAGGCCAGATATGCAAATATTATTTTGTAAATCTTACCATGGCCCATTGTAAGAGAATATAGGCAAGTAATGGCCTTGCTTATGTTGGGTTGGGCAAGACATACGAGCATAGAAGTGAACATAAGAATATAAGATACTGGCACAATCTTTATAAACAGCCTTGTGATATGGTAATCAAATAACTTCAATACAAGCATAACGAACCAGGTGTGCCAACATCATAAGCTTACCCTGACGTCAAAATGACTGATAAAGAAAGCTCAGCAACATCTCTGAAGACAACAGCTGGATTCAAGCACCACAAACTTAAAGTATGTGTCCAGTTGCCAACAGAGTTTTCTGCATGCAAGATAATATCACTAACAGTGCCTAATGATTTTATTACTTGAACCACAAAATGATACATGGTGTTAATAATATAGCAACAATAACATATTCTGCAACAAAAGTTCAAGCTCCTGATGGCAATAAAAACAGCAAAATGAAAAGGAGCAAATAACTGCCGAGACATAATTTGGGATTTGAAGCAATTACGATCCACATATGTTTTAAGCACTGCTTACTAGAATAAGTTTTCTGGTTGTTTTCCTATCATGGTTTACCTTAAATTATATCTCAAACTATAAGCATGGATTGTATTCATCTTATGAAATCCATCAATATTGAAAGAAGAGTTCAGAACTTATAGAATTTCAACAAAATGCATTGACATGATAGAATATTGCACAGATCAACTCTTAAGCACTTACTTGCATCTCTTTTAATATATCGTTGTAAAGCAAGTTGATAATCGAATACATGAGAACCATTTCTGGAGAAGAAATAGGTGAGCGCAGAGAATAAACCTGTGGCAATTTCAAAGGTACTCAATTTCATTTCAAGTTTATGTTCAAGTGTCAGTAAATAAGCTAAGAGTATGAAGTCATAACATGAAGTCTGTACCTTCCAATGTTATCACTGCCATGCCACTCAAATGAGGTACCTGTGATTCTGTATCAGTTGCTACCCTGATTGCCTTTGACAAAAAATTCAGGTCAATAAACCATGGATCAGAATCAAACCCCAAATTCTTCTAGAACAAAATTCACCTTTGTGGCACATTCAAGCAATATTGGGAAGCACTGCTGTGAGATATTTGCTTCTTGGAGTTCTTTTAAAGCTTTATCACCAGTCCAACTGTCACATGTAAGTTCTTTTTATCATACCAACTTTAACATATAATAACAAATAAAGTGTTGAAATTTAACCATATGATTTCATTATAAATAATAACCCTAAGAGGAGTTATATTTGAAGAACAATGTATTCAATAAATTAGTTTATAGAAATCCATGGGTTGAAAGCTAATAGTACTTCTTTACTGGTCATGTCAACTTTAAAATCCAGCAGATGTTCAATGAGAGGAACAAGATTTATCTTAAATACTGTTTTACATGTACATATTACCAAATTTAACAAGATCGAACACACTTTTAAAGCTCTTAAACACAAGAATAAACAACCATTAATGAAGAATTTAACAAGGATTACTCACATTGTCTACAAACTACTATAACAAGGAAGCTTGTGATAAATCATGCTCTTGTAAGTTAAGAAAATATTTCAAATCAGATCTGCTTTACAGTTTCCATAGACAAATCCAACGGGCCCATAGGTGTACATCTTTTTGAGAAAAGTAAATAACCTTCAAAAATGACCAGCACTTAAGTAATTAAGCATTAATTCTACAAGCTTATGACATAGATATGATATATATAAGCAGATAACAAGAATCAAATGAACCAAACAGTAAGCTTATGACAATATAGCATAAATAGAAATTCACTATCACAAGTTCCATTTCATGTGTCTTACCTTGGCACAATAAATTTATCAAGATTTTCATGAAAATTATTGGTTATATGAAGAGTTCCTACTAATCTTACAAAAATAAGTGTTCCTAGTTTGGTGAGCCACACTCACTATATAGAATGAGGATTTAGCTAATGTCCAGGAACCGTATAAATACATCAGTGGTTGTAAAAAGGGTTTCCTTTAAGTTTATAATTTCTTTAAATTTATATGATGCCTTAAATCACCATAAGCATTGAGGACATTTAGAGATCCTGATGTGATACCAAGAAAGTAAAACTACGATTAAAGCATAAAGATAAAAGGAAAGAACAAAATATACCAAATAACTCACCAAGATATGTAGTGCTGGAATTCACGCTTTTCTAGCGTTTCTTTCCTTCGCTCAATCCAAGCTAAGAGGTCCTATACATCCAGCACAATCGTCACTATCAAAAAATTATATAATAAAATTCTAGAGCCAACAACAGTGAAATAGGATGACCTAAGACAACCTGTATCATTTCACTTAAAGGCTGGTAAATCATGGGATCAACAGCACAGAGTGGCCCCAGTTCCATCTGCAATTCTTCCATACGGCATAAACTCTATGAGTTACAAAATAATAACAAAATAGTGAATAATATAAATAATATGAGAAATATGTTTTGACCTACTAGTTAAAACATCTTCTTCAACATCAACACTACCGGAATCACGAGCAATGTCTTCTATATTGCTAAAAAGATAAAAAAATCAAGTATGAAACTTTATATGTAACAGAAAACACCACAACATATGTGAGATAAATGAAAAGTTTAACCCAATCACTTGTATAATTAATATGAGTTATTGGAAGATAAAAGAGAAAATATTTGGAATACAGCTAAAAGCTTCAAACATTTGAGATTGAAAGAAATACATACAGAGTCACATTGAGAGTCAAAATCAACTCAACGTGGATACATTAAATGGGCGCTTGATTACACTAGGTTGATTCCTTTTACTAACTAAAAATGCTAAGCAACCTATATTTTTTATGTAAGATCATGTTATATTAGAACTTAAGACAATAGGAAAATATCTAAGCCGTGAAACATACTGAGCTTCATCAAGAATTACAATGGCTCCTTTGATGTGAACATCCATGGCTCCCCGAACAATAGGATTAATGATGTAGTTGTATGGGCAAAAAACCAATTGCGCATCATCTTGCATAGAAGTTGCTGCATAATATGCACAACCTGAAATTGCAGAACTTCAGTGAGATGTTGCTTGGCAAAAGATAGCTTCTGTTAGACTTATTATAGAAGTATAAAATGAACCTCTGACAACTTGTCCAACTTTCACCAAATCTTCTATATCATGAACCTCATGGCAGCCTCCCTTTTGAAGTGACGGATGACCTTTAACTTTGTGCACATTTCTGTTTGAAAGAAATACTATTACAGCTAACCCATCATATATGACAGCAATGATTGAACAAAATATCAGCAAGGTTAAGTAACCATATAAAGGTAAAATGCTAACTTACTTGAATTCAGGGCATCCTACATCTTGATTCCCCAAAAGTAGCTTGCTACAAATTCACAGTAAGATAGTTTAGCATAGACAAAAAGAAAGGAAAATCTTGTTGAAAGTTCGCAAATAAAAAGTTTCTTAGGGGTTAAAAAGCACCATTCTTCATCAACGTTATCTTTGCCTCGTACATATCTATTTGTACAATAATGTTTTCGTGAAGCCTGATAAGAGATGAAATGAAGACATCAACAACTTCTATAAGCTTGAAGTAAGCATATAAAATAGGTCAAAAGCTGATTTTTTAAAATGAAAGTTATTCATAATGCTCTTTGGGAGGTTATTCAGAAAATTATCAACTTCTATATAAACAAAAAAGTAAAATCTTCATCAATATTAACTCTCTTCCTCACAGATTCCAGAAACCTCTCAAAGTTAAAGCAAACTCAAAGACTTGCTGTGAAAACCCACAACAATATCAGGAAGGATTTACGATAGCAGCATTACAAATAACAAGTTCCTGGTATCAAAATCATTAGATTATAATATACATACGAGTTTAAAGTGAACAGTTAAACCTACCAGCACAGCCATTGGCACCCGATAAGCAGTTTTCCGATACTCAGAAATCACCTGGCTAATTTGTGAATGCGTCCTCCTTAAATTGACCCAGAGAAAAAAGCAATTATTCAAGTAGCACATCTACATCCATAAACCCTAGCTGTATTATTTTCTTGAAGTAATAAAAGTTGACAATCAGTGTCAATCTGTTGTTAGTTACGGCCATTAAGTTTCCTTAAGACGCTAATTTCATTTAAAAAAAAATAAAAGAAAAATTAACTTACAAGAGAGTAATGTACCATCAAATTTAACATATGACTCAATATATTAGTAAATTTTTCTCAACAATGTTTTACAACAATAAACTTTCTATTTTATGTCATTTGAAGTAAAAGACTTACGAGGCGTAAAATATAATAGGTGCCGTCTTCTTCTTCTGATTCTTGTTGTTTGTCGCAGCAGGTTGAGTTGTCTCCGAATTCGATGACGGTGGAATGCCTGACAAACATGCACAATAGTGTCTATCAAACAATGAAGAGAATTTTCAAAACCAGATTACAAAATTAGGGTTTAAAATATCAAATAAAGTCGTAGTATTTACTACTCGAAGGTTGCGTTTCAGGGATGAATCCACCGCCGAAAGCGAGAGGATTGGTTATGGCCTCCGGATTGGGCTTCGAGTGACACGGAGTCGGATTGGCGCACAGATTCTTCATCTTGAAGTTGTGCTGCCAAGCGAGAGCCGAGCAGAGAAGCGAGAGAGACTTTCCCGTACCGGTTGGCGACTCGAGCAACGCGTGGCAGTGGCCATCTCTCTGTGCTCGATCGAGCGTGGATATGACTCGGCACATGAACGCCAGCTGGGAGCCGTACGGCTGGTACGGGAACTCCACCTGGATTCCACCGACTGGATACGCATTTCTTCTCGGTTTCTTGTAGCTAGGGTTAGGGTTCGTAGCCGAGACCATTTCGATTTTTTTATAATTTTTTTTTTTTTTTTGTGATTGTGCTCTGCAGATCAAAGCGAAGAAAGATTTTTTTTTTTTGGGGGAGAGGGAAATTTATAAAATGAGAGTTGTGGAGTTTTGGCGGGAAGTCTCCCTGCGGTTTATCGATTTTTGATTTGGGAGATGCGCGGTAACTTGTTTTGTACACTGCGTATTTGCTGTAACCTGTTGGATCTGCCACGTCGGCTGGAGTGGGAGGATCCAACGATGATCTTGGCGGACTAGTGAATAAATATTGATTTGGATTAAATTATTAAAATATCGAAAATTTGGATTTATTAATTAAATTATTATAAATATCAATAATTTTTTAAAACATCAAGATTATTTTAAAATATTTATTTTTTTATATACATTTTTTTGTGATATTATATTTAAGTGTGAGAATAGAGTAAACCTTTTTTTTAAAAAAAAAAAAAAAAACCTATTTAATAAGGAATGAATGAAGTGTTACTATTATTAACATAAAAATAAAGTCATGATTACATATATGAGATTATTAAAATCTTTTGTGATGAGTAAGAATACGAATAGATAATTGGTATCAATTACCAATTTGTTCAATTAACAATTATTTATGGTAAGAGATATGAAATGGTTCACGTTTAAAATGTATTTTCATATGTTATTTTGTTATTACATGGAAATACCTAGTCATATAACAATTTTTTGGATTCAAATTCTTATATAAAATAGTTTCATACACTCATTAATTGTGCATTTAATCGTGGAATGCACTAATGATTTCTTATTAACAATAGGATTTCATAATTCAAAATGCAAGCTATTTTATCAATACAGTCAAGACAATTAAAGAAAAAAATAAGATACAATGAATGATTCTATAATAGAGCAATTAAAAGTTACATTGATAAACATATGATCGGAGATCATGCAAGTCCATTTATCCATGATCAAACCATTGTAACATAAAAATGTCATCTCTCAAATAGTATGTTTATCACTATTATCTTAGAAAATGTGATTTTATTTTTTTTTAGTAAATATTGAATTTTTTTTTGTTATAACTTAATAAGGTAATTGAAAATTTATTCATCTGTTGTGACTATGTATTATATCATTTTTCACATCATAAGGTACATATTATCACAATGAAACTGAAAAAAAAGAAAAGAAAGAAAATTTCAATATATGACAATAAATATATATAATGTAATTTAAAACCCTATTATCACAATACGCATACTGTTATAACATAGAAAAACAATCCCACACGTGCCAGTAGACACGCGTTAGAAACATGTAATGACCCATCAATCAATGGCACAATTTTAAACGAATGGTACAAACGTTAATTCGTTGGCGGCATTCTATTATACAAATTTATAAAGAGAAATTAATAGTTTTCACCTAAATAAAATGAAAATTTTGTTTTTACCCAAAGTTAAAAAAAAAATAATTATTATTTTGACCTCTTAAACAAATTATTTTAATTACACACTAAAGATTACTGAAATTACCAAAATAGCTTTTTTCTTCCTAACCCTTTCTCTTTCCTCTTCTCCATTCATGAATATTGATGTTGGATTCATTATTATTTGACAGAGTCTCTACTCTTTTTTTAGTATCCAGGGAAATATAACCTGCATATTTAAATAATAACACTTTGTCTATCATGTTTAGAGACTCCGTCTTTCTATCCCATTTTGTACTCTCTATTCCACTTTGTACTACCATACAATATGTTCATAACTTTTACATTTACTAAATAGATATTCACTAAACAATAAAACAAATAGAAGATTTGCACCTTAAGATGTACGTTTCATACATCGTGCGTCTTTTTTGTCCCAAACTCTGAGAATGTATCCTCTGATTTAGATTATATGTTTCGGAGGTTTTAATTTCGCTCATCAACCACATGATTACCACCACCCTCCACCTCATCATCATTCCTTCCAGCCTCCACTTGATAATCATCAGCACCTCGTAAGTCATCATTCATTATCATTATCACCATCATCATCCTCACTTCCTCTATCGTAACTTTATGTATATCTTCCTTAATCAAATGCTTTAGGTTGAAATATTTTTAATAATCCATCTCTCTTTCGGTATTAATAGGCTCAAGGATTTGCGTCATGCTAACTATCTATAATAGATACATATATAAAGTTATATTATTATTATATATGTAATATAAATAAGGATAATTAAAATAAACAAAAAATTGAAACCTATTTAACTTAGGTTCGCCACTTATGGACGGAAAATCATAAAGGCTTTTTGTTTTTTTTACGTCCTTTTCAGTGTTCGTCTCTTATATCTTGGCAAATCATTTTACAACAACTGGTTAGTTTTTGTCATCTTCTCTCTTAATACAGGAAACATTTATACTAACCACCACTATAAAGCAAAAATAATTAAACCAAAAACAAACATTTAGTTAGTGTGTATATATATAACACTATATATTAACCGTATTAGAAGAAAACTATAAATATTAACCGTATTAGATGTACTTGAAATACCGGAACATAGTCATAAATATTAATGATACCTGATGAGTTTTTAATCTAGTATTCATTAATCGTCATATGGAGGCAGCATATCAGTGTACTATAGCTTAATGTACCCAAGGGAATGAGCTCAACGCCTCTGTATTTTTTATTATGAGCTTACATTTGCTAACTTCAATAGATCTTTATCATTCATGGGATTATCGACTACACGGCCTTGACGTGTTATATGACTTTTTGTCTCAAGAAAGATGGCTAGGCTGGGCACATTTGGTGACTCTTCATTGAACAATTGCCGTAGGGTACTATTATGGTCAGTTTACAATGTATTGAAGATTTTTCAGTTGATGTCCCCAAAAGCAAGTTCTGTCATTAATAAAAATTCTTGTTTCCCAAACTTATATATTTTTGCCCCGATTTCAAACCATATTTCATCAGTGCGCCCACCAGAGACTTCTACCTTTTTAGCTATAATCAATAATATCATGGAGGCAGCAGTCGTATTGTTGTTATTTATCTTCAAAATATATCCGAACAAACACTATTTTTTGAACTAATCGTACAAATTTCGTATAGTAATAATTGTAATTATTTTATTAAGCCATTTTTTACCAACGTGTGTATTTCCACTTGTTTCCTTGTCAATTGTTTGCGAACTATATTTATACTTGAAATTCATCTGTAGGATATAAAAGAAAAACAGTAAAATATTAGTATTTTAGATGTGAAAAACCGAATAAGTTTTTAACTATATCTAAAAAATCAGTAAATGCTATAGATCAATTTTTCAATTTGGTTATTCCATTCGATTTTTCACAACCAAATGAAAACTATTATAAAAAACCGAAGTGCAAAACCGAATTGAAAACCCGAACTGATTATGATGACGCTACTATTGTAAGAATTAGTCATTTTCAATCTAAATCCAACTAAATCCAATATATTTTAAACCTAATAATTATAACCCAACATCCATAAGACAAATACATCTCAAAATCGCAAAACAAAATAAAAAAAATACAAACTTTCAAATGGAAATCAAAAGTTCGTGTACCTTCGCAAATGGAGAAGCTCCTTAATGGTTAAAGATGCTCTACCAATGTCGAAAAGTGTAAGAAAATGGTCGAAAAAGGTTAAACAGTGTGGTCGGGTCTCAATCGGGTTCGAATTGCATAAAACAGGTCAAGGTTCACTTTTACTCGGTGATAAAATTGACTTTCCATCGAGATTCTAACGCTTTATATATGCATATGGGTTGTTTCAAAATTTTACGTTTTGATTTTTTATAAAATTTTAAAAGTTAAGGGTTTATGGTTAAATTTGTGCAAGGACATTATGAGTAAATTGGGTATATGATGAAATTAATTTATTTGAAGGGTTAAAAATAATTTTTTAAAATAATGGGTAAAAACAAAAAATAATCCTTTTAAAATGGCTGTTTTGTAATTTCCACATTGATAAAGGAGTACGCATTAAAAATTGAAGTAATATACATGCCCGCACCATATATTATGCGATCATCAAAAGATGTTTATCTTCGTAAACTTTTTCAAACAAGTCCCTGCAAAGCGCAAACACTAATGCTCAAAACCCGCTAAAAAACCTGCAACAAAATAGTCCTTCAATGGCTTTTCGTTCTCTGCAACTCGCACGCTTCCTCTCGCGCATCAACACAGCCAGGCACAATGTCTCCGGCCTTCGTCCACCATTTTCAATATTTTCATTTTCGTCTCTGGAGGACCTTCACTCAAATCCATCGAATCAGGCGAATAACCGCCCCGAAATCGACGAGCGTCGCGTCCTCAGCGAGCTCTCCGATCTGTTACCGATCTCGCTCAACAACTCGGTTCCAAAACCATACAAAGAGACCAGTCCAGCGAAACAGATAGGTAGCAGCAGTGAAGCAGTAGATGGATTTTTATCGCCTGAAGAGAAACTGAGAGGCGTTTTTCTTCAAAAACTGAATGGTAGAGCCGCAATCGAACACGCTTTATCAAACGTTGATGTAAAATTGAGTCTTGATTTAGTTTCTAGGGTTGTTGATAGAGGAAATCTAGGTGGTGGAGCTATGGTTTTGTTTTTTAATTGGGCAATCAAGCAGCCAAATATACCTGTAGATGTTTGTAGTTACAATGTGATTGTTAAAGCACTTGGTAGGAGGAAGTTTTTCGATCACATGGTGAAAATTTTGCATGAAATGGTAGATAAAGGTGTGAGCTTTTGTTTAGAGACTTTGTACATAGTGATCGATAGTTTGGTTAGGGCTCGTCACGTGTATAGGGCGGTAGAAATGTTTGAAAAGTTGGAAGATTTTGGGATGCAGTGTGATACTGAGTCGTTGAATGTTGTTTTATGGTGTTTGTGTCGAAGGTTGCACGTAGGTGCTGCGAATTCATTATTGGAGGCAATGAGAGGGAAAATAGTGTTTGATGTTGTGACGTATGATGTTGTTATTGGTGGATGGTCTAAACTTGGACGGGTTGTTGAAGTCGACAGGGTTTTGAAGGAAATGGTGGATGGAGGTTTGAGTCCTGATAGTTCAACTTACTGTTGTTTGATTGAGTGTTTAGGGAGATGTGGCAGAGTTGATGATGCTGTTGAGGTTTTCGATGCTATGAAGGTTAAAGGGTGTGGGTTGGATACTAATGCTTATAATGCAATGATTTGTAACTACGTTTCAGTTGGAGATTTTGAGGAATGTATGAAATATTATAAGGCTATGTTGAGTGATGGGTGTGACCCGAATGTGGATACTTATACTAAATTGATTTCTGGGTTTTTGAAAGCCCGAAAAGTGGCTGATGCACTTGAGATGTTTGAAGAGATGTTAGATAGAGGGATAGTTCCCTCTATCGGGACTATCACCTCTTTCATTGAACCTTTGTGCAGTTATGGTCCGCCCCATGCTGCTTTGATGATATATAAGAAAGCGAGAAAAGTTGGTTGTAAAGTGTCAGTTACTGCTTATAAGTTAATGTTCATGCGATTGTCTAGATTTGGGAAATGTGGGATGCTGCTAAATTTATGGTATGAAATGCAAGAAAGTGGCTATTCTACTGATGGGGAAGTTTATGAGTACGTCATTAGTGGACTTTGCAGTGTAGGGCAGCTTGAAAATGCTGTTCTCGTCATGGAGGAGGCTTTGAGCAAGGGTTTTTGCCCAAGCAGGCTTGTTTATAGCAAGCTTAGTAATAAATTACTTGCTTCAAATGATTTAGAGAGAGCTTATAAACTATTTTCGAAGGTCAAAGTTGCTCGCCACAATGCAAATGTTCGGAGATTTTGGCGTTCAAATGGTTGGCATTTTTAAGCTGATTTGTCTGTTATTGACTAGTAAATCATTGGTTTTGTCTCGTTGCTGCAGGTAGCCTCCTTGATTGTACGGTGTAGATAATCCTTCTATTAAGAACTTGCTTTTTCAATTTCTTAATTCTTGTATGACCATGGACCTTCATGCCTCAGCCATACATGCTAATTACTTGTATGTAATTGCTTACACTGCAGCTGGTGCATAGTATTAACAAAATGGATAGCGTGCATGCACACACACTGATTGTTTTATCAGATGTGTGTTGTGAGAGGTGAGATGAAGTTGTGGAGCAAACCTACACATATTGTTATTCTATCAGATGTGTGTTGTGAAATGTGAGACTAAGCTGTGGAAACAAACCTTCACATATTGATTATTCAATTATCTTCTTGTATGCTGTAATTTGACGGAAGTTCTTACTCAAAATCCATGGAAATCTTTTACTGCATTAACAATAGCATCTCAAGTTCTGCTGATATGAGCCCTTTTATTCTTCCTTTTACGTTTTTACAGTAGCACAAACTGAAATGCTTAAATGATAATTAAACCAACTTATTTGGATATTAGCTAGGGGGGATTGAGTTTGCTAAATTCTTGTGGTGATGCTACCCTAGTAGCAGCCATGATGTAGGCACAAGTCAGTACATGCACAGATGCTTTAGTGAAAAATGCTATTATTGTCATTTTTTCTGGCAATATATTTGTTTGACCTTGTTTTCCCACTTTTTTAATAATATGCACAGTCAATCGTGAGAGTTCAGCTTGAAACTCACTATCAGAGGTAGTCCTTTAATCTCCAATGAGAATTTGTATTAATCGATACCATGTTTGATAGAAATTTTAAGGGAATGAAGTTCATTCTTTTTTTTATGTCAAGATAGTCACTTTGTGAATATGAAATATAAATGTCACTGATTAATTATCGACTTCATACTTAAGCAAGCAGAAAACAATAAAATTTGTTCTCTTCTTGAACTTATTTTATTCTTTATGTAGTGGAAGAGCTATTTGCAGGTTTGTTCCCATGGACAAGATATTGCAAAATCCATGCTGAATAAACGATGACTCTCCCTTGTTATTGGAGGCATTCTCGATGAATAAGAATTGTGTTAGCTTTCAAGGTAAAATCTATCGGTGCATACAATTAAGAAGACAGTAGGCTAGTTAATACATAACACATCCTCAGTTGAGGTATCAAAGCTAGCTAGCTTATACACTGTATTGCATTGACTTCAATGATTTTGTAAATATATGACATACCATGCTTAAGTTTTGTTAAAATTTGATAATCTTGCCCTAATATTTATTATTTGGGTGCATGAAAACTTGTTGTGCAGGAAATACCGCTGCAAGTTAATATCTTGGTTCCCATCTGGAAGACCTTGTGTGCAGCAGTAAGCAATGGAGGATGCACCAGATTCAGTTTCAGAAGATTCTCACTGATTTGGACTTCTTGAATGCATCGGCAACCAAGTTAAAAATTTTCAAATCGAAATGTAATGGAAGTATGTAGAACAATACTTGTCCTGTGACCTTACCTCGGTATACAATCACAATTGTCATTTTTTTTTTTAAATGGCTAACTCTTTTATTTTCAATCCTTGTAATTCTTGATTGAATCTTCTTGTCGCAAATTAGAGTCACAATTCACAAATGCCTTTGATCTCCAAACATGCTCATTTCATGGTAATAATAATGTCAAATTATGTATTAAGATCTATCAATTTTTCCAAAAATTCTTATGAACCAACTCAAGAAATAATCATTAATTTCGAACTATATTTTATTGTTGGATCGCTAACAAGTATATCCATTTATCTTAATCATTCAAGTAATTAGTGTGTTTTTCTTTTACATTGATTATATGAGATTGAGTTTTAATAAATGTATTTATCAGTATGTATGTGTATAAACAATTTAATTTCGATAACGTTAAGTATAAATAGAAGTGAATAAAAATTAATGTAATTAATAGAAAAATTTAAATAATTTTTTAAAAAGTTAACAGTACATGAACAAGTACAAAACAGTCGCAAAAACATAGTACGGTAGAAAATCGAAATTAAATAAGGAAAGTGGGTGATGACAGGATTAAACCCAACCCCCAAACGAAAAAGACCAAAAACAGATCCCGGTTACAGTCTCCATTCCTGTCGATCGAGAATCCATAGAGAGAGAGAGAGAGAGAGTGTGTGTATACACAAAAAATCAACCAGCGTCGTCGTCCAATCTCTCCATTAAAAATCACTAAACTCCTCGAAAATCCTCCAAATTCGCATAAAAAATCCCGAAATCCCTATCTTGTCTTCATTTTAAACACTTTCCTGTCTGTCTCCTCTCCTCGATCCAACCAATATCTTTCTTCCACGAAATCTAATCCCAATCTTTACTCTCCGATCACTAAGATTCCTTTTCTTATTCTTCGTCGAATCGCGATATTTTTATTATTATTATTATTTTATAATTATTGTTGTGATCTGAGTTTGTGGAAATCGTGAGAATGGCGGTGCAGCAAAACAATACGGATAAATTCGAAGCGTTTTTCAGGAGAGCTGATTTGGATGGAGATGGTCGAATTAGTGGAAGTGAAGCTGTCGGTTTCTTTCAAGGATCTAATTTGCCCAAACAAGTCCTCGCTCAGGTTCTCTATCTCTTTTGGATCGATTGCTTTATGTTTTATAGATTTTGATTGTCTCCAGATCGTTTTTTATTGTTGTTCGAAATTAGGTCAAACTGACATTGTTAGATTTATAGGGTTTTTTGAGCTTCATTGATGGTGTTCTTCTAAGGAAGAGCGTGTATGATATTTGAGTATATGAAACTTGCTTCAAGTGAAGGGAAACACGAGAAGCTGTAGGTAGATGACTAGATGGCGTTGGTTAGGTGATTTCATTGATGATATATAGGCATTGTTAGCTTTGTTGTACGTTGAAGATATGTTCGATTTTGTTGGATTTTCTTGGAAATGATCTGGAGAATGTTAACTGTGATGATGATGATGATGATGATGATGATGATATAGTGTTGAGCACACAGTGTATTCAGTTTCATGTAGATTGTTACTGCATCCTGTTGCAAGTGTCTATGTTTGGCTATTCGGGCAGAAGGGATTTGGGAGTCTGGACTCTTTCTTCTTGCGGTTGTTAGTAGCTACTGTCTAGTGTCAATCATGAGTAAATGATAAAACATGAAAAGGGAGGTGATTACAATTGATTATATCGGCGTCGTTAGCGTAGTTATATGCATAAGATATATTCGATTTTTATGGATTTTCTTGAAACAAATTCTGAGAATCATAATATGATGATGATGATCATATAATATTGAGCACACAGTGCATTTGCTTTTGTGTAGATTGTTACTGCATTTGGTTGAAAGTATGTATGTTTGATTATTTACACGAAAGGGATTTTCGATTTGGGATTTGGGATTGTTGACTTGTCTTCTTGCAGTAGATAGTAGCTAGTGTCTATGGAATTTGAGTTTTGTGATTCATGATGTGGATTCATGGTGATTTGATTTGTTTTAAATGAATGCAGATATGGGTGCATGCGGATCAAAACCGTGATGGTTTCCTAGATCGGCAAGAATTTTACAATGCTCTCAGGCTTGTAACTGTGGCACAGAGTAAGAGGGAATTGACACCTGATATTGTAAAGGCGGCATTATTCAGCCCTGCAGCTGCTAAAATTCCACCACCGCAGATCAATCTTGCAGCCGTACCTGCACCGAAAACAAATACAATGACTGCTGCATCTGCTCCTCAGATGGGTGTGGCTACACCAGTACCATCTCAGGGTTTTGGTTTTAGAGGACCAGGAGTTCCAAATATGAGCATGGGCCAGCAGCCAATTAGACCATATCAAGCTGCTCCTCAGCCATCTGTGGCTGCTGCAGGTCCAAATTTCCCAAGGGGAGGAACTATGATGGGTCAAACTCAAACCATGTCTGGTGGCAATGCTCCTCAGCCACCTCAATCGATGCCTGTTGGTACTGCTGGTCCCAATGGCCCAGGCCCAAACATCTTGAATGATTGGCTTAGTGGAAGGACCGGTGGAGCACCGACTGGGACAACCTCAATGGCATCAAGACCACAAACTCCAGTTTCATTGCCTTCTCAGCCTACAACTAATGATTCTAAAGCATCAGTTGTTTCTGGAAATGGGTTTGCTACTGATACAGCTTTTGGCGGTGATGTTTTTTCTGCACTCTCAACTACAGTGAAAAAAGAGCCTTCTGCATCAACTAATTCAGCTGCCAGTTCACCGGCTTTGCCGGCCAATGTTCCAGTTTCCAGCACAGGCCAACCTATAACTAAATCGAACTCACTTGACTCACTGCAAAGTGCTTTTTCTATGCAACCTGCAGGTGGCCAGCTTCAGCAAGCTGATTCATCATTCAATCCGGGCCAGCAAGTTTCAGCTCAAAATTCTTCGTCGTTTGTTTCATCTGGGATTTCAGTTGGAGCTGGAAATTCTATTCCTGATAATTCCCAGATTCCATGGCCAAAGATGAAACCATCTGATGTTCAGAAATACATGAAAGTGTTTATGGAAGTAGATACTGACAGAGATGGGAGAATCACTGGTGAGCAGGCAAGGAATTTATTCATGAGTTGGAGGCTACCAAGAGGTAACTTTTCTGTTAGAACTATTTCATGGATACTCTGGATACCTTATTCTTTATCTGATTGCGTGCTTATATTGCTGTTCTTGACCTTTGTTAGAGGTGTTAAAGCAAGTGTGGGACTTATCTGATCAGGATAGTGATAGCATGCTTTCTTTGAGAGAGTTTTGCTTTGCTCTCTATTTGATGGAGCGATACAGGGAAGGTCGCCCACTTCCAACAGCACTTCCTAGGAATGTTATGTTGGATGAGACATTGTTATCTATGACCAGTCAATCCAATGCTACTTATGGACATGCAGCTTGGGGTCCCAGTCCTGGTATTAAATAGAATTGATTGTAATATATTTTTCATCTCTATCCTTTCCTCTTTAGCACAAGGATGGATGTCTCTTGATAACTGGGTTGATATCCATGCATTATTAGGTTTTGGACAGCAGCAGGTGATAAATGCTCGATCAATGCCTCCTGCTGCTGGTATGAGGCCACCAGTTCCCGTATCTGCTCCAAATGCTGATGGTGCAACAATGCTCAATCAGCAGAAGTCCACAGCACCTGTGTTGGATGGTTCTTTTGCAAACCAACTTGATAGTGGGGGACAAAACTCTGCAAACTCAAATTTTCAAGAGGCAACAGCTGCTGAAACAAAGGCATCATTTTTCTTTCCTAATATGCATTCATTTGATAGACCATTATTAATTATATATTCCTCAATATTTTATAGTACTATGTGCATCTTTTTGTTATTTTTAATTTAAACCATGGGTCTTGTTTGTGGAAACCTCTTTGAAGTTTTTGGATTTTACTGTTTTGCCCTTTCTTGCTTATCTACTTTTATAAGCAACAGCAATGATTCTTTTTCCAATTCTGGCAGGTTGGCGAACCAGAGAAAGTGATCTTGGATTCCCGTGAAAAGATTGAGTATTACCGCACAAAAATGCAGGAACTTGTGTGTAGTTTCTATCTCTAATTTGTTTGCTTTTGGATTTTTGATCTATATGGAAGCCTCATTGACCTTTTTATTTTGATGTAAAAAGAAAAAGATTGTTGATCTTTTCGTACATGGGTGGGTAAAATTTGTGTAACAATATTCTTGATTAATTAGAAAGAAGGCCAGTTTGGGCAGAGGGAGGACAAAATTGGTTTACTTTGCCCAGGTTGGTGGGTGATGCATGAATTCTTGCTGGGCTGAAAGTAGTTAAATAAGATCTCTTAACTTTTTTGCAGTGAAGTGGTTTAGTATAAAATTCAACCATGTGAAATGAATTCATCAAATGGCTATATTGAAATCACTTGCCTGTCTACATGATTATTGATTGGTTATGGACCCAGAACGATTTAGCTATGAAATGCTACTCCGCCATGAAAAATAAATATATTAGTGGTTTGAGATATAGATCTAAGTTTCTGACTTGTTTCCATATCTTTCCTATTGTTTGATAACTTTTAATGACTTGGTAACAAGGTAAAGTCATTTGTTTGATGTGATAATTTATATGTTCTTGTGTTGTAAGCTGTCGAAGCTTTAATGTCACAATATGATCATTCTTATGCTGTTTATCCTGTCCACTTTTTGTTCTTTGTTTTTAGGTTCTCTATAAGAGTAGATGTGACAATAGACTGAACGAAATAACAGAGAGGGCAATTGCAGATAAGCGTGAGGTACATTTAAGAATATAAGAATTTCTATTAAATTGTTCCAAAATATTTGGTTTTATATTTATAATTTGTATTACAGGCAGAGATACTGGCTAAGAAATATGAAGAGAAGTACAAACAAGTTGCTGAAATAGCATCTAGATTAACTATTGAAGAAGCTAAATTTCGTGAACTTCAGGTAATGATTTTTCTTTTATTAAGATACCTTGGAAATTGTTCCAACTGCATCTCAAAATGTTATGGACATTTGTTTCCTTTTCTTGAATCCAGCCCAACCCAACAAAACCCGTATATGAGGTGCTGCATGAACTTTTTATGCTCATAACTCAATTTAGGGCATAGACTCTGAATTTAATCCTCACAAGTTATTCTATATATGAGTACTTTTTATTCTTGGCCCTTGGCATTCTGGCCTTTCAGCCGTGTTTGTAGTGTCTGTAACTTATAATTTATAAAGTGTTTATTACGTTTCTATTGACATTTTTTTCCTTTTTTGTTTTTCTATGTCTTTACAACTCATCTATCTCCTTCTTTCATCTTGTTGGCTTGTTTTGTTATTATTATTATTTTTCATATTTAAGAATAGCATCTTACTCTGAAGTGACACCAAAAGTTTTTATGAATAGAATATGTATATATGTTGGCTTGGGTTTAATTGTTGGCAATTGGGCATCTGCTCTTTTGACTGCTGATTTTGCTTACATGGATTCTGTCTGCTGTAAGCTATTTGTTTATGGGTCTAATTGTTTGAAATCCTGTTGCATGATTTTAATATTACTGAATTCATTTGCAGGAGAGGAAGAATGAGTTGCATCAAGCTATCGTCAATGTGGAACAAGGTGGCAGTGCAGATGGTATTCTGCAGGTAGATTTCAGCTTACTTACCTCAAATGATTCGTTGGAGATTTTTTGTTAAGTTTTCTAACCGTAAATAGCTGGCTTGAATAGGTCCGTGCCGATCGTATACAATCAGATCTTGAGGAGCTGTTGAAGGCTCTTACTGAACGTTGCAAGAAACATGGAATAGATGTTAAGTCAGCGGCGGTGATCGAGCTTCCAGTTGGTACTTACGTCTTGACCCTTTGTGTTTGATTTCTCACCATCAGTATGCACCATTCGAAGCAAACTTGTTTTGCTTTATAATTTTATTACTCTCTTGTAATGTTTCATTCTGAAGTTCTAAGTTTTGATCCTTACATATGATATGAACATACCTGTATTTATTCCTCATATAAAAAGTAAATATAATTTTTCCAGCTTTTCTCATGCCGCTCTATCTTGTTTTACTGGTATGTTTGCTGTCGTAAACAGTTCTTCATTATTCCTTTCTAAAATATATATATTGCATCGGTATCCTCATGATATTTGGAATTAAAAGTGCTGCATGGTGATTGTTCACCCAATGACCTGAAACTACCGGGAAATATTACAACTTAGAATACAAAATCTTTATTTCACTCTTGTTGTTGTGTGCTGCAAATTTGTGAGTTTCATTTATCATATTTTTTGTGATTATACATGCTCTTCCTACGTAGCTTTTTAAAGGAACCAAGAATTGTTGTTCCCATTCTATGAAAATATGCTGAGCAATAAACTTTTAATTAAAGTAATGAAATAAATTTCTGATCAGTCTCTAATTGACATTGCAGCAGTATCTAGTTAACTTATGGTATTGAACCTGTGAATGGGTTTTTGTTATATTCAAATGTATCTTGATACATTCATGAAGTTTAGATCAATTTGGTTTACCAATTAGGATTACATGCATGAACTATTTTACTTGCAATGTATTTAGGCTGGACACCTGGAATCCAAGAGGGAGCGGCTGTTTGGGATGAAGAGTGGGATAAGTTTGAAGATGAAGGTATACCCCCATGTTGCTAAGCTGGGCCACTTTACTACTTTCTTTGCTTTCTATCTCCATGAGTGCTGTCAGTTCAGCATATATGCCTTCTTGTTAGTAATTTTTCAGAGATAACTATTTGTTTCTGCAATGCGTCACTATTGCTTTCAGGATTTGGCAATGAGCTCACTTTTGATGCCAAAAAATCTTCCGCCTCACCAAATGCTGTACATGGAGAACAAGCTTCTCCAAATGGTAGTTTAACTCCAGATTCCTTGTCCAATGTGGATGATAAACCCAGGAATTTTAGTACTTTTGAAAGTGAAGATGGGCATACCCACAGTGAAGATGAATCAGCAAGAAGCCCTCATGGAAGTTCTGCTGGAAGGGCTATAGAAAGTCCATCTCAAGATTTTTCAGATGGGCCTTTTGGAAGGAACAGTGAAGCAGATGAACAAATGCATAGGTCTGCGGCTTAATTCATTTAATTTAACCAACATTTGCATTCCATGATTCTCCTATTTTAATACCAAAGACCTTCTCTCACAATGTTGCTACATGGACCTTTTGTTTTATTCACAGAAGTTTTGACGAGTCAAACTGGGGTGCCTTTGACAACAATGATGATGTGGACTCGGTCTGGGGGTTTAATGCCAAGGTGAGTAAGGACTTCCTGACACATCTCTCCCTTGATATTGACCTATCTTGCAAGAATGTGAAGGAGATGAGTACATTTGGTGGGCCAAATGAATTTAACAAATAAATATCGTGATCAAATTGTTTGCATGGCATTTGCTGTGTGTTTTATGCTTATTTATTTGCTATATGGTCAGGTCACATGTTACACACAGGTTCTGTCTTGTGCAAAACCATATATATTAATTTTCCTATGTTTGATGTTATTATTTATCAGGGCTCAGATTCTGACAAGCATGGACATTTCTTTGGATCGAGCAGTTATGATCTAAACTCAGTCAGAACAGAATCCCCTACTGCAGGTGGTACCTTCAGGAAAAAGAGTCCCTTTTTCGACGATTCTGTTCCAAGCACGCCACTCTCAAGATTTGGAAACTCTCCAACAAAGTTCAGTGAGGCGTCGTCAGACCACTTTGACAGTTTCTCAAGGTTTGATTCATTCAACATGCACGATACTGGATTCTCTTCTCAACCAGAGAGGTTCACGAGGTTTGATTCAGTAAATAGTAGCATGGACTACAACTTTGGTGGCCCTGAAAGGCTGTCGAGGTTTGATTCCATAAACAGCAGCAAAGACTTTGGTGGTCCTGAAAAGCTCGCAAGGTTCGATTCCATTAGCAGCAGCAAAGATTTCAGCAGCAGCTCATTCTACTCTTTTGATGACTCTGACCCTTTTGGCTCCAGCGGTCCATTTAAGGTCTCATTAGACTCAAACTCGAAAGAGAAATTCTGAAAGCAGTCACAATAAATATCAAGAAACGAAAAAATTGATCTCCAATTTTTATTAATTAGCTAAATTCATATTCGTGTAAGGGTTTGTTATTATGTTGATTAATTTTTGTGTGTTGTATAGATTGGCACAAAAAAGGAGGACTATGTTGTAAAGTTGTTTGGTGTATGGCTTCACTGTATCTATGTGGTGATGTCTATATTCTTTTTTATTTGCTTTTGTGGTTTGTCAGTACGAGAGAGAGGGAAACGCTTGTTTTTTGAGTGGCGAATTTTACAAACAGCGGTATTCTTTTTCACTTCTCCATATATAAATTGCATCATGCTTCATTTTTTATTTTTTCGAAATTCTTTTTTGAAAGAACATCCTTGTTCATCTCTGTTCAACATTCAATTTAAACCGACATATTCTCAGGGAAATAAATCGAGGAAGAAAATAGAACACTATTGGTTTAGTGTTTTTAAGATGTAGACCATTAATCTTTAAAAATAATAATAATAATAAAGAGTAACCTAAACATGATTCGACTTTAACGTTTCGCTGAACTGTCTACTGGTGACCTATTTAGCTTCTCTCTTTTTCTCCCTTTTGTCAACTTAAAACTAAACATGTTTCATTAGATTTTAAGTTGTTCTTACTTTGAATCAGATGCATACATAGTTGGTTTCCTCACTTTCAACATAGGCAATAATACAATATCCGTAAAGAATTTCTCACATCTTCATGGCATTATTGGCTTGAGAAAGAATCACGGGATTTTTAAATGGACTTGAACAAGCAATGTACACTTTGGAGTAAGAGAAACAAACCAAAACTAGAAGTTCAAAAACTAGAGCCAAATGAAGTTCATCAACAAACTTAATTCTTCAGCAGAAACAAATATAATTGTATATTAAGGGCGTTTTCTATTCAACCCAAAGTCCTTTTCTAGTTTCATATATATATATATATATATATATATACACAAATGTATATATGTACATTTCAACAGCAAAACAAAAGAATTCCATTTCAAAAAAAAAAAAAAAGAATTCCGATTTTCCTGTAGTGGAGCTACTTCCATGAATAATTAAACAAGTTAAACCTAGAAAATAACCTTTATGCTACCAAACCCTAATGATTGTAATTAAATTAAAACAAAACGTTTTTCAGGAAAATTTGATTTCTTGTTTATATAATAGTGATATTACCCTTAATAAATCATCAAGGGCAATATTTATTACATATTATAATATATTTTCTCAAAAACATTCAAATATATGCTTCAATGATCAGGCAAACGTGCACATAGATAACACACGCATATATAGAAAAAGTAATTATCAGATGTAGAAATCAGACAAGTTTTTTCATATGAGACGTCCAATTATCATGAGTGATAATTGGACACATTTCAGTTGTCACTAATGTTAGTTGAAAGTAATCCACTAACCAACTATAATAATTGAACATTCCTCACGAAAAAAGAGACCCTGTACCTAATAAATTTTGTGTGTATTACAAGAAGAAAACAGAATATAAGCATCATGAGAATGCAATGTTCTCTTCTTCATTTGAATAAATATTTTCTTCTCCTAAGTATAACAAGCTAAAAATTTTGTTACAGCAAAGACAAATGAAACAATTGAAAAAAAAAGGCTCATCCAATTTTTTTTGAATTTGTTTACAGCCGCCATCTAGTATTCTACTTTCCATATACAAAATCAGTCTATCGATGATGCCTACTAGCTTTTCAACAAAACCAAAAATCTCATTCCTATGATCACTATATAACTTACCCTCATAATATTCAATAACTAAAAAAAATGAAAATCATCAAAATAAAGTGTCCTTTAACCATAACAAATACCTGTTTCTTTATCTCTTTCGACAATTCAATCCCTGGCATTTGAAAATTGAGGTTTGTCTAAACCTCTGAAAAAATGGGAAACTTGGTTCCAGAAGTTTTCTTTCATCACCCAGTTTTTGGACTTCCATGTGCCCTACATGCCTCTGTAGAAATGTTTGATTTTCCAGAAATGATAAAAGGGCTCACTTTCGAGAACTTGAGATTGTTGGTACATCTTCAAATGAGATCTTCTTCTCTGTTCTGGTGGGTTTATCTACAGTACAAAATTGCTGTACAGAAGTTAAAGGGTCTTGGATATAGCTGCAAGAACACGAGTAGGGCTAGGAATTTCACACAAGACTTGATCAAAGTGAGTACAAAACATTTAGCATGATTCTGTTTCAATCTGAAAGCATCTCCTCCAACTCGGGTTCATCTGAGGTGACCACATCATAATCCGTACTTGTTCCATTGTAGATACCTCTATCTAGGAGTCCTTTTTGATCTTCTTCATCGTCGGGATCCGGCCATTCTGGTTCATCGTCATCATTTTGATCATCACTTACTATAACATCTTTTCTCATGGCACTTTCATCCTTACCATATTTTCTAGGTAATGATTCTTTCTTTGTCTTGGCCTCTGAATCTTCACATATGCAGGTGGATGGATTCTCATGAAACTCACCCCTGCCAGGTCTTACCTCATTTGGCTCCCCCATGAAGCCTCTCTGATAAGTACGAACTTTAGAAGCAAATGCTTCCCATGTCATGCTGGTCTGGTTCAGGAACAACCGATAGAGTTTTTTAGCATTTGGACGAATTGTCGGTTTGTGCCCAAAATATCTCCTGAAACAAATCAAAACAATTAAGATTATAGCCAGTCGTTTAAGGGTATAAAATAACAGGGGAGAAAGCAAAGTAAGCATACCTTCTCCCAGCTAACATTCTAGCCATATTACCATTGTTGTTGGTCACGAATACATCACTTTCATCGCAAACAATGAAGTCCAGTGCAGCCATTCGAGATGAGAATGAAGAAAATGCTTTTAGCTCTTCTTTGCTTGCTATTGTTTCTTTAGAATAGAAGTTGGGAAAGAGTGCTTTTAAAGGTGCCAACGTCTCTTCCCCTCCATAAACTTCACCCGATGCCACATAGATATGAACATCACTGCCATATCCTAGTGCTCTCAGCATTAGACCAACTTCTTGGGGAGTGAGTGGGCATTTTCCATGCCTTCTTTCTTTATCAGGATTGCTCGTCTGAAAATCAGTTAAAAATCAACTCCATGCCGTCATACAAGATTTCAAGTTGTACCAATGAAACAGCTTTGGTCTAGAAATTAGATTTGGGTCTAGAAACAACAAAATGATTGTATGGGTCCAAAGTCTAATAGATGTCAGAGCAATTTCGTAACATCATCTTATTAAAGGAATAATATATAAGGTTGTCAATCATATATTGCAAAAAAGTTTCACTTATATCTATAGCTTGGTTGTGTATCACATATTTAGCAAATATATAAATTTAAATATATACTTAAAACAACAAATACTCTCTAAACTAAAATGGGAATGAATATTCTTTAAACAGAGTTCAGTTTTGTCAGCCTTACATGTAAAGTCTTCCACCTCTTACGTATCGCACCCAGTTCTTTTCTCTCCTTATCACCACCACCATAATAGCATCCTGAGAATGCAAGCATGTCAGGTTCAAACCTGTAACAAAAAACAACAGCTGCACTAAGTAATCCATGAATACAGAGTCAATTATAATACATTTACCTAATCCAGAGTCAAGTATGAGTGGGCAAAACTTGTAAACATGTAATGTTTACATGTTTACAATAGTAACCAGAATGATATAGGACCAAAGATCAATGATTCTACCTCAAGTGCAGGGCAATATAATGCTTGCTTCTGGACCTCATTCGACGTACTAGTCTTTCACCCATTTCACGAATAGGATCTGTAAACCTTAAAGCATGGTAATTAACCCTGCATCTCAACTTCTGCAAATCTGTATCCAACTTGTTTGAAAGTCTATAATCAAACTTTGACAGCTGAACTACCTGTATTTTGAAACAGACAGATATTTATTCAAGAATAAACTGAGAAGACAAATTGCAACAACTCAACTCAAAACACCAAGACTCTGCTACATGAGTCTGTGGTTTAAAATGCCCGTCCATATGTTGAGCTCCAATAAGCAGATAAGTATCAATCACAATATTAAAGCAACAATAAAGTCAGGTGAGGGAAATAATATTATAATCAGCTCCTTACCACTAATAAAAACAATTTGTCTTTATGTCTAACAAACTTTCTCCCAATACAAAAATTTTAAACAAGAATTGGATATTCATGTTCCTTTATAACTTGCTATATGTCCACCTGATCTACACTGAACAGTGATACTGTAACAAATGGGCCTAATACAAAGCAACTCGGTTGATATTTATCATAAAATATTTTACATTCACAAAATAGAGTATCTACTAACACATCTGAGCAGAATGCTACCAATATTTCAACCACGCATGGGATTTAGCAATATTTTCATCATTATCATTACATCTCTAAGAAAATCACTCCTAACTTAAAATCTTAAACCAGACATTAAAGTCATTTCAACTTATTAAGCAAACTTAACAGACCAGTGCACTGCCATGATAAATGATCCTACAATCTATGACAGTACTTAAGTACTCACATTGACAAAGTATGAGTGCTATTGAAGCAATGCTATCATACAACTAACAAAAAAATATTATGTTACTGTTAACCATCACATGTATAAGGAGAATTGGAGAAAAAGTGTGCAATATGATGCAAATGTAATTATGTAAGGGGAAGATCACATCCCCCAAGCTCAAATTTAAATAAAAGCAATGAGAAAAAAGTTTAAGAGAACTGAAACTTACATGCCTTTTCAAGAGAACAGGTAGTACACGATTTTGATAACACCTTTCATTACACTTCCTTGGAACACGCATGTTATAGAAACTCAAAGTTTTCCCTCCCTTCCTTGGGAGCTGCTTTATGATTTTAACATCTTTTGATAAAACCGATATAAACCAATCAGTATCAAAAATCTCTGAAAAGTTACTGCACAGGAAAAAGTAACTTGTAATTTGACACTATAAACAGTGAATGAAAAAAAAATCACAAGGTTTCTTTTAAACTTAATGAGTCATGAGAAACTGCTTCAAATTGCATGAAAGACACCATAACAAATGCACCCCCGTCTTTAACTTACCTAGCATCCTTCCAGAAAGACTTCTGGTCCAGCTTAGGAATAACAAGAGTAGCATTCAGAATACGGGCAGCAACAACAGCATCAGTTATCTGCCAACGATAATGAGTAGTCAAACTCGGTTTAGCCATAAACAATTTCATAAAACACTATGAAATAAAAAAGCAACACAACCATAGAAAGTGAGGATAATCACACATGCTTCATAATTAAGTGAGTAATGCTTCTAGGATCTTCATTCATTTAAATCCATATTAACTACCAAATAAACCTATAAGTAATACAACAATTCAGGCTTGCTAGTAACAATAAATTGAATTCAACAAATAAACAAGTTAAAAAATAATAATAATAACTTCTCATGTTAATTCCTCAAGAACACAATGATAATAAATGTTTAAGCCTAAAAATTCAAAATCTCAACATAACCTCTCAACATCATTACACCTCAAATCAGGAAAATATCAAACATACTTTTCAAACCAAAAGCAGTAAAGAATCAACCACCACTAACATAACACACAAAAAAAAGTTCAAAAAATCTACCCCAGTTCTTTGTTGATTCAAGCCTCCACTAGTAGCAATAGCCAAGTATCTATTCCGTTGCGTTACATCTTCAACTTCTGCAAACCAATCAATACCAATTCAAATCAACACAGAATCAATACGCAAAACACCATTTCCACTTCCCTAAATCAAATCAAAAACTACGAAAACAGTAAAAAATCGAGCTTCTCCAATACCAAATCATTATCTACATCCTAATAAACAATAATTAACATAGAAAACAAAATAACACAAATTATAAAAACAGAAACTAAAAAAATAAATAAATAATTTGAAATCGATTAAACGCACTTGCAAACTTCTTGCTAGCTTCACTGCAACCGTGATAAAACTTCGCGTTTCGCGAGCTCCATATGTCACGATCCGATCTGCCGCCACGGCTCTGCTCGTTAAAAACAACAAACAAAAATAAATAAATAAGGATCCACAAAAAGCAACAAAACAATGACAATCGATGATTTCAAAACGGAATATAACCGGAACACGAAAAACCGAAACTCCGCCTGCAGAATCAACGGTCTCCGACTGGCGGTGGCGGATGCGACGATGGAGGTGATCCGGATCGACAGGAGAAGGCGCAAAGAAGGAGAGGACACAGAAGAGTATGAAGAGAGCAGCGAAAATGGCGGAGACGACCGGAACCAGGTAATGAAACCGGTGGTGGTGGTGGTGGTGGCGCCGCCGCTGAGATGCCATTCTCGGCGGTGCTGGTGGTGGTACCTGCTACGTCTCTCTATATTTATTTTTTTTATTTTTTTGGTTTTCTAATTAATATAGGAGGACTCGTCCAACATTTTCTGAGGAAGAGGTGACGATTTGGTTTTTTTAAAAAAAGAGTGGAAACCAAAAACGACAAGAATCCATTCGATGAAGATGCGTTTTATATTTGATTATCACATCATAATACATCACACGACCACCATTCGTTTGATGAAATGTCTCTCTGAAGAAATTGCCCGTCTGGGGAGGGTGGAACTCGTACCTACTCAGTGACTTATCTGAGCTGGCCTCTCCTCTCTCTCTCTCTCTCCTCCTCTTTATCTATTGTGACAATAACATCTAATTTTACATAGTTCCAAAAAAAGTTTGTTTGTGTTTTTCATGCGCATTTTTGTGCAATGAATAAGTAGGTGACTGATGTGTCGTTGCCACATTGGTGACAGTATTGACTAGTTGATCTTTGTTATGTTGAAATTAATTGCAATGAAATAGACGTTTGAAATTAGAAAATTTTAATTAGCAGCCACTATTACTATACATAGGTTCTTATACTTCAATACACATATATTTAATATTATAATTAATTTGTAGTTAGGAGAAGAGGACATAACTCAAATTTTTATTATTGAAGTTTTGTATTTCTATATGGTTAAAGAGAATATAATATTTGATATTCCACGGAATAAACATGTATATGCTTTAATTTTAGAGTAATGTTAGATTTTTCTTTTTTTTTTTTTGGTCCAAATCCATATATAAATGATATAGAATACAAGTTGTCAATATAATAGACTTTTCAAAATTTTTGTCAAATTTTATATTCAAATGATATAACATATGAATTATTAAAATTATATTAATTATTATATCACTTCATGATTTATAAAATGTTGACAACTCACATATCATATTATTTGAATACGAAAATTTGGAGGTGTTGCATTACTGGATAATTAATATAATGTTAAAAATTCACATGTTATATCATTTATACATAAATTTAGATAAAAATATCTGAAAAATCTTAAAATTTGTTATGAACATCTTAAATTTTGTTACTGACTTCTCATACAAATTTCAAATTATTTGTTAATTAATACAACTTATGATTTGAGTCAAAACAAGTGTTAACATAGCCTCTCTAGAAAATGTTAACCTAATTTTATAAATATAGACGTTAAAGTCATTAATGTTTCATAAAATTTGTCATAAATGTCATTAAGAGAAATATTCTTTCGGTCGTTCCTGAATTTTGAAACTGTAAGATAAAATACTGTGAACTTAGATCACACATCTACACATAGTAGAATCAAAACAAAATCACCCTTGTAAATTTAAGGTCTCTCCCTCCTTCATTTTTTTTTAATTAATATTGAACGAATTAGAAATATATCATAAATAGAAGACGATTGTTTCCATGATAAAGAGAGAAGATTAATCATTTAAATTTTAAAGTACGATCGATAAAAATTGAATTCTCAAACATCATTAATAAATAAGATTTTGTCCAACTTTATATATTAAGACGTAATGGTCAAGATAAATTTTGCTTATTCACGTAAATGATCATATATTTTCGGGCCATCATGTCTTCTACGAATCTATTCGACTATGTGAAATGATAATTACCATAACCTATTGTTGTGGCACCCAAAAAGTTGCATTGTTGGGCTATATAAAATGGTAAGGCTCAAAATTTAAAAACAGAAGGTACAAATGGCAAGTCACATGCAATTAAGGGACAAAGGAGAGGAATCCCACTCAAGCAATGGGACAAAAATGATTGTTGTGTTTGGTCTAGGACAGAGTCAGAGTACACCACTTGTTCTCTGACAACAATAGATTAAAAAATTGCATGAAGCTTGAGGGAGGGCTCCACGGGGCTCTCGATTCAGAGAGAGCAAAAACTGCCTGGACGATCCGAGCCTACCATATCAGTAATGATAATGAAAAATGATGACAGCTGTGGGATTTGAACCCACGCCCTTTCGGACCAGAGCCTAAATCTGGCGCCTTAGACCACTCGGCCAAACTGTCCTGCTTTCCATTGGTGAGGGGGTTTTGCGTTGGAAATTAATTAATGTTATGTTTTGGTTTTAATTTGCAAAAGCATTATAGATTTTTGTTAGCAGTCTTCGCATCACATGCGTATAAATAAGTAGTGCGTAATGTGCCAAAGCAAAAACTTAAAAAAAGGTAGTCAGCGATATTTTACTACAGGTGCTTATGCACCTATTATTTCTTGAAGAGTGTTTGATTCTCACCAAGTATATTTTATATATTTGTTTGGTAGTTTTAATATTTTATTGTAAAAGTTCATGTCTCAATTACGATAATTTTTTCATTTATTGTAAGAGTTGTTTATCTTTCGGTTATGAAAATAACTATTAAATATGATGTAATAGAAATAGTGATAGATCTTAATTTATCTTTAATCCGTTTTATATTGTCTTTAAAAGAAAAAAAGATTAATAAAAAGTAAACATGAGTTATGAGAGACATATGGAAGTTAAGTTTGATGGAACTATTTGAGGAAATAAATCTTGATTTAATAAAAATATTGGGATCTAAATAAATGAAAATACTGGGGATATTGAAAGACATTGTATGTATCAATCATCCAGAGTATATGAAATATAAAATATCCTATTGTTATTTACTTCCTTAAACGTGTGAAAACTATTGTTTTTTTTTTAAAAAAAAAGAAAAAAATCAAAATAATTTTACTAAAGAAGCATCAACAAGAACAATGATTGAAATATAATCTTAGACGGAAATAAATCACGATTGACTAGAATTACTTTTAAAAACTAAAGTTATTAGCCTATGAATTGTCTCATTACTCTTTGTAGGAGTAAATCAACATCGAACATTATCCAATTTGACTAATATCGAAGAGATAACCTTGATAAAAAGACTTTTTACTATAAAATTTTTTTTAGCTTGAATTGTTAAAATAACTAACTGAGAGTCTATTTTCACAACTTGAGGTATAAGATCATGAGTCAAAGTAAACTTGAGACCCTCTCTAGAAGTTACACATTCAACCAAGAAATGAGTAATTAAAACTTTAATAGTTTAACAATAATTTTATATATGTACTACCTAAAATTTGATAACACTACTAAAATTTTAATAGTACTACCTTGCCATAATTGAACCTCAATTTTGATGCTCAAATAATATGGATCCTAAAGAATACATGGATTAATCAATTATATTTTAATCGATAAATTTCAGTTGGTTAACCCTTTAGTTTTAATAATACTGTATCATTTGAACGCTAATATCGGTAAAATAGTATCATTGATTTTAATAATATTTAAATACATACTTCTTTGCATGTAAACAATATCTTTTAAGATTTTTTTTAATTAGTGAGATTGACTCAAAAGATTATCGAAACTAATCAGGATGTGATACTGATGACATAGCTTAAAAAATTATTTTTATACAGGAGGAATTGATCCATACAAAAGTGAGAGAGTAGGTCACGTAAACTAGTGTGGGAGTTGTTTTCAAGAATATAACCCACACCATATAATGCAGAAGGGTTGTGACTTGGCCCACGTTGCCAATAGCTAGCTACACCTTTGGAGACTTTCTTATGACAAAATTAGTACCAACACCACTTATTAAAAGAAAAATAAAGCAGTAAAAACATAATTTATTATCCTAACGATTTATGCCGATAAAAATTATATTTTATAAGTATTTTATATCAGGGTGTTCTTCGGTGATAAAATCTTTGGGGTTGTGGGTGCAAGTATCCTTAA
Organism: Dimocarpus longan; assembly: GCA_022984855.1. NCBI lineage: Eukaryota > Viridiplantae > Streptophyta > Magnoliopsida > Sapindales > Sapindaceae > Dimocarpus > Dimocarpus longan. Next base: position 560,969 of record CM041018.1, read on the forward strand.
AACTTTAGGGCACAAAGTAGAAGAATGACTTATCAGGTGGGATTGTAGAAAAAGAAAGCTATTGTTTATGTTGCTGAAATAAAAGATTCTCTTGTGATAAAGTTGATAGTAACAATGTTGGGGATTCCTTGTGTTTTACTTCAAAGTTTGAAGTGATGACATGTATGTTCCTTTTTTTTTTTTCGAAAGAACCTTTTTTTTTTTTCGAAATAGATGATATGTATGTTCTTGGACGCCATTTTAAGCAAAGAATTCCCTTTTAACACCTTTGTGATTTGCAAATATGCCCTACCCAGTAGAAGCCATACACGTTGAAACAAGCAACAGTTTTATGGTGATTATTTTATAATTCCATTTCCCCACTTGTGTGATCATATACTTTATTTATTTTCATGCATGTGCCCTGTGGCAGAGAGAGGGGGACTCATAAGGGTCATGACCTCCTCAACCAATCAAATATTTTCAATAATTTAATTATTTACATTAAGTACATAATATTTTATTAATTTTATAACACTTTTCTGGATTTTAATGTCAATAATTTAATTATATATTCGTTATATAAATATTTTCTACTAATTTTAGAAGATCTATATTATCTAGACTTTAATTCACATATATATATATATATATATATTGATGGTACATGATTGACACCTCTTTACTTATTGATTATCTAGTAATAATTTTAAATTTATTTTTACATGTATTGTTTTGAGTTTTTATTTTATGAAAATTATAAATAAGGTGATTCTATTGTCACCCAATAAAGTTAACACTACACCTTTTTTTTTTGTAATAAAATTTAAAAATACTAATATATTTATATATTGAATTACTTAAAAGGATATAATTAAATAAGTTTAAAATATCTTTACAACTATTAATACTCTTGTGAAACATTTTTAATCAGCATATATCATCGTTTCAATAACTCTTTTATAAATTTATTATGAATAGCCTATTGAATTTTATCTATTGAAGACAAATTATTTTAACTAATATAGAACCAAAATTTCTTAAATTAATAATTTAATAAATATTTTACATATATTTTTTTAAGACCATGATAATAGATGTTTAAGTTTGATTTTTTTTGTTTGTTTAATATTAGTACATTTGATTTGTATTAATTTAAAATTAAAATTTTCTTTCGCCCCAAAATAAAAATCCTAGCTCCTCCCCCCGCATGTGTCTTCGAATATGATTTTTTTTGGTGATATGATGTGGTTTAGAGTTCATAAAATTTATCGACATTATATATTATGTAATTGAGAAAAGTGTTTCAGATATCTACTTTCATATATTAAAATTCATACAAAATAATCAATAACAACTATTATAGACTTGATTAAAATATCTACTTGTATACTGTTGGGATAAAATCTATATGTTGTAACAGTATAAGAGAAACAATTTAATCGCGACAAACATTACATGCACATTATTGGAAATAAATCTATTAATTCATATTGATAACATATATATTGAGACCTGAATTCTCATCATGGATATAGAAAAAAAAAAAGTACACTACTCATTTAAAGTCGAGGTATGGTAGATGAATTTTATTCTTTATTTAAACATTTATTCTTAAATCATAACGTATTTTTATTTCACTCATAAATAAGAGCATGCTTACATGTATTGACACTTCAAAAAACTTATAAATGTGTAATAACTTTCATCATCTATAAAAATATTTGAATTTAGAATCATTCGTTCTTTGTAATAATTAATATGTAAGTTTTGGAACCTGCAAGTATTTTTCTTAATATTAATTAACTGCCTTTTTGATATGAGGTTTGTAAATTAAATTTCACCCATGGCATGTAAATATGAAACCAAAGTCCATATATTCACATCATTATGTCATTCTTCAATATGTATACTTTTTTCAATATAGCCTAGTAGACATGTTGTATGTATTGCTCCAAATAACGTGAACTCGATCCGATTCAAAAATGTCAATATACCAATTCAAACGAAGTGAGAGCTTATCGTGTGATTTTTTCTTTTCACTAGAATCGGGACAATTATTTTTAAAATCGATTATCAATTAAATACTATGCAGAGGCCGGTGGGTAGCAGCAAAAGGGCCAAAATCGAGAGTTTAGAACAGTCTCCAAGTGTCTCGCATTGCATGGTTTATATCATCACTAGCTATTTTGATCAAGCAATTCAAGCCATTAGCCATCCGATTCACACACATAGAGATCGTCTTTACATATTGTGAAAGTATATATTTTATATTATCGTAACAGATTTTTAAGGTGCGCAAAGTATTTTTTAATATAAGTAGGTAAAATTTTAAATGATAGCATCAATTTTTTTTCTTTTTTTTTTAAGTCTTTTGATTTGTGATTGGGATTTATAACAACCATCACAATTTTATTTCACTCGAGTTATGATAATTGAGTCATACTTGATTTAAACTGCGTTATATCGATATATTTAAAGTCTACTTGTGTTGTAAATTCACATGAAGACTGCTAGCATATAAAATTGTAGCAATTTGATTAGATAATATTGATCCAATAATATACCTAACATCGCTCACATCTAATGAGATACTTGGTGCTACATTTTAGGATGAGTAATATTGCATTATCTAAAATTTTATCGAAGTTTATTGACCAAATAATATGATAAACTTATTTGTAACCATCATATTATTTTATAAGTAAGGTGTTTACAACAAATCATCTTGACATATTATTTAGACAATATAAATTTTTAAAAAATATAATATTATTCTTTTGGATCCTAATATCGAATTAACTATAATGTAAGATTTTCAAAACTTTTATCTAAATTTATATTCAAATGATATCATATACGAATTTTTAAAATTATATTAATTATTACATGATTTTATGATTCTTATAAGAGATTAATAATTTATATATTATATTATTTGAATAAAACATTTAAAAAACCCAGCGTCACTCCACTGTAATAATATCCTATCCTAAAAAAATAATAAGCAACTCCAGCCGTCCGATCTTGCACGCATCCTGCACAGCGACAGCGTAAATCCTCTAATCCTCTGTGAACCACCCCACGCAATTAAAATAAAACTCAACAGGCCAAAAAAAAAAAAAACTAAAAAAATCCTCATCTCCTGTGAACTGTACGACTCCACTACAGAGTAGCATCCCTCTTGGCTATGGCGTCACTGTAATTTTTTTTTTTAAAAGAAATTAGGGTTTTTATTCAAAACAATTATCATTTAGAGCCAAAATTTAAAAAACCAAAGACAAAAACGAAGACTTGATAACTGAAGTAGCTCCAATGAATTCGCTGACTGTGAAAGCTTGTTTCACGTATCAACCATCGTCTTCACCTACCTCCACAACAGGCGCTCTCGCGAAACCTAAATTGTTCAATTCAGTGAAGATTCCGCGAAACACGCAGCAAAGTAGTGGGAGATTGAGTTTGAGAGTTGAAGCTTACGATTCCTCCAAGCAAGACTCCTCCAATGGCGGCTCCAACGATTCCAAGCCTCCCAATGGGGCGCTGGTACTTGTCTTCTTCTTCAATTCAATGACAATGCAATTTAAGTTTGATATATTGTTGATTTCGATCGAAGACGTTTTTTTTTTTTTAATATATATTGTTTATGATATAATTTGTATTTGTTTGAGCAATTTTTGGATTCAAATGCTATTGGTTGAGTTGTTTGTTGCGTGAGGACATTTTTGATTTTTTTTTTTTGATTTAATGTGACTGATTGATGGGAAAATAGGGTGGTTGTTGAATTGAATTTTGAGTTTATAATTAACAGCCGAAGAGTAGAAGAGATATACTGTTGGAATATGTCAAAAACGTGCAACCAGAATTCATGGAGTTGTTTGTGAAAAGGGCTCCCCAACAGGTTTGATTTTTCGTATTTATGTTAAGTTTTCGGAATGCGGTATATAAGAGTTGGAAAATATTGGTGATGTAATATTTGTATGGTGTTGTTTTTAGGTAGTTGATGCAATGCGTCAAACGGTGACAAACATGATAGGAACGCTGCCCCCGCAATTTTTTGCTGTAACGGTTACCACTGTAAGTATGTATGTTACTGTATTATGAAGCATCTATTAACATGGGTGGATGGCTACTGATTAAAGCTGGATCGAATGTTAATGATGTTTTTAGCATTATTGTTGCTGTTTGCATCGGTTTTGATTTTGAACAGATTGCTTTGCCTCTATTTTAGGTTGCTGAAAATCTTGCACAGCTAATGTACAGTGTTATGATGACTGGATATATGTTTAAAAATGCGCAATATCGTTTGGAATTGCAGCAAAGTTTAGAGCAGGTTGCTCTTCCTGATGTGCAAGAACCAAAGGTGCTTTGTTTTTATCTTTCAAAAAATTGAGCTTTTTTTTGGTTGTAGTCTAGAAATTAACAGTGTGAGTGTTAAATGGATACTGCATTGAACAGTTGGTTGCTATACATTACTTGAATTCATTACTTTTACAGGATGTGCCAGATTATGCACCTGGTACACAAAAGAATGTGTCTGGGGAAGTTATTAGGTGGAATAATGTTTCTGGTCCAGAGAAAATAGATGCTAAAAAATACATTGAGTTACTTGAAGCAGAAATTGAGGAACTGAATTGTCAAGTTGGTAGAAAATCTTACAATGGACAAAATGAATTGTTGGAATATCTCAAGTCTCTTGAGCCTCAAAATCTGAAGGTAAGAAATTATTATTTTTCATTTTTTTAAATTGGCCTTTGGTTGACAGCTTAGCTCTGAGGTTTCTGATTGTTTTATGATATGATCTTCCGCTAATTATCAAGAAAGCTATAATTATATTAAGAACTATGCTTCGGTATTTAAATTTCCATCTAACATGAAAATTTACCTGTGTATCTATCCATTATCGTTACTATGTAATTTTAAATAACTGGAAATTTTTGTTTTATGCTGGCTTTCCACTGTCAGATCAAATAAATCCTGTGTGACCAGAATGTGTGTGTGGATAAGTATGGTCTCTCTCAAATTACTAACTACTTTGGTATTATTTTAAAAAATTACATGTGTACTGTTTTGTAGGAATTGACAAGTAGTGCTGGAGAGGATGTTGTGCTTGCAATGAACACATTCATCAAGCGTCTTTTGGCTGTTTCTGATCCTCACCAGATGAAGGTTTGTCTCTCTTTCAGCTTTAATCTGATGAGTATTTGTATTTTCAAAAAAAAATAACTGCACTATTTGATATATTGATGAAATTGGTTTAAGTATCTTATTTTGTTAGAATGTTTAACACTTCTGCGATGCTTTTGCTTAATAGAGTGCCCTCATTTAACATTACTAGGGTTTATATTGTTTATTTTCTTAACAGATGAATGAATTGATTATTATAACCACAAAGTACTAAATGAACTTAAAAATTTAGAAGCCTATTTAAAATCTTATTAACCATATTGTTTATAGTTTAAATATCTTGATGATGTCATTGAGTACTGGTGAATAATTAGAACTAGCTAGGAGTTTGTGAACTCAAAACTCTTGGAAAATTTTGTTCTTCCGAAGTGAAGTGGCATTTGAGATTGAACTTTTCATTTTAACTTTCACTTACTATTACTGAAAATGTGAAAAATAATTTTTAACTTCTTTTATTTTTTTCATTAGCTTTATGCATTGATCCTTTTGAGTAGAGTTTTGTCCATGCGATTTACATAATAGATGTGAGTAATGCAAATTTTTTCAACAAATTTTCATCCTGACTCGCTTGAACAATGCCAATTTAAGATTCTATTGTCATTAAGCTTGCGTGTGTCTGGTTTCAGACAAGTGTGACTGAGACTAGTGCACCGGAGCTTGCCAAACTGCTCTACTGGCTGATGGTAGTTGGATACAGCATTCGCAACATTGAAGTACGTTTTGACATGGAACGAGTGCTTGGCAATCCTCCAAAGCTTGCAGAGTTGCCTCCTGGAGAAAACGTTTAAACAGTTCCACAATGGTTCAGATGGTAGATTTGATGAAGTTGCGTTGTCTCAGGAAACTGGCGCACACTATACCTAATGCTACACTTACTATGATAAAGTGGTGTTAGTTTATGTTATTGACTGCTCGCTTCAAGGATGATCAATATACCAATGGGTAGGGAAATATTTTTGCATGCCACCACACTGTTGGCGATTAAAGAACGGTTCAACATTATTGGTTAAAATAGTGCTTGAAAACAAATTCTGATTCATATGACTAAAAAATGCCCTTTGAATGCATGCAGATGGTATTTAAACAAGAGAGCTTAAAAATCCTCAGATATAATCTGGGATTTATATAATTATCGAGGATGTAAAACAATTTAACATCCGTAACATCTATTACACCGAACACATTACAACAGCTTTAGTGTGCTAATGTACAAAATAAATGTCATAATTGCTGCGGCAGAGAACTAATATCGTACAAATAAAAAATCTTATGAGGATCATTGAAGACAACCCTTCACTACATTAATTTGTTAATACCTGATTGCACTATTCAAGCAAAATTGTGTAGCCTTTAGGCTACTTCCTAAACAAAATTTGATCAGAAAAGTTGGATCATTCCTGCCGTTCTTCCTCTAGTATTATAGTTAGCCGAGAGTCTTCTCGCCCAAGGGCTTTGATCTGGTGACCAAGAAATCGGGAACCCTACTAAAGCACACCATCTTAGATTCAAAAGAGCGGCTGCAAGATTCTCGTTAGAGTTTTTAAAAAACTGGAGTATTTTTGAATCAGGTTCTGAGTCTTCAGTAAGGATGAGATCCTCAAATTCAATCCTCTTTTCTTGTAGAGCGTCTTCTTCTTCAGAAAGCATTCGCATACTCAGAACCTGCAAAGCTTCCAGTGCTGTGCTGTGGAAACCACGGTCCACATATCCTGTGAACACATAATGGCAAGTTGATGGATCAGGCTGGATTTTCTGTTGGTGCATCTGCTCAACGACAAACTCAATCACATCGATCCTTCCCTGGCATTCATTCATGAAAGAAGCACAAGTAATGTTAATTATGAAAGTAAATTACAAGACCAATGTAACAGGCCCAATAACGGCCAATTTGAACTTCACATCTTACAAAGCATCAATGGGGTGTATTTCCGGGGACCAATCATACTCTCGGCTGATATTATATGATGCAAGTTATGTAACCAACATTCATAAAATTTACAAGATATGTGGCAATTTCAATAGAGAGAGAGAGAGACAGAGAGAGACCTGTCGCCATGCTTTTTGAAGAATAGTATTGCATAACAGAAGATCAGTTTGAATCCCTTCTAAGCTCATTTGATCCAACAGATCTAATGCTTTGTCAAAATCTTTGCATTCCAACAAAACCTGAGATAAGAGAAGCTTGGCATCGAATAAGTGACACTTCGGAGACAGAGAATGTTACATGCACCATTTTACTTTACAGTTTTGAAGATAAGATTCTAACCCTTGCTTTACCAATCCATGAAACGATAAAGATCACTATAAAATAAGTGTTACGTTCAGAAAATTTACAATGTACACAAATCATCATCCACTATCATATATCATTAAATTAGCAGAAAGTGATTTCTATAGTAGCTATATTAATGCTTAAGTAACAAACTAAACGACGACTTTGAACATAATCAGAGGGAAAGCCGCGGTTGATATAAGTTGATGGGCAATTGAGAAACATATCTGCACATACTAGGAAATGGGTAAAGATGTTGTGATGATGATTGGCATGACAATAGGTGATATTGTCACAATAAACTTAGCATACAGGTAATAATATTGGGTACTTGAACATGAAATATCAAAACTAATCAAGTAAAACTGAAATCTAATTGTTTTGGAATCTGGTAGAGATACCTTAATAAGAGTAGTATATGTCATCGTCTCTGGATAAAACCCATTACGGACCATCAGGGATACTAGTGCACATGCAGACTTGAAACATCTTATATTGCAACAACAATCAATCATTATGTGGTAAGTTACAGCATTTGGTGAGAGACCAAAGAACTTCATACTTTTGAATATTTCTATTGCTGCATCGCTCTGCATTGTCAAAGAAATATAATTAGCAGCCAAAATACATGACAGTATGAACCCACAATTCATGAAAGCAGCAACGGCAGACTACAATTACAGAATGGGGGGCACTTACTTGTCCAGCTTCAACAAGTGAATGCAACACTGTATTATAGATAGGTATTCCACAATATGAATCTCTATGAAAGAAAAGGTTCATCGCCACATGTAAATATTGCATCAGCTCTCTAATCATTCCCTCTGCTCCTAGGGCTTTAAGCTGATGTGACCAGAAAAAGAAAAAGGAAAACAGAGAGTCATACCAGGGTCATCCACGATAGATGAATGGTCAAAGGATTACAAAACAAAGCACCACTTTAGTAACACTTCAAAGATTTAACAAGGCTGAAGCAGGCATAAAGACTAAAGAGCTCTGTCAATTCATTCCAAAGCCAAATTGAGATTAGAGTTAATCATGATGAGCTTATACATTCATAAACAAATAACTGCATATATAAACTTTATACGGTGTGTTAAGTACCAACTATAATGTTTTCCAAATATTGGTATTTTCATTTGACTTATCACACATTTTCAAGTTTTTGCATTGTGCTAGCAAGTTTTAACACAGTTCTGCTCTCACACATTTTCAAGTTTTTGCATTGTGCTAGCAAGTTTTAACACAGTTCTGCTCACAAGCACCCACATATTGTGCACCTAGAGAGATGTGGTATGTTGATGTAGGGTTTCAAAAGACTGTCAGTCTAAACTATAAATACATATAGAAAGCACATTAATGGAGGGCAATTAAGTTATCTCTAAATCCAGAGATTACATGGGCTAAATTCTTGGATGGTACAAAAGAATATAAAAAACCAAACTAAAAGCGACATCCTAGTTTTTTAATGTAGTTGACCCAATTTTAATCATCTGCATGAAGATGGAACAAAACTGTATGAAAAGTGGAGTTACCAAATTCTTCATTGACACATGACTGTGCTGAACACCATTCTTCGCCATATCCCTTTCTATGGCATTTATTCTTTTAGCAGAGTCTACCTGTGACAACATATTGCCTTCTTCGTATGGAGCATTCACGTTACCAAATAATGAAAATAGCAGCTCATATGTCCTGATGTCAGGCCGGAGGTTTAATTTTTTCATTTTCTTCAACATCTTAACAGCACGTTCAGGTTGATCCTGCAAAATTAGTGCAGCATAAAATTTCTGTTAGTCCAATTCCTGTGTGATAGAGTTCAAATGATGAGTGATTACTCGTGACATCTTGGAATAAGAATAGAGAAGAGAGGGAGAGGAAGTGCCCTTTATCCAGATCCTGGTAAGAAGAAAATTCCCATTTCAACTTTTGGCAGAAGTTCTCATTTTTCAGAGAAGCCAATGCAATTAGAAATGCCAATGTGGTATGGAGAATACAGGTTTAGAAATATTAACATACCATTGTGTCACATGCTGCAAGAAAAGCATTGAAAGGATGCGGTTTTTGACATTTGGTAATGTGGTCCAATAGAGCCTCAGCATAATCCAGTTCTAAAGCTTTGCTGCATTCAATTGAAAGGGTAGCAAGCGTCGAATCATATAGCTTCAAATTCTTCTGCTGCATTTTTCTCAACTGCAGGAAAATGAAAAGAGAAGACTGAAATCAGCTCTTATGAAAAATGAAAGGTGGAATGGGACACAACTATCAGCACAAGAGGGGGATGGGAGGGGAAGCAAGTTGTGAGCTTACCAAGTCCATGCCGATGCTAAAGCCTCTCTCAAAAGCAACAGCTCTTATGAAGCAATTGTATGCATGGGTTGAAGGATGCAACCCAAGATTTTGCATCTAGACAGAAAAGATTTCCTCCAATTAGTACATAATAATGTTGATATGAATATGAGAGATGTCCCCAGATAGAGAAATGTTTAAAAATACAAGCACCAAAAATATAATATGAAAATCAATTGAGTAAAGTCTTTGCTATTATGCATGACATCAACAATATAAGAGTTTCTGAAAATTGCCATCAAATTTGATGAAGCTGGCAGGAACAATGTAGTCAGGTTATTTTCATCACAATGAGGTTTATCTCATCAGAAAGAGTTCCAGATGGGATGAGGTGTTCATTCAGAGAATTATTCTTTGCCACTAATCTTGTATGATATGACTATAGCACATAATAATTAAAAGCTTAACAGAAAAAATAAGCTACTCCCTACCTGCAACATTAACTGCTCTGCTAGTTCACCATTTCGAGTTTGTGCACATGCTTGCATTACATCACTGAAAGCCAATCTCAAGACCCTCATAATAGTCATGGTTTGAAATTTATCCATCATACCTATTTCCAAACTCCTATCTACTCCAATTTCCATGTTTAAAGTTATGGCTTCCTTAATGTTTCTCGTACAAGTATCCATACTCAAACCAACAGCATCTTCACTCTCATTCAAGTCAAGTTTATGTGAGCTTAATTGATCATTTGAAGGTATAGGGATGTCCAATCTTGAAGGATACAACCTTCCTTTTGAATTCATGTTAATAACATAAAACTTTCCGCTCAAGGTCAAAGCTACCATGTGTTCCAGTGTTTCATAAGCAGACTTTAAATCTCTCAACCTTGAAAGTGACCAAATAAACAGTCGCAGGAGAAATATACTCGGACTGTAGTTCTTGATATAGGCTTTCCAAATTTCATGCACTGCAGAGAGATTTTGCTGCCATACTGCAATCTGAAAGAAAAAGTTAGTCATATATAACATATTAAGTCATTGACTTAAAATTACTTTAGTTTGATCTTTCGTAGTTCACAAGAATGTCTGATGGAACAAAAACCACAAGCAAAAATTAGTCACTCAGTTGTAACAAAATGCAGGTATTATGTAGGGGTATTTGACTAACATAACCTTTGTATGACATTGATATAATTAGAGAATACTACTCAAAAGTTATAAGTATGAATATATGATTAAGGGGTCAAAAATAAAAAATGATTAAATTTCAGTATTTAAGCCTTTTATATGTGACAGAATGGTAATAAATCAGTTCAAAACACCAAAGAAGAAAATTCCTAAATTCTCAGAATTGGACTCAAAATGTGTGCATTATAATAAAGCACAGGAATAAAGTGAGATCAATACCCTTTACACACCTTGAGAACCTCTGAGTAAGTAATTTCATTTTTTCCCACCTTCCGGGACTCCATTAACTCTAAACATAAATTAGCATGGATCATACTTTGCATTTTTGCACAGGCCCTCAAGAAACAGTTATACAGAGGCAGAACGGGATAGATACCATGACTTTCTCCAGTAAATTTAAACAAATTAAAAGCCTGAAAAGCAAATAAAGAGCAACAGAAAACACAATCTCATTACAGCAGTTAAGAAAAAATGACTGTAATTTACAAAGAAAAAAACTGAGTTTTCCTAGTTACGATGGACAACAGTCTGAAATATAAACAGATAATTATATTTCCATGTTCGTGGTTAATAAATAGTAAAATCAAAGTAACCAGCCCGTTGTCCATTACAATATAAAAAGGAAACAAAGTAAAAATTAATTTTTATACCTCATCCAAGTGACCCCCTTTACAGAGAGCACGCATCATAAGCAGGTAGCAGGTGTTATTCAAGCCAATCTCTTTTTCCTCCATTAATTTCCAAGTCACCATGACAAACTGCATGCCAAAGAAAAACCTGTCAACTACCATATCTAGAGGACCCAAGCCTAATTTTTTTTTTATGTTGGAAAAATGTTGGAGACAGCCACCACCTTCCCTGCATAGCAGAACAGAAGCATCTTTTGTGATTTTCAAATATGGCAGAGCACAGAATTTGCTGCAATATTCAGAGGTCTTATCCAATTCATATTGAAATGCAACTCTATGAAAATGATTATACGTACTTGAATCATTAACGATCTAGTTCCTCCTTTCATACTCTCCGGCATACAAAGCAACACATATCAACTAATTGTGCACATGTAGCTAGCCCCTATACAAATCAATAACCAAATGTGATGCTGTACATATTATTAAACGTAGTTGTAGTATGCAATTTTGTTGCCTTAAATTGTTGACCCTCCGACAGAATATGAAAAATGGTAAGATACAATTTGTTCAATCTAGCTTGTCAGATGTCATCAGGTTTATCCAATGAATAAAACATGTTGCCACTCTAGAACACAAATACAAACACAAACACATAAACAAAGGTACTCAAACTAAAAGTTCAATTTTTTTGGGCTTACCAGGGGATACAAATACAAACACAAACACATAAACAAAGGTACTCAAACTAAAAGTTCAATTTTTTTGGGCTTACCAGGGGATCGGGAGTTCTAGCACAGTAGCTAAGAATATACACAAAATCAGCAGCCCTTAGTGAGTTGTTCCCATGGCCAAGATTCAAAAGCAGCTGAGAAGCTTTACTTCTCTCACCCAACCGAAGTGCAGTGACAATTTGCATCTGCATAAACTTTGTACTTGACCCTTCTCCATATCCAAAAACCTCATGCCCTACAACATTTCACATCTCACACACTTAACAACTCATACACATACAAAGCCATATACTTACCACATCCAAACCAACAAGCAAAATCCAAACTTACTACCACATAGTAACAGCAAAGAATTTAACTATATATGTACACATAAAACATGAAAACACTAATACCAACAATATAATTGTCGCATCAAAACTAGCAACCAAAATTCCAAACTTACTATCGCATATTAACAATTAAACATGAATATAATAAACTAAACATGAACACAAAATAAGCGTGAAAAATCCAATCACTACTGTCAAAGATTCTACAAATAAGTACCCAATGAGGCCGTAAAAGGTCGAAAAAACTCCAACTTGTCACCAACATTTCTCGGTCCCTATAAAAACACAAACTTTAAGCTATCAACTAACATTAACAGACACCAAAAAGAAGTGATTTTGATTACAGTTGAAAAAATCACAGACCTCTAAATGATGTGGGTCGAATCTAGATTTCCAGAAAGAGTCAGCAAATGACCGGAGAGGAGTCCTCAATCTGGTAAAAAGAGACAAAACTCATGTTAGTCGCTCAATACAACATATGATGAGATTGAATGCAAATTTGAACATGAATTTGGAAACTTACAGAGGTCTGTGCATGCTATTTGGCGGATTTTGTTGAAGTTCCGATTAGGGTTTAATGCATTTTCGCGAAATCGATCACTGTCACTGTCACCACAAGCAGAGGAATTGGAGGACGACCCTGGCTCTTATTTTTTTTTTTTGGTTGTCGAGGGAAAGAAAGAGAAAATAGTTGAAATTTATTGGGCTCAAATGTGGGTTTGTTGCAAAATTGGGTCATATTTGGGTGGCCCAATATGACTCTATGAGCCCCAAATGAGTCCAATTGTTGTTTTGTTTCTCTCATGTGCGGTACTAAATGAGCCCTCCTAAGATTTTAGTTGGACTCAGTTCTTGTATTACTATATTCTCAAGATATGAATAAGTTGACTCTCTGGCAATATTTCTTACTTACATCATTAAATTTGTGGGATTGAGTTTATTTATTACTATATTAATTAAGTGGTTTAAAGTAAAAAACCCCTTACTCGGTCATATTTATTTGAACGTACAAACTATTATGATAAAAGTTAAAAAATAGAAAGAAATCAATAGAATAAGTGGATCAACTTTAGTTTTACCATCTCATATGTAATGATAGATGATTAAATCACCAGTATATCTTAATGGATACATTTGATTATTCAAATTATATCATGTGATATGAAAAATATATTCGATTGGTTATTTATGTCACATAACATTATATCATTATGTAGGATAAAGCTATATTCACAATTTTTTTCGAAATTCAAGAGTGATCACAACCAAAACTTTGTACATTGATAATGAAAAAGCAATTTTATAGGATCTTGCTAGTTTATATATATATATATATTTATATATAGATAGATAGATTACAACAAAGTAGATTGATGCCAATCACTCTGCCGGTCTCTGAACATTCCATGGGGGAATTTACTATGGATAGTAGCTGCATTGTGCACAGATGAGAAACCGGAGTTGGATGGCTTGCTAAGCTTGTTGAAGAAGCAATAATGAAACCTGATGGCGATTTGGTGAAAAGCTTACAGAGTGATGGATGATGGTCTAGACAGTGATGTTTACACTGGAGCAGGAGACAGTGTTGGGTGTACAAGTTGGTGTAATTTCGGGTTATAACTTAACTGGGTCTTTGTTGGTACAGCTCCATTTAAATACAAAACTAGGAGATTGGATGGAAGTTTACATGCTTCAAGAAGATACAGATGTCAATCTAGGCCTTTTGTACAGCTAAATTACTTTATTTGTAGATGTCTAAATATAAGATAAATGTACAGCTGGTATAGATTGTTTCCATATAGGTTTTTTTAGTATTAAGGGCTTGGTTTTAATGTCTTGTAACAGCCCCTGATTTTCTTACTCTTTCCTTGTATAGTTGATTTGTTTTACCTATTTAATGAGAAGAGAAAACACAGAAAAGGCATCAAAGCCAATTCTGACATGGTATCACAGCCTCTCTATTTTTTTAAATCTCAGATTTTTGGTGTCTCTCAGCCTTTTGTGCAGTTCTCAGTCTCTTCCAGTGTGTTCTAGTGATTCTTAGCCTTCTGAGGTGATTCATGTTTTTATTTCTTTTGGGAGTTTGCTATTTCTGGTGGGTGTTTTCTGTTTCTGGTTATTCTCAAGTTCTAGGGTTCCTGACTGGTGTTTCTCATGGACAAGTTAGAGAATTTATGTGTCAAGTTCAATGGCAAAAATTATGGAGCATGGGCATTTCAATTTGAAACATTTCTTCGAGGGAAGAATCTTTGGGATCATGTGGATGATTCTTCAACCAAGGAAATTTCTAGCACAGATGCAGCAAGTTGGGCAATCAAAGATGCTCAAGTACGTAGCTAGATTTTGGGGACTGTTAAAACTCACATTGTTCTCAATCTGCGTCCTCATAAGACTGCTAAAGATATGTGGAGTTACCTACGACGTGTCTATCATCAAGACCATGCAGCTCGCCTCTTTCAATTGGAGCTTGACATCGTTAATTTTCAACAAGGATCACTCTCTATTTCTGAGTATTACTCAGGTTTTCTTTCGCTTTGGTCCGAACATATGGACTTAGCACTTGCTAAAGTGCCTGCTGAGGCTATGGGTGCTATTCAACAAGTTCAATTTACTCGCCAACGAAGTCAGTTTCTGATGAAGCTTCGCCCTGCGTTTGAGAATGTACGTTCTTTATTGCTGAATCGGGATCCTCTTCCCTCCTTGGATACGTGTTTTGGTGAGTTACTTTGTAAGGAGCAAAGACTCTTAACTCAAACAACTTTGGAGCGTGAAAATTCTGCAGTTCCCTCTGTTGCTTATGCTGCCAACAGCCACAACAAGGTTCGTGATTTGACGTCTACACAATGTTTTTCATGTAAGCAATTTGGTCATATTGCTCGTCATTGCTCCTCCAAGATGTGCAATTATTGCAAGAAGCAAAGGCACCTTCTCAAAGAGTGTCCCATTCGTCCTCCACAACGTAATACTCCTGCTTATCAAGCCACTGTTGCTGTTAGTGATACTGTTCAGACTTCGACAGCTCCTGTGCAGACCACTCCTATGCCTCCTGCTCCTTTTACACCAGAGATGATGCAACAGAAGCTTATTTCTGCATTTACAGCCTTAGGGTTGCGAGGTAATAATTCTTGTTCCACTTCTACTTGGTTCTTGGACTCAGGAGCATCAAACCACATGTCCACTTCATCATTTGAGTTACAAAATGTGAGGAAATACACTGGTTCTTCAAAAGTTCAGACTGCAAACGGCAACACACTTCCTATTGTTGTTGTGGGGGACATGTCTAAGACTATTAAAGATATATTTGTTTGTCCAAAACTTTCTACAAACTTAATTTCTGTTGGTCAGCTTATTGATAATAATTGTGATGTAACTCTCTCGGCTAATGGTTGTCTTGTGCAGGATAGGGTGACGGGACAGCAGATAGCGAAGGGGCCTAAAGTTGGATGTCTTTTCCCATTGCAATTTTCAATTCCTAGATCTGTTTTTTCATTTGGTTTTCAGCCTTTAGTTTGTAATTTGCTTCATTCTTCAAGTGAAATATGGCATAAAAGACTTGGTCATCCTAATTCTAAGGTTTTATCCCATATGTTTCAATTTGGTTTGTTGGGCAATAAAAACAGTAATTTAAATTCTTCTCTTGATTGTTCTTCTTGTAAACTAGGAAAAAGTAAGATGCTTCCTTTTCCACAACTTGGTAGTCACGCATCTAAATGTTTAGATTTGATTCATAGCGATGTTTGGGGTGTGTCTCCTATTATCTCTTATGCTGGCTTTAAATATTTTGTTACATTTATTGATGACTATAGTCGTTATATTTGGGTTTACTTCCTTCGTTCCAAGGCTGAAGTTTTTTCTGCATTTCAGATTTTTCTTGCTTATGTTGAAACACAATTTTCCACATCTATTAAAATTCTTCGTTCAGATTCCGGTGGAGAATATATGTCCCATGTTTTTCAATCATTTCTTCAGAATAAAGGAATTGTCTCTCAAAGATCTTGTCCGTATACTCCCCAACAAAATGGGATTGCGGAACGCAAAAATAGACATCTCTTGGATATCGTTCGTACCTTGTTGTTAGAGTCATCGGTTCCAGCAAAATTCTGGGTTGAAGCCTTGACAACTGCCACTTATTTGGTTAATAGGCTTTCTTCTTCTGTTTTGCAGTTTGATACTCCTTATTTTCGCCTTCACCAGATTCATCCTAGATATAATGATCTTCGCCCTTTTGGGTGTGTTTGTTTTGTTCATTTACCACCTCTTGAATGTCACAAACTTTCCGCACAATCGGCTCGTTGTGTCTTTCTTGGATATGGTATTACTCAAAAAAGTTTTGTTTGCTTTGATCCTTGTTCTAATCGGATACGGATTTCTAGAAATGTGATTTTTTTTGAAAATACATATTTCTATCCAACTTCAACATCTTCTCCTGAATCTTATGCTCGATTGCCTGATTTCAATACTAGTCCTAGTGTTTCTTCTTCTACTGACAGATTTAAGCATGGATTGGTGTATGTGAGAAAACGTTCAACTCAACCTTCTTCCTATCCTGTTCTTCAACCAGATTCTGCACTTATGCCTATTGAGCCATCTGAGGTTCCACTCCGTCGCTCCACTAGAACTTCAGTTCCTCCAAAGAGGTATGGTTTTTCTCCATCTTCTCATTCTGCTGCTCTTACTGCCACTTTAGCCTCCATTGCAGTACCATCTTCTTATTCTCAAGCTGCTAAGCATGAGTGTTGGCAACAAGCTATGCAGGAAGAACTACGTGCCTTAGAAGTTAATCAGACTTGGGATGTGGTGGCTTGTCCTCCTGATATTATTCCACTAGGCTGCAAGTGGGTGTATTCTATCAAAATCCGTTCTGATGGTAGTCTTGACCGATATAAAGCTCGACTAGTGGCTCTTGGTAATAACCAAGAATATGGAGTGAACTATGAGGAAACATTTGCTCCTGTGGCAAAGATGACTTCCATTCGGACCATTCTTGCTATTGCGGCTTCCCAAGGTTGGTCTCTCCATCAAATGGATGTCAAAAATGCCTTCCTTCATGGTGATCTCAAGGAAGACATTTTTATGCGGCTCCCACCTGGGCTTCTTTCAGCCCCTTCCTCTCATGTGTGTAAGCTGCGTCGTTCTTTGTATGGATTGAAACAAGCTCCCCGTGCTTGGTATGACAAATTTCGCTCTACTTTACTACAGTTTTCTTTTCAGTCTAGCAAGTATGATACCTCATTATTTCTTCGTCAGACACCTAAAGGGATTGTAGTGCTTCTGGTTTATGTGGATGATATAGTCATCACTGGTAGTGATTCTGACTTGATCTTGAAGCTAAAACAGCATCTTCTCAGCTCCTTTCATATGAAGGATCTTGGTTCGCTCACTTACTTTCTTGGTCTTGAGATTCATACAAGTTCTACAGGTATTTTTCTAAATCAAGCTAAGTACGCACAAGATTTAATTCAAACTGCTGGTCTCATTGATGCTGCTCCAATGGATACTCCCATGGAAATTAATGTTAAGCTCCGAAAAGAAGAAGGGGATCTTCTACCTGATCCAACTTTATATCGCAAGCTAGTTGGTAGTCTAGTTTATCTCACTATAACTCGACCAGATATATCTTTTGCTGTTCAACAAGTAAGTCAGTTTCTTCAAGCTCCTCGTCACCTCCATATGGCTGCTGTTCGCCGCATTATTAGATATATTCATGGTACTATGACTCGTGGATTATTTTATCCCTCCGGTACTACTCTCCAGTTGACTGCCTACAGTGATGCTGATTGGGCTGGTTGTGCAGATACTCGGCGTTCTACTACTGGGTGGTGTATGTTTCTTGGTAATGCTCTTATTTCATGGAAAAGTAAGAAACAAGATCGAGTTTCTAAGTCCTCCACTGAATCAGAATATCGCGCTATGTCTGTTGCATGTTCTGAAATTATTTGGTTACGGGGATTGTTGAGTGAGCTTGGTTTTCCTCCATCTGGTCCTACTCCTCTTCATGCAGATAATACTAGTGCTATTCACATTACATCCAATCCTGTCTATCATGAGCGTACTAAGCACATTGAAGTTGACTGCCATTCTATCTGCGAAGCCTTCGAGCATCAAGTGATTTCTTTGTCTCATATTGCTACTGCTCTTCAGTTGGCAGATATCTTCACAAAAGTTCTTACCCGCCAAAGACATCACTTTCTCACTAGCAAATTGATGCTTGTTGACCATCCCGCATCAATTTGAGGGGGGGTGTCAGTCTAGGCCTTTTGTACAGCTAAATTACTTTATTTGTAGCTGTCTAAATATAAGATAAATGTACGGCTGGTATAGATTGTTTCCATATAGGTTTTTTAGTATTAAGGGCTTGATTTTCTTACTCTTTCCTTGTATAGTTGATTTGTTTTACCTATTTAATGAGAAGAGAAAACACAGAAAAGGCATCAAAGCCAATTCTGACAACAGATACATCAGAACCTGACCAGGAGCTTCTTGCATTTGCTACAGCAGATCCAAGTCCCTTAGGTTAGGAGAAGAAAGAGATCATTGGAGGTTGAAATGTTTGCAGATTTGAGTTCAATTTGTCTTTCTTTTGATTTCCATGTTAAGATAAAAATTACTATTGACACTTCAATGCTAGTTTATTGTAACATCTTTTAAAGCTCGATTACTTCGAATCAACAGATGATTCGATTATATTTGAGAACATGCACAGAATCCATTGAGGAAGAGGTGGGTAAAGCTTAAATGCAGACTTGCATTCATTCTAATATTGTTCATGAACAAGAGAATGCAACAAGCCAACCAACTGATCATTCGAAACAATATTAATAATAATAAACATAAATTAATGAGATCAGGGTACATAAACAGTGCACACTATAAAAACAGGCCTTTTCTTTTTCTTCTCTTTTGCGTACCTATGACAAAATAATATATTCTCCACAGCCCGCATACACACAAAAAGAGAAAAGGAAAAAGAGGGAGACTTGTGCGAGGTGGAAAATAATTGGGGAGGTACACAAGGAGACCATTACCCTTGACTGCAAGTTAGTTGCAGCAAAATTGAAATTGGAACTGACAATCTGAACCAGAGCTTCATTCCCATGGACAAACAACCGCGTCTTTCTTGTATGTTCGGGAACCAAACATACAAGGTTGAACACCAGCCATTGTCTGTCAAGTGTCAAGAAGCGGGAACCGATGTTCTGGCCACTTGGGATATGCACGCTTGTACAAGCTCATGCAAACTGTATCATGCTGCTGGAGGACGCCATTTAAAACACACTTCATAGCCCCTGTGCCAAAAACAAAAACATCAATTGAAGCAATTTAATTTATTTATCCATGAGACCGTGAGGGCATTTACATGCTAGTTTACAACTAAACAAAAACAAGCCTAAGCCACTTTCAACATTTACAGCTAATTTTACATTCTCGAAACATAGCCGTAGGATCTCGATCATCACCTTGTTTGTGGGATACATCCAAACAGACAACATAAAGGCAGGACAAAGTGACTTCCAGCATAAATAATGATAACAGGATTTTTCTTAGAATGAATAATCATACCATGTGTACCAACAGGTTCCTTAATGCGACCACGACGACCACATTTTGTCCAAACTTCAACAGGCTGCAATCACAAACCACATGTAAATTACACTCACAATGGCTAGAAGTGATTCTTGAAACACAGTAGTTGAAGAAAAGAATAAAAAGTGAGAAATACTGTATATATGTTAAACTGATTCTCTTACCTTGAACCATCTAACGTCCTCGGGGTTATGAAACATATATCTTACTGAGGCTTTTGTTTTTGATACTCGTTGCGGGTAACTGTGGCAAAATATTTTTCAAGGTTTAACAAATTAGAACTGCAAAATTATTCTCATTATACTTAAGGATTCACCGTATATATCAAATTTGACCAGATCAACTATACATTGGTTGAAGATGAGCATATCAAGGGAAGAGTTGTTTAGATGGTCAGGAGTTTAATTAAAAAGTCAGGATAAATCTTACCCGGTTAAAATAATTTTCTTCAGAATTATTCTATCTGGATCAATGCTTCTCAAGGAACCAACAGCAGCAACTGCAGGTGCAACACCTTCTACACTCTTCAGAACTATCAAAGGAAGAGGTGTAAAAGTAATAGGAGCATAAATTGAAGCCATGGAAAAACGCCCTGCATGAAGAAACCTCTCCATCTTGTGCTTGTCTGAATTCATAGTGTCGGTAGAAAATATTGGCCTGAAAAGAAAAAAGCAATGACCTCAAAAACTTCTAAGAGAATCATTAAGGGTAACAGTTAGGAGAAAGAAATCATTACCTTGCAACAAATTGGCGAAAGCCAACATGAAATACTAATTCTTCTTTTGCTTTGATAGGATCATTGTAGCTATCGTGCTTCTTTATGCTGCAAAACAATGATAAGTTATACTCCAATACAACATACAATTTGAGCATGAAAGTGAAAAGGCGGAAACTCTACAGTAAAAAAATAGAACATACCTAAAATGAAGGACAGACATCTTGGATTCATGCTGCAAAAGGCCAGATGCTATTAAAGGCGCTGTCTTTGCAATCTCACATAATCTATTAGCAATACCAACAGGTACTTCCTTGATATGGAGCCTCACATATGAACTGGCTGGTACACAATCATCTGTGTTCCCTTGCTCAATTTCTAGGGTTTTTTTGAGAACATGCTTCTGTGTTCTAGTGAAGTTATCAAATGCAAATATTCTAGCATATTCTGGAGGCAGTGATTCCTGATATACACGAACAATAACTTTAACATAGCTCTTCAAGCCAGCAGATAACATAGATAGGAAGAGATAATGTTACCTTTGGGTCCCATGAGGAGGTCCTAAAGGACTTAAGGCCCCTATACTTGGCGAATCGCTTTCTGGCAGGAACATCTAGTGGAGTATCCACTTCATCAGGAAATTCTGAAACATGGAACCAACCATCAAAAATCAAGTAAAAGCACACTCAACTAAAATTTAAAGAAACGTTTGGTTCAACTAGATAATCAGCTTGTATACAGCTCTAGCAATTTCAAAGAACAGAAAAGAATATAGGTTCACTGATCAACTTGAGCAAATGGTGTACTAGCACGAGTGACATTCCATAGCAGCATAGCTTCATATTAAAGCAAGGTTTGTAGATGCATTTGGGTATGGATGTTATTAGACATGAGGGTGCAAGTGTCTAGTGGTTTGAGAGGAGAACAAATATGGTTGCTAGTCACTATTTTCTTGCACGCCCCTTATACCACTACATAAACTATAAACATAAACTATAAAGGCATTATCCTTCAATTCTTGCATTTCATATACTAAATGGTTAACAACAAGAATTGTGTGTATGAGAAGCCCGACAGACACAAATGAAACAAGTAAATCAAATCACTTTTTTAAAGAAATCAGATTAAGCTGGAAGCCTTTCACCCAAGAAACTGCATATCCGTTGGTTACCTATACAGTGATCCTTACCAACAACAGCAAGGAACACAATTTCTTAGAATGGGAAAAGAGAGGTACCCTCATCTTCAGCATGTGCCTCTTTGATTTTTTTAATCTCGTCCTCTATCTGTTCCCTTGTCATGCTGTCACCTTCCTGAATGACAAAGGAAAACAATTTCATGTCATGGAGAGAAAATTATCATTTGAAAGCATAGATAAGCAATACAAAACAATCAAGCTGGAAAACTAATTATACCAAGGTAAACATGATCAGATCAATGAAGCAAAGTAACTAACCATCATCACTGAATCATTTTCAGATTCATCATCAGAGTATCTGAGATTTAGGGAAGCCTGATCATCATCAAGGTCAAAGTTATTGGTTCTCTCTTGACCAGTTAATCCACTTTCTTCTTGGTCTAACACCATACCATCATCATCATCATCATTGCCATTATCACTATCTGAATCCTCCTCATCAGTATCATCCACAATCCAAGCAGCCTGCACGATTTGAAGTCTAAATCAATCACAATGGAATATGCTTACAACAAAAAGCTGTTTCACAGTATGTAAAAGCATATAGAGACCTGGTATTCTGAAGTGCCTGGAGGAAGGAGTCTCTTTTTCTGCCTTTTTTGTCTTTGGTTTTGATCAGCCTCAGCCATTTCTGCCTCTGTTGGCCATGTCTGATCAAAGGAACAATGAGATAAATCAGCATTTCAACAGTAAACAAAGACAAAAGAACTAATTATGCCAATAATGTTATATAGAATTAAGTAAGAAAAGAAAACAGAATCAGTCAAGTGAGCCTAACTATAAAACGCTAATTGACTAGTATACAACAGATCTTTAAAATGGATGGAATGATGATAGACATTTAGTACAATAAAATTGTCACTGTTTCTTTTATGGTTCAGTTTACCTTCACTCTGGAAAATAAGCAGCTAAAGTTAAAACAGAAAAACCATAGAAAACAAAATATGGATCAAACTCTACGGTTCACTTTGAAAGTTGAGCAACTGCCTCTTTGTTTAGAGAAGATTTCACCTTGTTTAATTCAAATTCAATCAAACAAAGAACAAGACAATTACATATATGTGTCACCTCTCCAATAAAAAACTTCAAATGTGTCACCTCAGAAACCATAGTTCAATTATAATTTAACTTGACTAAGCCTTTAACCCAACTATTGTTAGAACTCATACAGTTATACTATCCATCATAGTTGGTTTCACTGTAATGGAGCAAAGTAAAATTTCTTATTAACACAGAAAGACTAGTATACTATATTTAACTTACCTGTTCTCCCGCAAGAGGATCTGGAACATTCTCAACAAGTAAAGGTTCCTGCTTCAAAGGATCAGGAACCAAAGAACGAATGACCTGGAATCACAAAAGAAAGAAAGAAAGAACTGGATAAGCATTTGAATGCATGGAAGTACTTACAATCTATGGCCAACAAGACATTCGAAATTTAGCCTGTTACATAAATTACAATATTCTCAGAGATTAAGGAATGCAGTGCCCAAAAAATTAAAAAAAAAGGAAAACAAAACAAAACAAAAGAATTTCAGCGGGTTTATGGGATACAACAAATTCTGAATCTTAGCCACAGAAATGAAGAAGGTCAACAGAAGTTTACTATTAACTTCCCCCCTTCTCAACACACACACACACACACTAGTGTTTACCTCCACATCATGCGTTTCATCTGATTCCATGGCATCCTTTTCTTTCCTTGCGTTCAAAGGAAATGGATCCTTCAGAATTTCAATTTTGCACAACTGGAAGTCCCCAGCACCAGAAACGTGAACCTGATGAAAAGAAAATAGGATATAACCACAAGATTAACCACAAAGACAAAAGCAGAGGGCAGAAATGATTACCAGCTGATTGGCTGAAAGGCTGTGAGCACGTAAATAGCCATCAAGGAGGAAGGTAAATTTTCCTGAATTGCAATCATCTGCTATCACACCAACCTATAATGAGACGGTAAATGAATTTACCTTCTGATGGAATGAAAAATGATATTAACAAGAATTATTAAATGTAGCAAGATTTGCTACCAAGCACTCCAGTATGAATGCATGCATACATAGAGTATGATACAAATGAAACCCACGTGTTATCAATCATTGCTAACTCCTAAGTGGAGTGACAACTTAATAGAAGAACTAACTAGAATTTGAACAAATACCTTTTGAGATATAAGGTAAGGTCGTCGATTTCGCCAGTGAGGCGCCGTGAGTCTTTGCTCCTTAAAAAGCCACATGAACTGCAATCACCATAAAAGAAGATAAATAAGATAGGTACAAGAACATGAAAAATCATAGATGAGAGGCATAATCTTTAATGCACAGACAATCACCTTGTGCAACTCATCCTTTGTATCAGCTGGATAGAACTTACAGTCCTCAGGAAATTCAGAAGAGAGGCCCGAGATACACATCTTCTTTGATTCTTGTTTTTTCTTCAAATCAGTAGGTAGATCCTACAGGCACAGGAAGAAATTTCTTACTCTCAAGTCATAAATAACCTAACTTCTCTTTTCTGAATTTTATAAGAATGGTAAGCCCATAAACGAGGAACTTACACGTATCAACACAGCAGTACTTGGTAATCCAAGAGACCGAAACACAGAAAGACACTGGCTTCCAAATGAATCAATGTAGTATGAAGAGCTATCTTCACAATATGAGCTTGCCGATGCTACAAATGCAATTAAATCAGCAACCTACAATTCATTTTAAAAAAGTATTCGACTGTTAAAGACCTGAAAGAGAGGTGCGGGGTACAGAAGGAAAAATATTGAAAATGTTAAATTGGCAAGAGAAAAAAGACATATACAGGTGCTAGAAATTTATGTACCTTAGACATTTCCATGGAAGCTGACAAATCCCCATGAGGTGCTTGCAATACCTGAAGCACAAAATACCATTAAAAAATTTACAAGTTTCGCACAGCAAATCATCTAAATAGTAACATTTAGATCATATAACTTAAAAAGTAGGAATGACATCATATTATTAGAAAAATAATGCATAGATATCATGGAAACTATTCAGATAGAAAAAAAATACATCCACGCAGACCAGTTCAATAGTCATTCTAACTCTCGACATGTACTTGAGTCATTCAATATTCAATCAAATCAAAACCTTAATTCTATCATACTTCTCTCACTTGAATCACAAGATGTCCATAAACAAACAGAACACTTACAAACTCAATTATTAACCGCACCTAAAACCAAGATTGGCTCATCAAACTAACCGATTGCAACTCATTCATGGGTTACAATTTCTCGACCTTTTCCTCCAATTGAGAACTCCTAAAAGACCTCAAGATGGTGACATACCACAACAGAACTTACCGTTGCTCGTACTCTGTACTCAGAAGAACAAACTGTTGAACACACAGCACCAGTACCTTCCGGGGACAACAACCTCAAAAGATCTCCAGCCACTGAATTTAAATTCACCGAAGCTGAAAGACCAAAAAGAACCTAATTTCACCAAATAACAAGCATTAGACTCACAATAACCACAAACACCAAAACCACATTGTCACTTCAAATACACAAAAACACTCACAATAACACGCGGTGGGCTTGCTGATCCACTCAAAGCTCTCTTCTCTTTCAAAATAGCTGCCCGCTTCTGCTCCCGCAGCTACCAAAAACAAAACGAAAACAAAACTTGTCAATCAATTAAAAATCACAATGACTTCAATCCAACATATCATCTATTAAACATTAAAAATATATATATATATATATACCATCTTGTTACGCTGAAGCCGAGCAGCCCGAGCTCCCTTACCCACATTTCGCTCCGATTTCGCAATCCGACTCTTATCTAAACAAATCCAATTACATTCATCGAAGAATCAGATTGTTAAATAAAAGAGAAGACATTTATTATTTTAAAAAAGAAAACGAACCTTGAAGAGAGGTTTTGTGGACGTTGCGAGACGATTTGGAGGAGAATCTGGTCTTGTGAGCTTTGTTGACTTGAACTCGAGATCCTCCCATGGCGAGAAGAGTTCACGTGTCTCCGATTAGCAAATCCTAGCGTTCGATCATCAACAACAGCAGCAGCAGCAAGCAAAAGCTCTCAAATTTGTTTTATTTTATTTTATTTTCCTCGCAAAACCCTAAGACGCCAAAGAGCGGCAAGGGCTTTTGCTTTTAAATAACAGTCAGTTATTTCGTTATTTTATATATATCCATATTACCAATCACCTACTCTCATGACTATGTGACTCACCTGCACCCGCCTCACATTGTTTGAAACGTAAGAAAATGATATTAAGAATAACACGTGGCATCATGTTTTACTCTGTTTACCAGTCATTCGTGGAAGTAATTGGCACTGTATTAAAACCTTGAAAAAAAAAAAATCTGGATTCAATAAATTTAAAACCTGTCGTGTCTTCATGAATCCGATAACGTTTGTCGTCGTAGTCGTGCTCGTTCTTCTTCTTCTCCGACAGGAAAAAAAAAATGCTGCTTTTGCCTCCACAACAGCCGCTACCGGTTCGCTCTAATACAATTCAATTCGGTTCTCCAATCACGCGCCACCACGTCAGCTTCCTCCAACCGCCACTCTCTCCCACTAGCTCATCAACATCCACCACCGCTACCACCGGCGACTCCTACGTCTCCTTTTCTACTCTGAAACCCCAAGAAGAAGACGGAAAACACGACGACGTCGACTCTGACGTGGACGTTTCCGATTCGTCTCTCGGAAGGCCGCGCTACGACTTCGCTCCTCTACTGGAATTTCTGTCTAAAACGACCGGGTGGGATCCTGACTCGGATTCCTCACCCGAATCACTCGACCCTACCGAATTCGAGCTCGCCGAGCAGTACCGAGCCGTGCCGGCACCGGCCTGGCACTCGCTGTTAAAGAATCTGTGCGCCTCCACCGCCTCCATCGACTTAGCCTACGGCGTCGTCTCGTGGCTCCGCCGCCACAACCTCTGCTTCTCGTACGAGCTCCTCTACTCGATCCTCATCCACGCGCTCGGCCGGTCGGAGAAGCTCTACGAGGCCTTCCTGCTCTCGCAAAGACAAGCCCTAACTCCGATGACCTACAACGCGCTCATAAGCGCGTGCGCGCGAAACGACGACCTCGAAAAAGCTCTCAACTTGATGACGAGAATGCGACGAGACGGCTACCAGTGCGATTTCATAAACTACAGTGCAGTCATCCAGGCGCTGAATCGATCCAACAAGATCGATTCTTCGCTTCTGGAGAAGCTCTGTGGAGAACTCGAGAGCGACCACATTGAGCTCGATGGACAGCTCTACAATGACGTCATTCTAGGCTTTGCAAAGGCCGGTGAGCCAAGCCGCGCCTTGGAGGTCTTGGCTGCGGCTCAAGGTGTTGGCTTGAGCGCGAAATCAGGGACTTTGGTGTATATGATAACCGCATTGGGGAATTTAGGGAGGATTGTGGAGGCAGAGGCAGTTTTTGAGGAAATGAAAGGGAATGGATTGAAACCGAGGACTAAAGCCTATAACGCACTATTGAGAGGGTATGTGAAGGCGGGTTTGTTGAAGGATGCTGAGTTTGTGGTGTGTGAGATGGAGAAAAATGGGGTGTTGGCAGATGAGCATACGTATAGTTTGCTCATTGATGCGTATGCAAATGCTGGGAGGTGGGAGAGTGCTAGGATCGTGTTGAAGGAGATGGAGGAGGGTCATGTGAAGGCTAATGCATTCGTTTATAGTAGGATTTTGGCAGGGTATAGGGATCGAGGGGAGTGGCAGAGGGCATTTCAGGTTTTGAGGGAGATGAAGAGTAGTGGAGTGCACCCTGATAGACATTTTTATAATGTGATGATTGATTGTTTTGGCAAGTATAATTGCCTTGATCACGCGATGAGTACATTTGATAGGATGCTGGCTGAAGGGGTGCAGCCGGATAGTGTGACGTGGAATACGCTGATAGATTGTCATTTTAAGTGCGGGAGGTATGATAGAGCGGAGGAGTTGTTTGAGGAGATGCAGGAGAGGAAGTTTGCGCCTTGTACTACTACGTATAATATTATGATTAATTTGCTTGGTGAGCAGGAGAGGTGGGAGGATGTGAAGGGGTTGTTGGGGAGGATGCGGGGTCAGGGATTGTTGCCTAATATTGTAACGTACACTACTCTTGTGGATATTTATGGAAAGTCCGGGAGATTTGATGATGCAATTGAGTGCTTGGAGGTGATGAAATCAGATGGATTGAAGCCATCCGCAACCATGTACAATGCGTTAATAAATGCCTATGCACAAAGGGTATGTTTTTGTCTCAATTTTTGTTATAATTTGCTATATAAAATTGTCGTTATCAAGTATAAATTTTCTTGTAAGCTGTGACTTTAAGCAGATATCAACCTAATCACTGACTTGTGTGTTGAATATTGCAAACTTGGCCTTTTATTTTACCATATACTATAGCAGAAGTTTATTTAAATGTGATCGATGTAGCAATTTTGATGAACTTAGCTTTGTATTATAATAGATTTACTTTTGTAAACCTCTATGTTTTCCGTGTCATGTATAATGGTTAAAACTGTAATCAGAATGGGCATTGTGTAATCAAATGTTTGTCATTGTCATTGCTACTGTCTTCTGTACTATTGGATTGTTGTGCTTGCTGCTGCTACCTTCATGTAATGGTCAATACATTGAAAGAGTCATCAACAACTTTAGTATTCATAAATTTTGCCTTCGTTTGGCAAGCACAATATACTAAGATGAGGATTGAGTAAAGTTTCATATTTACCATGCTTTTATGAAAATCATTTGAAGTTGTCCAGCCCAGCTGTTTAGTTTCAGATGTCTATTCAAGCAGCTGACTACTGTGATACAAAACCTGGACCATTTTAGCCCCTCTCTGTTTTACCTGTCAATTGAGCTTCCAACTGTTTTGTCAAATTATTTCATCTGGAATGTGCATTAATAATCATCTGAATCATCTTTTACAGGGTATGTCTGATCAAGCAATAAACGCATTTAGAGTCATGAAAGCAGATGGCTTGAAGCCCAGTCTTTTGGCTCTTAATTCATTAATCAATGCATTTGGCGAGGATCGAAGGGATGCTGAAGCCTTTGCTGTATTGCAGTACATGAAGGACAATGTAAGTTACCACTAGAAGTTTTTTACTAGTGTTTTTCCCCACTGTTGAATAAAATAATTCATTTCACCATTTTAAATACGCATCCGTTTGGATCCTCATAATTGCAGGACGTGAAACCGGATGTTGTTACGTATACTACGCTGATGAAAACTCTGATTCGTGTTGATAAGTTTCACAAGGTATTATTTTGTTCTATTACATCTCAGCTCTGATAAAATGCTGTCCTATTCTAATTAGGAAATGCTATGTAACTCCTTGAAGCTGCCCTACCGTTGATGGTATGATTGCTATTTTAATGGTTACGGGTTTCAGGTTCCGACTGTATATGAAGAAATGATCTTGTCTGGTTGCACTCCAGATAGGAAAGCCAGAGCAATGTTACGGTCTGCTCTGAAATACATGAAGCAGGCACTGAATACATAGTTGACAAAAGCAAGTTATCCAGCCGGAGAAAACTATGGGACCAAAACTACCGTACTTGCACCAGTTATCAATTTAAGGTTTGTGGCCAGAGTCCTAGGCTGATGTACAAATATATCCTACAATGCCATCTTGCCTGCAAGACATAGAAGTTGAGTTCTTGTCATTTTGCAGCGGATGACGTAATCTGATTTCAACAGTTTTGTAGGGACTGTTGGTTAATACTATTGTTGGGTCCGTTCCTTTTTGGTCTCAAAAAGAAATATGCTATCTTCCAATGCTGAAGACAAAGGCATGAATCCATTTTCAGGATCAAAACACAGCTTGAAGAAACACACACTCTTGCACTTTCAAATTAGGTTGTACAATATATATTCTTTTTATCATTTTGCTAGGGACCAAAAATAGAAATATGTGATTTTGTTCTTGTTATATATCCACAAAAGTGATATTTATTTATTGTATCACCTAACTGAATATAGACACAATGTCTTAAATTAGTTATTGTGGATTTATTGTCGACAACACGAATAAGACTCACAGAACGGGTACAAAATATTTTGGATTTATTGTCATACGCAAATAAATAAATCGAAAGAATAAGACTCACAGAACTTGTACATAGATGATACAAATATTTTCAACATTCTCTTCCAAAAATTTTCTACTTATCTGAATTTGAATAATTTTCTTCTAAACAAGTTAGGAGTGTTTAACTCAATGTAGCATTACAACAAAAATTATATCTATATGGTGTGTACAGTGTACTTGTACAAATAAAAAGGGCACACTTTCCTGAAGATTTTGACCGCAACCCATCCATCTCCATCTCATCCACCACACTAAGGGGCCTGGCACGGCGAAAACAATTGGCGTACCAATTTTTGCCCAGAAAATTCAGAGACTATTTCGTGTTCCCACTCTAGGGGGACGACATAGCTGAAGCAGTTGGTCTATTATACTTGTTCTTTGAAATTCTTGAACAGAACATGAACAACAACAAAACTGATGATAGTAAGAACAGCCTAAAGTATGTTCTTATTTCTTGCATACCAAAATCAAGCACTTCCTTTTTCTTCTCATATCTATGGCTTCTTTCTATCAAGTACCCATCAAGATATTCATCTATGGAAATCCATTTGTCCACACCAGATAACGGGCCCTTTCTCAGGACTTCATCTAGCTGACGTGGTGCCAATCTAAAGATTGCGAAAAAAGCAGCAGACCAATCGTTGAGAACTCTCTGAACCAAAACAGAAATGATGCTCATTGAATTTATATCAATAACATTCAGCATTAGTCAACTGTTAGCTCTTTCACTTAGTTCTATTCAGTAAAATTGGGAAAGAGAAATTTGACAGCAATAAAAGAGATGGGATGAAGTTAAATTAGAAGCAGAGTAATCAATTTGAAAAGTAATTGAACATACATTGAAGGTAGCATGGTCAACAGGGTTGAACATTTTAAAGCAGTCCTTTGATGAGACTTCGGGATCTCCATATATCTGTCAATCAATGCAATAAGTTATGGACACACAGGAAACAAATTCGCCTAAGCAAGTCTAAACGAATTTGAAGTTCACATACCTCAAAGGTGAAAGCCATGGGCACCCTAATGACGTCAAACATATAATCTGTTGCTGTCCCATGTGCCAGATACCTAAAATCACGAAAGAAACTTGTTAACTATAAACATGTACAGTATGCCAACATCCCATGCGGCACCAATAGATCTGCTATGATTTTTAGATCTACGGCAAGTATAATATGATACAATACATTAACTAAAACAAATTCCTTCTGAAAGAATGATTAGGCTGATCCATGGAACTCAAACTCTAGTCTAGCAAGATACTGTGCTTACAAAGAATTGCATCTCCTATTAATTTTTTTTTCCCCCTTGAGCACTGTTTTTAGCCTTTCACTAGACAGCTAGCACTATGCAAAAAGAACCTTATCTAGCGCAGTCAAAGGGCCACCGGCATTAAATGCCTGCCATCAGGGAAGTCTATATAATAATGAATGTTTCTCAGTACAAGAGATACAAACCCGACAGAGCCTCCACCAGATCCAATCATGCAACGGCTGTGGCAGTGAACTCTATTGAGTTCTTCGAGCAACCTTCTCATACGCGCTGAAGGCAACCCAGCAGGGGTTGTGTTTTTGTGATCATATGGCATAAACAGTGCCTGAAAATAACAAATAAATAAACACCAAGAAGTATGTCAATACATGGAGTAGACAATGATATCCCTAATAGAGAAAAAAATAAAAAACAACACTAAGAGCAAGATGAAGCTTTAGTGGCCCAAACATAGAAGAGTATATCAACTAGCAATCCATTTCTTTTCAAATGGTACATAATCCTTTGATCAGCGAAAAGCATAACAAGATGTAGAATAATCAAACCTCTGATGTACAGATGATGTCACATAATCAAAATTACAATTTAACCAAGAGAGTAAAACACACCATCTTGGAAGCAGGTACAACAGCATTCTTGATAAAATGCATGATACTTCAGGAACGACGTACTTTAAAGAATAAGGAATAACTAGCAACTCAGGGCAACTTACCTCCATTCCAGAGTGTACATTAACCCATATGTGAGGATCGAATGATATGGCAAGTTTCCTCATCATCTGACTTTCAGGCTCACTAAAAGGGGCAGTTCCAGGATTCTCTTCCTGGGGATCGTAATCCTAAAATTGAAGGAATAAGAGAAATTAAAAAGAAAGAATTGTCAGAAAAATAGCATACCACAGAAAATTAATTGCTGGCATTTGAATCAAGTGATAGAGAGAAAGAAAACAAAAACATAGTCAACTATTATTGTCATTCTCAAAAAATATCATAAGAAACAGCTCCATATATTTACAAAGATTTAACTACAGTAAGAACCATATAACTGTACTCATGGATAGATAATGAATAGGCACAATGAACCTGCTCTTTTTTACCCCAATCTACACTCCAGTTGCGATTTAGATCAACTCCTCTCCCTGCCACAAAATAACAAACTTATGCATTTCAGTTTATCCACACTCCAAGCCATCACATATATTCTCAAAATATTAAAATCAAACAGCATGACCATTTCTTCTTTCACAGAAATCTCCGTCTTCAACAAGTTTCCGGCCATTCATGTTTTCCATTGGCACCACCTGACAAATCATTTTCAATTAGCATTCCAAAAGATATCAACCTTCAATAGACTAATTTCATCAAAAGGAGGACAAGAAATGAAAAGCAGCAATTTCAAGTAGTATACAAACTATTCAGTGACTAAGTGTGAAACTTGTTATTACAAGTTAGCTATGAACAGATACACAAAACATAATCCCTTTTAAGTTAAAAGGTGTAAATATATATATATATATATATATATAGGAACAGGATCGAGGGACACAAATTTTGAAACGATTTGCTGACCATTGGATAATGAAGATTTTAATGGTTTAGATCTACTCATACCTTTGTATACAACTTCATTTTTCACTTTAATTAATATTTAAAATTCAACTCCTCTCTTTTCATTATTATATCATCTCTTGTTTCTCTCATTAGTATTAAAAGCTCATTAATTAAATTACATTATATTTACATATCTCTCCTCTTTCATTCATTATACACAACACAAAGAAAGAAAAAAAAAAAACTATTTTTTTTTTCTATCTTTTAACTAAATAAAAACATTATAAATCCAAATTTCATTTAATCTTTTCTCTTTATTCAATGAACCAAATCACGCAAACAATATATGGATTTGAAACTCTCAACATAAACTTTTAAACAAAATTAACATTGTATATGTTTAAATAAACATACTCATTAAAATAATTTAAAATAAGAAATCAATTAAAAAAAAAAAACTTATTTTTGGTACAAGTATAATGTCTAAAAAAAGATAAAAATAATAAAATTTGAAAATGAATATTCTTCTCATCCAACCTAATTTTATAAGTCTTTAATTTTTTAAATTCATTTTCAAATTATATTATTTTTAGACATTATACTTATACCCAAAAAAGGTTTTTTTAATGATTTCTTATTTTAGATTATTCTAATAAATATGTTTATTTAAACATATGCAACATGGATCTTATTTGAAAATTTATGTTGAGAGCTTCAAATTCATATATTGTTTGTGTGATTTAATTCACTAAATAGAGAGAAAAAATTAAATAAAAATTGAATTTATAATATTTTTATTTGGTCAACAGATAAAAAAAAATAGTATTATTATTATTATTTTTTTATCTTTCTTTGTGTCGTGTATGATGAATGAGAGAGGAGAAATATCGTAAAAATAATACAATTTATTTGATGAGCTTTTAATTGAGAGAAACATAAGATAATATAATAATGAAGAGAGAGGAGATGTGTTTTTAATATTAATTAAAGTGTAAAATAAAATTGTATATAAAGGTATAAGTAAATCTAAGTCATTGAAATCTTCATAATTCAATGGTCAGCAAATCGTGTCAAAACTTGTGTCCCCCGATCCTGCGCAGGATCGGGGGACACAAGTTTTGACACGATTTGCTGACCATTGGATTATGAAGATTTCAATGACTTAGATTTACTCACACATTTATATACAACTTAATTTTATACTTTATATAAATGTGTTTTTTCATCTCTTTCTTCATCATTAATTACATCATGTTTCTTCTCTCATCTCTTTTATTAATTACAACTTTATAGTAATATATCTCTCTCCTCTCTCTTCATTATTATATAATCTCTCTCATTTTTCTAATTAATATTATTTATATATATTTTTAAAATTTTTCCAACTAATATTAAAAACCAATAAATTAATATTATTCTCACTCATTAGAATTTTTTGTATCTTTATTTTTTTATTTATTTTTAAATTATGTTAATTTCAAACATATATACATTTAATAATATCTTAAAAAAGACACACACACACGTATGTATATATATATATATATATATATGTTTGAAAATAACATAATTTAAAAGCAAATAAAAAAATAAAAATGCAAAGAATTCCAATAAGTGAAAATAATATTAATTTATTGGTTTTCAATATATATAAAAATAATATTAATTACAGATATGAGAGAGATAATATAACAATGAAGAGAGAGGTGAGGAATATATTAATATAGAATTGTAATTAATAAAAGAAAGAAGAGAGGAGACATGATTTAATGAATGATGAAGAGAGAGATGAGAAAACACATTTACGTAGAGTGTAAAATTAAGTTGTGTATAAATATGTGAATAAATTTAAGTCATTGAAATCTTTATAATTCAATGGTCAACAAATTGTGTCAAAATTTGTATCCCCCGATCCTGCCCCTATATATATATAAATTTTTTTAACAAACAAAAGCTTATACACACAGGCCAGCACCAGTTGCCAAGTCTATCAATCACTACTAGCCAGCAAAAGCTATGTAGGTCAGTAGGTGTATGCAAAGATAAAGATGTGAAGCAAATCAATGACTGAGAATAATTAGACATATAACATCCTTGGTTCCTGTATTACAGGAAAAACCATCCAAAAATTATTTACCTTTATAACAAGCTTGTCAAGTACACTGTTTAAAGAAGTTGAATCCATCTTGGGCAGAAACTGTTCTTCACTTAATATCGACAAGATCCTCAACGCAAGTTCGGACGTAATAAGCTCCCTTCCATGCTGTCCAAAACTCTGGAAGACAAGTAATCATCTGTCAAAAACACAAGCAATTACCATTCTGAGACAATCTATATATCCACTACATGCATCAATTTAAAAATGCATTCACCTTATTCCATATTCAAGCATAAAATACATTTCAAATTAATTTTCTTCCTAACTTGAAATAATTCACAAAAGTCACAAATCTAATCTAACTATTAGCATCGTAACCCAATTAATTATCAAATCACAAGAATACACGAAAAACTTACAAGAAGGATCCGGAACTTTGACCTGTCATCGTTGCCTTTCCTATTCCGGCTATTATAAGTAACTACCCTGAGCTCTGCATTATACCCTTTATTTCCTGTCTTAATTGTCTCCATCTGTTTCAAATTCCAACCACAAATACTCACAGATTTGTCTAAACCAACCAAACAATAAAAAAAAAATTAATTAATTAATTAAAAGAAAAAAAAAAATCACTCACAGTCAGTTGATCTGGATGCCGATGCACCAAATTGCTTATTTCTTCCATCAAATCTCCACTGCAAATTGACATAGAAACCAAACCAAACCAACCAAAACAAGTCAAAACCTACAATTTTTAAAACAAACTAGACGATATAATTCCAAATGCATCACAAAACCTATAAAAGCCAACAATGTCAATCTCAAAACAAAATAGGCAATATAATTCCAAATTCATCACATAACCTAAAAAAGCTCCAATCTTTAAAAAAAAAAACTAGACAATATAATCCCAAATTCAACACAAAAACCTAAACAAGCTATATTTTTCAAAATAAACTAAAAAACATAGTGCCAAATTCAACACAAAACCTTAAAAAAGCTACAATTTTTTAAAACAAAACAGACTATAATTCCAAACTCATCCCAAACACAATGCAAAACACTTCATCAAATCGAATCCAATTCCATCCTCACAAACTTGCAACAAAAAATTAAATTACAAAAATGACCTGGAGTGGTAGAGGTCACGATTGATTGGAGTTACAGATGGAGGAGAGAGATCAGGCTGGCAATTGATGAGAATTCGAAGACAAGGGAAGAAAACGAGGATTGAGAACCAGTAGAGACGGAAGCTACGACGTCGTATAGGACCCATTGTTGTATTATTACAAGACCAGACCAGACGGGACTCAGAGTCAGAGACAAGAAGAAGCCGATCTCAATTTCATTTCATTTTTCCAGGAAAGAGAAGAAGTAAAAATTAAAAAAAAAAAAAATTACAATCTGAAAAAATAATAGAAAATGAAAAGACAAAACCAGACCAATGGAAGAACACTTTGTCCTTCGTCGAGGGAGAGAGAATGTGTGGTTTTGTCGGTTTGTGTCTGAATTTTCCACGTTCAAAGGCCATATTTTTTCAGGTTTTTTAGTGTTTTTTTTTTTTAATCATTGTATCTGGCGGTGGATATATAAAGTTTGAATGTTTTTTAACCAATCAGATTCGGGCACGGAGGTGGGAACGTACCATTAGTTGCGGTCAACTTATGATTGGACAGACGAGGGTGGTGCACTGGTGCCTTGCATAAAATGCTCACTCTTATTTAATGTGAGATGGGCTTCTGGGCTCGATGAAGACACAAATACAGATTAGTTGCGGCCTTGGAGTGAAAAATGACCCAAGCCCAATTCATCCTCTAAATATCTTATGAGAAAAACTTTAATTTAGTACTTAAAATTTCAAAAAAAATCATATTTTTAAAGTTCTTTTGAAAAAAAAAATTTTTATCTCTAATTTTTTCAAAAATTTTTTAAAAAATCTAGATCGTTAGTCTGATAGTCAACTGTTATAGATAGTTTGGACTGAAAGGATAAAATGGTCTTCTTGTGTAAGAAACTAATATTATAAGACAAGGATGACTAGGATTTTAAAAATCTAAAAGAAAATAAAATGATATTTTAATAAATTAGGGTATTTTGGTAAGGGCAGTAGCACCAACTCTCCTAGCAAACCGATGACAGTAACTCCACTCCAAAATCACACTCCCTTAGCTCTAAAATCAAACTGGTCGACTTCTAGATTTCAAACCCAGGGAACTAGATCGACGATTTTGTTTGAATTTTTTTTTTTTTTTTTTTTTGTGCTAATTGCATCATTCCCATATGAGATTTTATTTTATTTTTTAAATTTTTTTTGAGTCGATTTTCTTTGTTCCTTTTTTTATGTGCTGGTCTTGATTTGAGTTGTTATGTTGATGATGTGTTGCTCAATTGATGATGATAAAGTTGTTCCCACTCCTCTATATGTAATGCCAATATAATTGGCATTATATATCCCACTCCTCTATATGTAATGTCAATAGTAAATGTATATTTTTTTTATGGGATAAGTACAAAAATTACACATTAAATTAATGACTTAATATTTATGTTATTTTTCAAAAATTATACAATTAAGTCCTAAATTATGTATAAAAATACCAAAATATCCTTACAATAAATTGAACAATTGAGTCATTTTTTTAAAAAATGTAGCATTCTTACCAATTTTATCAAGGGTATTTATGAAAAAAAAAAAATTAGAACTCAATTATTAACTTTATTGAAATGAGATAAGATTGTCAATCCAACATTTAAAAGTGTCATCTAGTGACATTTTTTCTTTTTTCATACATTCATTGCATATGTATATATTCAACGATTAGAACCATGTTATCCGTGTAAAACGTGGATATAGAGCTGATAATTTTTCTAGAAAGCCGAGCATATGTTTCTAAAAAAGTTATTGAATTTAATTCTAAAGTATAGGTGCCATTCTCATCCTTTACTACAGGTTAGTCAAATCGCAATCAAAAGTAGATTTTGATTGTTTGAAAAATAGGTAAGAGCTTTAGTTTTTGGTAAAATGACCTTCGATATGTAATATGATCAGTCTTTGCACGATACATTCGATGAATTTCTGAAATAGAAATTATTCAATCCTATTTTAATTAACCCAAAAATGAGAGCTATATTTAAGATGGACAAAGGCTGTGAGTAGTATTTCAAGCTTCCACTGTTCCCAACAGTTTATGTTACAAGAGTCCGCTGGAGTTTTATTTTTTTCAAGGCTACTATAGATTTAACCAAAACAAAGAGTTGCAACACTTTGTACAGACAAAACATGATCGTACTGGAAAAATTTAGGGTGCAATAAGATGCGGGCACTTTTGACTGTCATAGTTAGTCACATGACGCGATGGCAATAGAAGATACAGGTGCATCCCACTGCTTGTAAACCTTTTTAATCAAGCTTGTATCTTCACGATCAAGGTGGATTGGACTCGGATCGATCAAAGCAAATTTGAGGAATTCAGGATCACTTTCAAGTATAGCCATGTCTTGTTCATCTAAGGTTATCCATGCTTCAATACCATCACCAAGTCTAGTCTCAACCAAAATTACAAGGTTCAAAACCAATGAACCACTTGAACCAATGCTGCTGACCCATATAGGCTTGCCCCACCCGAAATCGATCTCATAGAATCCAAGCTTGCACCAGCTAGAGAACCCGAGATAGTCCGCATCGTCTCTGGACCTCAGCTCTCCAATTTTCCTCACTGACTCACTTATGAGAGTGGTCCCTTCCTCACTGCTAGCCATTCTCTTGACAAAATCACCATCAAACACCGATATGGCCTCCCTCACTTTACCCACTAAGTCATGCAACTCGGGCTTGTTAACGGTTTGACACGCCATGCATTGATCATGTTGATCATGATAAGCTGATGTAACCCA